>CM042864.1:5910663-6305663 GCA_023658055.1 Thaleichthys pacificus
TGAAGCGCCGAGATAATAAACGTAGTTTCTTTTTTCAACCTTTCGTGAGACAGACACGAATGGAGACGTACACCACTGTGTGAGATGGGTTACATACTCTCATTACTCCTTTAGATGCAGCCTGGACAACTCTCTCTCTCTGTCTCTCTCTCTCTGTCTCTCTGTCTCTCTCTCTCTAACTCGTCCATTCCTCCGTCCCAGACCCCCTTAATCGAACCCAGAGACAGATCTAACACACACACAGGACCATTATTAGGAGAGATTACCGTATGCTGAGAACAGTTGAATCAGTAATTAGCTGTTCTTCAGAGGGGGGGAGGGGGTTGGGATGGTGTGGGGGAGGGATGAGGGTGGGAGAGAAGGGAGGGAGAGACAGGGGAGAGGGGGTAGAGAAAGAGGAAGGAGAGAGGCCGAGGGAGAGAGGGGGGAGAGAGAGAAGGGGTAGTCAGGTGTTTTTGGTGGCACAATGACAGCATCTTTCCTGGCAGGTGGGGTGAGAGGTGTGGTACCAAGTTCCACCAGCAGGGGGTGGTCTGTCCAGTTGTGTGTTAACTGGGTACCTGATCCTCAGAGATGAGAGGCATGCTAAAGTACTCTGATTAAACACACACACACAGACAGACATGGCCACAGTACACAGTCAGGACAGACAAGAATGGAACTACAAACAGTATGACCTAATATATGTCACACAACACTTGGCCAGACTGGGCCAGACCAGACCAGACCAGGCCAGACAGGTTCAGACCAGGCCATGCCATGCTAACCAGGGCCTGTGTAGCGGTTATGAGACAGCATGCCTTAATTATGGATTAATTGTGTCATTAGCACATTTCTGCTGTTGGCGGCACATTGAGCCTGTCAAGGTTAATTACTGGAACATGTTTATTTTCTGTCAGCCTCTGCGGCAGGCTGTTGCTCGTGTGTGCACACACATACGCTCTCACACACACACACGCTCTCACACACACATACGCTCTCACACACACATACGCTCTCACACACAAACACATGATGTACTCACACAAACAATTCCCAGGGCTCATTTGGTAAGCTGTCAAAAAATGTTTCTGCCACCTTGTCCTTCCAGTAAACCTTCCATAGCAGCCACACCACATCGCTGCTCTGGCAACACACACTATTTCACCTGCACACACACACAACTTTTACCTGATGCAAACACACACACCCACACGCGCGCAAGCACGAACACACATACAGACATAAACACGCACAGCAGAGAGAAGGACAGGTGTGACCGGTTTGACACTTGTTGTGACAAACTGTGACATACAAGCTTGTGTGTCACACATCCAGCTTGAGAATCACTGCTCCGGTGAACCTGGATGAACATCTGTGAAGCCTTTCTGCAGCTAAACAGATGGGCTGAGGTCTCCATCTAGTGGTGAGGCAAGGAACTGCACCCCCTGGCCTCTGGAGATCGTTCGAGGATGTTTCCTGTGTTGGAGTTCCTACCGTCTTTAAACTTATGACACTTGCGCGGTCTCATCCTGGACAGCTTTGTAAACTCGTTGTATAATCTCACACAATACATAGGCCCTGGCGAACACACACTCTTTTTCAATGAAGCAAGCGGGCTCTGAAGGCCCGCCCACCAATGAAAACGAAAAATTGAGTTGAAGATTTGGAAAATTGAAATCAAGCAGAATTGTTTTTTGTTTTGTTGGGGGGGGGGGAAATAAAATACAACAAATACAACCCGTTTCTGGTTTCTGTGTACCGAAAAGAACAAACGGCTTTTTGTCAAGGGAACTTCCGGGTTGGACTACAAAGTTACGTCAGACATTCTCTGGTTACGTCAACCCTGAGCGCGCGAATTTTGCACCGGAAGCAAGCTCAATTTTGTGTGTGTACACGCTTGTCGTGTACTCTTGTAGGCTGCTGTTCTTTTAAAATTCATTACTTCTATTTTCGTAAAGTTACAACCTAGCAAATGTACTTCAAGTGATAGCTAGCTAGTTATCCTTCTGATTTTTCGGTATTCGTGTAGCAAATTTTGCTAGTCGGCGCAGTCATGTCTGATGCCATATCTGATGTTGGCAGCGACATCAGCGGAGATGACAGTCAAGAAGATGTGATGACTCCGGCAGAGCTCATTACTAAGCTAGAGGAGGTAATATCCCAGAAGTTCTTTGAGAGATGTTGTGAAGCTTTTCTGGTCAACTTTCTGAGGTCTGGTGTCCTTTGCAAAGGCAAGACCTGTGACACTTGTAGTGGTGAGACACAGTTACATTTAGTCATTTAGCAGACGCTCTTATCCAGAGCGACTTGCAGTAAGTACAGGGACATTCCCCCCGAGGCAAGTAGGGTGAAGTGCCTTGCCCAAGGACACAACGTCATTTTGCACTGCCTGGAGTCGAACTGGCAACCTTCAGATGACTAGCCCGATTCCCTAACCGCTCAGCCACCTGACCCCTTGACACATCTTGACACATCTTGACAGCAACAATGTATCTTCCCGTCTTCTTCTAGGCCTGGCTGAATGAGAAGTTTTCTCCTGAACTTCTCGAGAATAAGTCAGAGATGGTAGAATGTGTGATGGAGCAACTCACTCATATGGTATGTAAACATATCACCCAGGTTACGTTTTCGTACTTTACGTGCATTTGCGTGCTTAAAAGCTAACGAAATGATGTCGTCCCTGCATAGGAGGCTAACCTGCAGAGGGTTCGGAAAGGTGACTTGAAGGCCAGTATACACCGTATGGAGATAGACAGGATCCGCTTCGTTCTCAGTAGCTACCTGCGGTCCCGTCTCCAGAAGGTAGGCCAGCAGTTAAACCATGAATGCATGACGTATCGGCTGAATGACCTGGACGTCATGAGTAGAGGGATATCAACGTTACTAGGATCAATACTATGATTCAACTTAGCAACGCTCTTCCCAAGTTCCATTCATTTCTTACTCGTTCTGCTTGTTTAGATCGAGAAATTCTTCTCGCATGTCCTGGAGAAGGAGAAGTCACGAGCCGAGGGAGATCCATCCTTCCTTTCTCCGGAGGAGTTCGCTTTTGCCAAAGAGTGAGTTCCCTGCTCTTTAACTCTTCAGCTCTGCTACACTGACACAGAGAGGGGAGGGTTCTGTGGGTCAGGTGTGTTTGTGTTCTGCAGTACATTCCTTGTCTCTCTCTCTCTCCATGGAACGCAGCAATATCGAACCACTAATCTGTTTCCCCTGATCCACTGTACAGATACCTGGCCAACACAGAGATGTATCTGAAGGCTGTAGCTTTAAAACACATGCCCCCTAACCTGCAGACGGTGGACATGCTGAAAGCTGGTAGGAGCTGTCAAATGTAAAAGCACATCGATCTATCCAAACAATTTCCAAATGTTTATTGATGTGTGTGTGTGTGTGTGGTTACCCTGGTTACCCTAGTGCCAGAGCCATGCCTGGACTCCTTTGTGTTCCTGAGAGTGAAGGAGAGACAGGAGAACATCATGGTGGAGCCTGAGACTGATGACCAGAGGTAACACACCTGCATGGCAGACTAGTCCCCAACCTGCTGCCCACCTGACACCAGTCTGCATGTACTCTTACTGTCCACTAGGTGGCGGTATTAGCCTACAACTCATTACATCCGTATTTCATCATCGACAGTGAGCAGTGAATGGCGGAATTGAATTATGGACTGATCGAACAATCGTTTTCAATGAAAGTACACCACATGCCTTTTGTGTTTGTTTGTTTGTTTTCCTTCAGAGAGTATGTTGTCGATTTCGAGGAAGGTTCACAGCATCTAATACGATATCGGACCATAGCCCCGTTCGTTTCATCTGGAGCGGTGCAGCTCATTTAACTATACAGGTACTAGTCTGTGTTTTAGTCCTTCACGTGTTCTGAAGGTCATGTTCTATGCTGTATACACACCCATGGTCTTTGCCTGACTGTGATATATCTTACATAAGCCTCTTGTTTTTTTTTTTTTCGATCACTATTTTTAGCCCACACTTTTTTGCTCTGGACATTGTTTCATGGCAACCGAAATGTGTTCTGTCTGACACCACATTGCCGCAACGGTAATGAGGGGATTTGACGTTTGAATGCGTCCGTGGCTCTTGGACGTTGGAAGTCCTAATCCTCCCAGTGTGTAGATCAATGTCTCAGCAGGGCTTACCAAAACAGCTTTGGGAAAACACTGATAGAAGAAATCTGCTTATTTTATGCTGCCACAACTGGCTGGCCAGTTATATCAACTGCCGAATATGACAGAATATACATTTTCTGACAGTGTGTCAATATCTTTTCTGAATTTGGTCTCTTTTTTTCCCCCTCGTTTTTTGCAGGTGCCTGTTATCCTCGGTTGAGATGCAGTGTGTTGCTCGCTTCGGCTCGGTTGACTGGAGGATCTCGTCGGCTCATTATTGAACTCCTCTGAGCAAATGAAAGTGGACGTGTTCTAATTAGGACCCTAAAGATCCAGAAAGGAGCCCCACTCTCTGTGGACAGAGAGGGGGGCTCAACTGCACCACTTACCTGAGGGGAAACAGCCTCTACTTCCAGGAAACGGTGTATTTTCACAAGCAGTGAATGAGCATATGTGGTCCACAAGAGACTGTGATTGTTGTATGTGATTACAGGACAGGCCCTCCATAAACGAGAAACACACATACACTCTCACACACCCATGACACTTAGATAGGGTGACAACTTTGTCTTAGCAATGACAATATTTTGTGTAGTAATTGTTCTGTTGTCCATTTGGTGATGTGTTCCCTTTTGTAAATAAATAGTTTTGGTGTGAACCTGAGTTGTCTTGTTTCAGGTAGGATGGTATTAAAATGATTTCTAGATTGTGAACATTTTCTCTTTTAGAATGAGCCATCATACTCGTATTTCCTGTGGTCTGACCTTAACCTTATGTAATAGCTTCCTCTCAATATTCTGTGGTATCAATTCTCCTGAATTGCGCAGTTCAGTTTATTTACATGTACATTTGCCTGGTGCATTGTTAGTGTCTGACATCTTGGGAAGTGTCTTGTGTTGTCGTATCATTCTCAGTCAAGTTAAGGAATGTGATACTTGGAACAGTTTAAATACAGCCCATGAGCAAAATAAGAGCATTCCAAACCACGAGTGACAGAAGGATGACTGAGCGGTTAGGGAATTGCGCCAGTAATCCGAAGGTTGCTGGTTCGATTCCCGGCCGTGCAAAATGACGTTGTGTCCTTGGGAAAGGCACTTCACCCTACTTGCCTCGGGGGGGAATGTCCCTGTACTTACTGTAAGTCACTCTGGATAAGAGCGTCTGCTAAATGACAATGTAAATGTAAGGATGTTCAAGTTTGTGTGATTTATCAAACAGGAAGTGTGTAGTAGCTCCTGTCTCCGAGACCCTTGTCCTCCAATCACCTTATAGACTGAGCCAGCGGTGTTCTACTACCTGGCCTGACATCGATGGCTTCAAATGAATAACCTGGTGGTCTGATTCTGACTAAAGCACCAACAGCTACGTGCAAGACGACACGCCAGGTCCCAACCCAAAAAGTTGCCACATCATTTTGATGAGCAACATTAAAGAAACTTACTATCCTGCTTAATCATGAGGATTTCATCATCCAAACTGACAAAAGTCAATGTGTGTTATCATTTCCTTTTACTTAAAGATACATCATTAGAAGTATTACCTTTTACTTCCACTCATCACTGCAATGTAGCCTAATTATATTGAACTAAGATGGGTAGTGTATAATTATGCATCTTTTAAGTATACCTGTTGTGACTTAACATTCATTGATTGACAGCCTATACATTAATTATAAAAGATTATATTAATTATAAAAGACCTCATCAAAATGGGGTCACTAAAGTAGAATGTTAATTCACATAATAGCCCATGTGAACCAACTTTACATAGGCCTATAGTACAAATAGTATGTAAAGCTTCAACACCCCACCACAATAATCAATACTAATCTAATCTCTGTCTTATCATGTGACTTGGTGGTGATGCGATCATTGTTCATTTACGGGTAAATGCTTTGATCTTCTGGTCATCAAACAGCGATGTTGTATTGCGCAATTGCCAACGAAGGATTAAGTTGATTAGTTGATTATTCATAAGAATTTGGGGCGGGGCATGTGGGACGTTCTTAAAAAGCAAGGAAGAGGAGGTATAAGTATTGGATCTACTCACTCAAGATAAATAAATGACAACCAAGAACAGTTAACCTACAATATATGTTTCCTGTCTTCTAGAATAAACTTTCTAAAAGGGCAGGATACGGTTCATTTTACAGAGGAAATTAGAAAATGGTAGCTTGTGATATTTAAGAACAGAATTACATCCTGTCGTGGATTAATTATTATAGGTGGTTGTAGAATATTCTATGGGCTATTCTTGTTGGTTCACCTTTGGCGTTCCCCACTAGGTTGTTAGGAATGCCTGCTGGAGGGTCTATTGTCCAGGCCCCCGAGGACCAGGGCCTGTTCTTCGGCCAGCTCCTTCCCCTGCCCCCACTCTTCCGTGGGACTGATCTAAAAGCCCTTCGACCCTGCATTCGAAACACGCAACGCCAGAAGTTCTCCAGCCCGTCCTCCGCAATGTTCCGGAGAGATCATGGACATTATCGGGAACAAACGAAGAAGAAGCGTGTGGTTTTCGCTGACTCCAAAGGAATGTCCCTAACAGCCGTGAGAGTCTTGTTTGAGATTGAGGAGCGTCCTCAAATGACCCTTCTACCGTCGCTACGAGACCTGGGGGCCATGACGAACGGCATCGTCAGCACATGCAGACAGGGGCCACAGTGGAGGCTAGGCTTTCAACTACCCGCACCAGACCTCGCTTCCAGGCTGCAGGATGTGATGGTCCTCCTGGAGAACTGCAGCGTGTCTGCCTCTGCCATTCACGGGACCGTGCGTGTGATGAACGTCAGCTATGAGAAGGACGTCTACATACGGATCACCTTTAATTCCTGGCGTAGCTACTTCGACGCGCCATGTGCTTTCCTTCAGCAGCTGTATAGCGGACACGATAAAGACGTATTTGAGTTTACCGTTGCCTTCCCTAAAGCTCTGGATGAGAAGGACAAGATAGAATTCTGTTTTCACTATCAGCCTGGTGGCTACACCACTCCATTCTGGGATAACAACAACGGGAAGAACTATATCCTTTGTCACTGATTGTTTTTTTTTCGCCTTAACTTTTTCTTGCTGTAATGTTGCTTTCTGTTGTGGATTAAACAATGTTTTTATTACGTTTATTTGTATTGTTTGAAATTGTACACTTGCTAGGCTTTTGCGTTAATTGGAACTGAAATAGGTCTCATCACAGAAACCAGAGTTCTGTGTTCTTAATGCCATTACGCTGAGTTTCACCTTTAACTGTCAGTTTTCAGGACAGAAATAGTTTGAATAAGGGATTTGTTTTTACACAAAAGCAAACTTTCTGTGAGATGGAAATCTGATGGTTTTTATGTAGGCTAAAGAAACAAACGGAAATGATAATTGATGTAACTAGGAGTCCCCAGATAAATCTATTTAGACTTTCAGCTGGGAACATTTAAGTATTAAGCATTCATCTCAAACCACTGGGAGAACACAGATATGTACAGACACAATGTTACTTGACTTAAATAATGGCATGTGTACAATATGGTTTTCACCAGCACATGAAATGCCCTGAACACTCTGGCCCCATCCCCAGCCATTACATCCCTCCCTGCCCACCAGCCTTCCAGCCCCATACCCAGATGTGTTGCTACGATACATGACTATTCAGAGTTCTAGAACAGAGAGATGGTGGGGGAGGGGGGGGGGGGGAACAGCATGCGTAAGCCCCCATCATGATGAGGGCTGCCCCAGATACGTGACTGTGCTCTACATAGGATGTGTTCCATAGCTCCGTGGCAAACGTCCCTGCGGCTCCTCTGCAGAGAGAACCACTGCGACCATCCAGGGCTGGTCGTCGTCACCCCTCCTGGCTCCACAACCTCCACCGCCCCTCTACCCCCCCCCTCCCCCCCCCGCTCAGCGACCCACGCTGATGTTGCACACCTTGCAGCTGGGGTCCTTCTTGGCGTTGGCCGTGGTCAGGCTCATGAGCTGGTGGCGCCCGCTGATCTGCCCCACCGCGCCCTGCTCCAGGTGGAGGGGCTCGGTGAACAGCACCTCCAGGATGACATCACTGGCGTGGCAGAAGACAGGCTCCTCCCCCGGCCGCTGAGGCGGCGTGTACGTGAGGAAGGGGTTTCCCGACAGGTCCAGCAGGGGCAGGCAGCCGCGGCAGAAGCGATCCCCCTCCGAGCCAGCAGGGGCCAGCACTAACACCACGTAGTGGTAGGCCGTGTACATACAGTAGAAGTCTGCAAAGTAGAGACAGGTGTTGGGGTTGAGCAGGTGTCCGGCGGAGATCTGGAAGCGCAGGGGGCCGTAGGGGGAGTCGCTGGGGGGGAGGCCCGTGTCGAACTCGGTGTTGCAGCTGAGGAAGACTCCCTGGAGTTTGCCGTTGATGGGAGAGCCGTGGCTGCCGCTGTTGTCCTTCAGGGCTGGTTGCATCACTCCCCCACACTCCGTCCTGTCAGGCAGAGAGGAGAGGAGGATGACGAATGAGTAACTCTGGTTCTAGTGAGTATCAGTGTGAATAACCCCTTTACTGTAAAACAGAATTCGTAGAGTAGAGTGTCGATACTGACCTAACATGTTGGAAGTATTCAGGGTGCTGGTTCCGATAGAACACCGAGAACTTCAGGAGTCTTCCAGCGGAACCCTTGGCTTTGTCCAGGAGCTGCTGGAGATGGTCCATGGCGTAATCTGAGCGGGGCCCAAATACCGGTCAGTGTCCGCTAACGGTGCATGCTAACGGTGTATGCTAACGGTGCACGCTAACGGTGCATGCTAACGGTGCATTCTAACGGTGCATTCTAACGGTATAAAACAGGTGAATCCCACCTCGTCATGAGTGGATAACATGCAGTACCTCCAGTGCAGAACTCCACCACCTGGCTCCACTCCGACACAAGGTAGTCCCCGTCTGGCTGCCTCACCGCGGTCTGGACCGCTACGCAGTACTCAGTCCGAGGGCTCAGGAACCAGTGACCCCTCACTGCCATGGGCAGGGGCACCGCCTTGGCCACCAGCTTAGTTGGCACGTCCTGGATGGGTCAGATGCAGTAACATAAACATAGATTTAAAATATATATATATATAAATAAATACATTTAAATTGATATGTATACATAGGCTATATCTATAGCTTAAGTAGCAAGCGGCCATCCACTTAGAAAAGCATTCATGGGTTAGTTCATTTTGATATTGGAACAGTCTATTTATTATTGTCTACAATAGTTAGACAGCGATATCCATTCGACCTGTTGGTTGAAACGTGAACCACCCAGTGTGAAGGTTTTTCATGTCATCACTTTGTAGAGTAGTGAGACTGAGCCTGAATCAGATGAGATTACACGTCTTGTTTCGGCCCAGGTCTCGAAAGAAGCACTGCTTGCTGCGACAAGCTCTGAGGGCCGCGTATCCACGGCAACCACGCTGATGCAAGCTTGTTTACCCTGCTTTGGTTGCCGAGTGATAGAAAGGCGTGCAGTGCAATCAGGGAAAGTTATGAGTTTGAGTGAGACTGGGGTGTTTCAATCAGCAAAGCTGACAATCCATCTGAATGGCGCACTCGTTCAGCTGAACAAGAGGAAGGAATATGTCATTAATCAGTCATCTTGGAATTGGTGTAATTAGGACTGCTTTCACACATCTCTGTCAGCGTCAAGGATGGGAAATAGATGACTGAGCATGACGTCTTTAATTTTCCATCCTCTCTCTGGCGTGACTCTGAGGGGGGTGAGGCCTTTTCTCATTGGTTGGAACATGCGGAGCTGGTGTGGAAACATATCTGAGGTTTGTGCAGTTGAACGCAACCACAAGTAATTACAGATCCAAAACATGGCCCAAATAACGTTTTTGCACCCTATCGAATAAATTATCGCATTATAAAATCCAATTTCCCTGTTTCTGAAAGAGGCACCGAGTCATCAGTCCGCTCAGTGGTAGGTCTGGGATAGCTAATGCAGCTCACCATGAAAAGTGCAGAGCTGCAGTTTCAGTGTTTGTCAGTTTTGTGGTCATCCGAGAGGAAGCGAATGTGAGTCACTGGCCTGAAGCAGTTTCCAACGCACGGAATCCAGTCTCCCTTCAGCGGAGAAACGCACAGAGCATCACCACCACTCTCTCATCGGTGATACAGCAGCCTCTCTAAGCTCTCATGAGCATCCATTTATCTGTGAACCCTGGGTCTGTGGTGTTTTAACACCACAGGAGTCAGGTGGCTGAGCGGTTAGGGAATCGGGCTAGAAGGTTGCTGGTTCGATTCCCGGCCGTTCAAAATGACGTTGTGTCCTTGGGCAAGGCACTTCACCCTACTTGCCTTGGGGGGAATGTCCCTGTACTTACTGTAAGTTGCTCTGGATAAGAGCGTCTGCTAAATGACTAAATGTAAATGTAAACACGAAAATGCCGTCTCACGCGACGCCATGACTCTTCTTTTTCTTTGTTTTTAAAAGGTCACGGGGGGAGCAGGGCTTGTGTCGTGTTTCGCAATGAAAACCTCTCAGTGTGGGGGGAACACGGTTGACGCAGAGTGATGGGAAGAAAGAACATGGATGTGGACAGTGAGAGGCAGCTTGAGGATCGGAGAGGGAAATCCCAGGCACGGGAGTTTGGGGAGAGGATGGTGGGGGGCGGGGGAGTTAGAGAGAGATAGGAGAGGGAGAGGGAGAGGGAGAGGAGAGTCAGAGGAGTCAGGTGGCTGAGCGGTGAGGGAGTCGGGCTAGTAATCTGAAGGTCGCCTGTTCGATTCCCCGGCCGTGCCAAATGACGTTGTGTCCTTGGGCAAGGCACTTCACCCTACTTGCCTCGGGGGGAATGTCCCTGTACTGACTGTAAGTCGCTCTGGATAAGAGCGTCTGCTAAATGACTAAATGTAAATGTCAGACCCTGTGTTTGAAGCGGTTGTGGTCCCTGCTCTCCTTGCGGCTCAGGTCGATGAAGAAGTGCGTGGCCCTCGCTGTGTCCTCGGGACTCATGTCCCACATGATGCGGAAGGAGTCACAGGTCACTTCGCAGATCTGAATATTGCAGGGAGTCGAGAGGGGCTCCATGTTTGCCGGCTTCTGTTGACAGAAAGAGGAGGGTCAGAGTCGTTAGGTCGGCTGCACTCATCCCCTCAGGAATGTCTGGGGGGATGACACACACTGCTCCAGGAAAATAACAATTAAAAAGCCAGCACCAAATTCAATTAACCTTTACGCAGGAGCCGGTGGTCACTTCTCCTCTACTGTTATTTACAGAGCTTCTCAATCTCCTCCTCGCCCCCCGTCTTGCCCTCTGTCCCCCTCTCTCCCACTCTCTCCCCCCTCTCTCCCCTCTCTCCCACTCTCTCCCCCTCTCTCTCCCTCTTTCCCCCTCTCTCCTCCTCTCTCTCCCTCTCTACTCTTGCCCTTCTCTGACATTTCCCTCCCTACGATAAACAACCCTGCATTAGCCCCTCAGCTAAGCGACGGGCTTCTGCAGGTCCCCATCATTTCATAACCCACCTACAGTCTCCTGGCAACCACACAGTCAAGGCTATTATGTTCACACAATGGCAATTTCACTAACAGATTCCTCATCTGGGATTTCTCAGGGCAGGCATCGTAAAACGTGCGTTTATAGTTTTGTCGGATGGCGTCGAAATGGAGGGGAGAAGCTGAGTCAGCTAAATAGGAACACCTTGAGGGGATTCTTGCAGCAGTTTCGAGGCATTTAAAGTCATAAAGGACATCGAAAAAACCAGGAGGTGACACCACCAGGTGAAATATGACCCCATATATTTGTTTGTCATCAGTCTGGGGATCCAAGCCGGTGCACACAGCCTTGAATACTGGACTGAGCGTGAGGCTGAACAGTGGCTCACGTCTACTGGCGTTGATTAGCTGTCATCTTTCCTCTCTTGAATTGATCGCCCCATTGATGTGTCCCCAAAAATGATTATCTCTATGATATTGTCCTGAGGCTGGAGGTGCTCCTTGATATTCTACTATCTCTCTATCGATTCAATTCCTCCATTCCGCACAGTGCAACGTTTCTCTGCTACATTGCTTGTTATGATATTTGTCTGCCTCATCACCCCTTTTGATTCCATGCCCTGTTTCCCACCAATCCCAGAAAAGCCAAAAAAAAACACAACAAAGCACATGGCACGTTTCCCCCTCCATCTCAAGCCAACACGCAACATGGCATATGCTGAAGCAGTGAGGTTCCTGGGAGCACGCTGCTAGCAAATAACACTGAGCGCAGAAGAAAAAAAAGGGACTGTAAGCTCGTTTGGGGATAGTGTGAGGCTGTGTCACACATGGGCGAACCCGCCTTGTGCTGCTGGCGGTTCGGGTCCAGTCCGTAATTGACATGGTGCGGTAGCTCATTAAGGCTTATGCGGTGAGAGAGGAGCCGGCGCCTTTGTGTTGTGCCGGAGGGTGCGTTGCTGGGGCTTGTTGGTTTCATGTGTGTGTGTGTGTGTGTGTGTATATGTTGTGAGTCGGCCCCAGCTGCTGCAGCTGTTCTCGCCTTGTGTTCTTGGTGTGTCCTCTCACACAGAAAACGAGGGCAAGAAGAGATTCTCACAGGACGGTCATCAAAGCGTTTCTAGTTCCCCCGGTCGCGCTCGCCCCATTTTCAGACGTTTCAAATGTTCAAACGTGGCGTTCCCACATCATTCAAACCGTCACATTTCCTTGCACTCAATTATGCATTGGTGTGCTGAATTGTCAGTCAGTCTAGTCGACATTACTATGTGCTCTAAATACGGAGCATCCCTTGAACTGACAAAACAACTACGGACCAAAATATCAACTGTGTGTATCAGGATGGCTAAGCCTAATTTGAATATGGTAATTCATGCACTTCCTGTTTGTGTTTGATTTTCCAGCACTGTTTTCCTCCATTGTCTTCTGGTTCTATGCATGGGAAATGTGCTCATAGTAGCAACCCAATGAAAGGCACATTACTCACTCTGCCCTGTGATATATAAACCTGCTACACTCGTACATTATCACACAGCTTATCTCCATGTGACACTGCCATGATGGATTTCACTGCATCTACAGAGCCGAAATAAGCAGAGAGGTTTCCATGGTGCGCAGAGACGTTGTCTACTGGAGTTGTGGGTATCAGGTGCAGATGAAGGGCTTGATAAGAGTCGTAGGACGTGTGCTGTGAGGTGGAACATATGTGAGAGTCAGTAGAGCGGGGGTTAAAGGAGCACATCTCTGCATGGCTTGTGAAGAAGGTGGTATCATGGATAGTGAGAAGGCATATTTGCGCATATTTGACACTTTATCTCAATTCTAAATCATAATTGTAAAGTGTGTCTTTTAGTCGGCTCTCTGTTCAGGTTTCTGCACATCAGATCATGGTAATCATCATTGATTGGTTGATTCGGTGAGCCTTTTCCCTCTCCATCTCTATCTCCTTGTCTTTACTATCATTGGCACATAGCAGAGATTCAGTACATATTTTGCCATGGAATATCAAAACAACAAAAACATATTTAGCATCAAATCAACTGTTAAATTAACTATTAACTGTGAGGAACTTAGACTTCAGAAGACCAGAGATACAAAGAGACTGACCAGTAAGATCAACAGCATAATAAAACAACAGATGCCATACCTTTGCTTGGCGGCAGAATGTCTCTGGAAAGTCTGACAGGTCCTCTAGCAGAGGATATGAGTGTAACTGGAGATACCCAACCGTCCCCTCCCCTTCTCACTCCTCTCCTCTTCTGCAGTCGATGATAGATACCCTATGAAAAACGATTAGGAGCTGAGGAGCTAGGAGCTGCCTTCTCCTCCTCTCTCTCTCTCTCTCTTTCACTCGTTTACACTTCGTCCCTCCCGCCCGCCCTCCCGCCCTCCCGCCCGCCCTCCCGCCCTCCCTGCCTCCCTCCTTTTTCTTTATCCCGTGGGTCGCACTCCCTCTCTCCATCTCTCACTCCCACCTCTCTCCCTCTCTTTATCCTCCAATCTCGCTCTCTCTCTCTCTGCGCTCAGAGGTTTCTTTTGCGTAGCTGCACTGCCTTAACATTAACAACAGTAACTGCTGAGAACACAAACAAGAGATTTGTAATGCCGGTCCATGAGCATTCATAATGAAACCATTCAGCATCAACTCGCTTTCAAACGGCCATGCAATTACACATCACTGACCAATAGCCCTCTCAGAAGGGGCAGCTTCATCCGACAAAAGACGGTGACACTCTGCTAGTCCTCAGAGCAACGAAGGAAAATACCCACTTGACCCAGGGAACGACTTGTTTGTGAAAGACCTCGGCTGCCTTTTTTGCCCTACATTTGCCCTAAATATATAACTAATCTGTTGTTTATAGATGGATGTTAAAGTCCCCCACGCTTTTATGTTATGAAAATGATGTATGATGAGCTTAGCTCTGACCAAGTGTGGCGCCATATGGGCTACCCCGCAAAGCTACTCACCAATCCTGGGGCAAGGAACAGCCGTCTCTATATACTTACTTATATTTCGAAATGTGAGGTTTGTACTTAATTTTTAAAGAGAGAGAAAACGTGACATTTCAGGACCCTCAAAAAAACAGCATTACAATAATTATAACTAGGTGGTTGTCGAAATAAGGGCATGTGGAAAAAGCTGAATCAAGCCTTGGGTGAGATGATTCATTATGCTAACAGCAACAACAATATTATGAACCCAGAAAACGTTTTCAATGGTTTGGCGGAGTGTTATCGCCTAGCACCAGAGCTCCTGTAAAAGGCTGGCTAATGTAGCGCTGGTAAAGCTCACTGATTCCAAAGTGGAATTAAAATGCAATCATCCATCATTAGACATGCCATGACAGCCACAAGGTCAAAATACAGCTGGGGACAGCAACACCTTGCAGGTTCCACAGTCCTTTAATGAATCTCTTCTAATGACTAATTATGAATAAATTGCATACTCGGCAGCAACTCCAGTAGTATAACCACGAGGGAGCCTGGGGCCCCTTCATTCACCTGTCGTCCCCCCCCCCCGAGATTTCGGATTGCTTACAATAATTTCTTTTTAGAGGCGCCTCCTTATAAGATGGGACCCTTAAAAATTACATTTTGGCCACGCCCCTGACGTTGATACAGTTTGGAAGATTTATCATAAAAATATTTTTAGTCCTCTATATTCGATTTAAGACTGCATACTTTGAACCCCATATGTATAATACACTTGATAACATTTACATATTACAATATTTAAAAAACGCTTTGTTATTGTACGTTCAGTTGGTACGGTAAAAGAGGTAGGCTACCGGTACTTTAGAATGCGCAGGGCAAAAGAAGTGGTGCGCAAGTTTGATGCACCCGAAGAGTGGCATAAACGTCACATTGACATGGTGCTCTTCAACGCGTAGTGTAAAGTGAATCAGTAGTCTTACAGTTCATGTGCAGCTTTCACAGAAAAGTTGATAACATTCCGGAACAGTACTGTTTATTTAGTGGAAAGCTTCACAAACATCGAGGTAAACTTACCTATGGTTCACAATCGCATTTTTACAACAGAGGGGTGTAGCATGTTGTACCCGGTACACCGGAGCGTGGTCTAACCACATGTGTTGCCAGTTGCTAGCTTGTGAATGTGTTGTCACGTTATGGGATAGCTAACTTTAACGACGTTCATAATGAACTAGCTAGCTCGCTAACATCAAGCATGTCTTGTTGTGGTATCGGTTCGGCGGATAACATCCTAATCGGCCTGCTAAACATATTCTCCTGATGCAGTCTCTTGGCTAGGATGGCAGAACCTGGCTCCAGCGACGCCCCACGCACCCCAACACCAGGTGGGAGTGGAAGGGGTATGCTGATGGGGCGCAGGCTACCAGCAACCATCTCCCCCGGCCGCCTGCCCTCCATGCGCTCCAGGGACCTTAACATTGGGAGGGGTGAAGAAGGTATTGACACCTTTTGTAAAGGGAGCATTTCTCTTAGAAGTGCAAGTGTCTTGGTGAGAGTGAACATGATTACTAGACCTAGGCTTGAAGTGTTTCGTGTTAGGCGCTGTTAATTTACCGTTTGGTTTTCTCGTTTCAGAAAACCTTCACTCCCAACATTATAGGCAGAAAAGCAAAAGAGGAGTAAGTTCAATTGTTGATTTCCAGACGCCCTTCTGAAATGTAATTCTCACGACCGAGAATGAGCCGTTTCTCTCTCTCAGGCAGAAGGTTGAGGGTGGACACGCCAGGGGCAGGAGGGATGCAGAACGAGGCGGCCGGGGTCAGAGGGACGGGCGTGGCAGGGGCCGGGGTCGTCCTGAGGTCATCCAGTCCCACTCCATCTTCGAGCAGGGTCCCGCGGACATGATGACAAAAAAGAGGGGTGAGGAGATCACTCTCTGGAAAACCAAATCTCTGTGTGTGTTCCTCCATCATCTGTTCATTGTTTGTGGCCGTTGCTCGTTCAGCATATATATGTGTGTGTGTGTGTGTGTGTGTGTGTGTGTGTGCGTGCTTCCATCATCTTACATTTAGTCATTTAGCAGACGCTCTCATCAAGAGCGACTTACAGTAAGTACAGGGACATTCCCCCTGAGGCAAGTAGGGTGAAGTGCCTTGTCCAAGGACACAACGTCATATTGCGGGGCCGGGAATCAAACCGGCAACCTTCTGATTAATAGCCTGATTCCCTAACCGTTCAGCCATCTGACTCCCATCTTCCGGTGCTGTTCCCAGGTGGCTGGGAAGGACAGGCAGAAGCCCCTATTGTGGGGCCGTCACCCATTATCAACATCATGAAGGAGAAGAGAGAGACTGAGGAGGAGACCAAAGAGATCTTGCGCTCGCTGGAACGAGACAATGTGAGACAATTCAGCACTGGACAATACGCGTGTGTGTGTAAACTTCTACTACATGATTACGTTATTCATTCCCGCTTTCCTCTGTCAGTTTTTGGATGACCCGTACCTGAAGAGTGAGGAGAGGAGCTGCCCGGTCCAGCTGCCCTTGGCCGTGTCAGGCTGGGGGTTCAAGGAGGAGTTTGGTGAATCCGTTGAAAAAGACAACACGGTGGAGAAGCCCGAGGAGGACAGTGAGGCGATGGAGGACACTGCTGAAGTTAAAGGTACAGGACACCCCCCCCAGGCTTTCAGCTACACCCTCCCGAGCCAGGTCACAAGTTGTTCCTTTAAGCACTTTTAAAAAGAGGTTTCTTTTCAAGACGCCGCCGCCTCTTGTTCCCTCTGTCTCAGTGAAACAGGAACCGGAGGAGGGGTTGGAGGTGAAGGTGGAGTCCATGTTCAAACGCCCTGAGATGCCGGAGCTTGAGTTCCTGCAGGAGCTTCTGCAGAGCTGCACCCTGAGCAAAGACGAGAAGCTGTTCTTCATGCAGCTTCCTGATTCGTTACCAGGGCAACCTCCCACCAAGGAGGCGAGACCAGTGAAGACAGAGGTGCAGTCAGAGGACGGACAGTCCATGCTGCTAAAAACGGTATCTCCGGTAGGTTGAATTCGAGGGCTACCTACTAGTTCTCTAGAAGAACAGGGGTTCCCAATCCTGGTCCTCGGGCCTCCCTGCCCTGCATGTTTTAGATGTTTCCCTGCTCCAACACACCTGATTCAAATGAATGGTCGCTACACACCTAATTCAAATGAATGGTCGTTATCAGGCTTGGATAACGACCATTCATTTAAATCAGGTGTGTTGGAGCAGGGAAACATCTAAAACATGCAGGGCAGGGAGGCCCGAGGACCAGGGTTGGGAACCCCCTGCTCTAGAAGGTTCCGCTAAGTGTCGGGACAGGGGACCGCGAGAGCCGGGTGTGTGCGCACAAGTGTGTCATTGGAGTGTGTGTGTGTGTGTGTATCACTGTGGCTGTTGTCTCTGTCGAAGGAGGAGCAAGTGGAGGACAACACTTGCAGTCTGAGCGACTTGCAGGAGGGCCTGGTGGGGAAAATGCTGGTGAGGAAATCGGGGCGTGTGCAGCTCATCCTAGGACATATCACACTCGACGTGGCACTGGGGACGCCATGCGCTTTTCTTCAGGTCAGATGACAACCACGATCATGTTTCCCCATCGGATGCGTGTACATGTCGTTTTGGACCCGACAGTTTCTTCCCTTAAACCGTTTGCTTTTTCAGGAGCTGGTCTCCGTGGCTACGGGAGATGGTCGTACTGGCGACATGTCTGTCCTGGGCCACATCAAACACAAAATGGTCTGCTCACCTGACTTTGAAGCCCTACTGGAGAGCTGAGTGTCGTAGGCCACAGGGTGCTCACATGTGGGATTCCACACAGCGACAGACCATAATATCTGCGCTGGCGGTGTCACAGCTGGACATGACAACAGCTGGACATGACAACCTATCTCGTTGTTTCACAGATGTCTAGTTTGGATTTTGAACAAGGATAGGTATGCTGTAATGGATGACTTGAAATGTGGATTTGTAAGAAAATACAGTTTGTATATTTAACCTATTATTTATTTTTGGATTAATGTGATGGGAAAAAAGATTAGGTTTGGTGGTAGTTTGTTGATATACATACATCTTGAAAACGCTGATTCCTTTTTCACCTTGGAACCAAAAATTGAGTGGAGAAAGCAGAAAGTAAGTATTCTGTACAGTAATATACCTGTAACAATGGAAAACACTTGTATGTAATATAAATAAAGATATAAACAACAACTGATAAAGAGAATTGTCTTGAAAATAATCTATTTGGGGATATATTTGACAGCCTAAAGATTTATGTTGGATTCATATGATAATCATGCGATTTGCGACTGTACAGGTCTCACCTAAAACCTCTGGTTTACGGCATATACTGTACGGGTTCGCACATTAGGAAGGTGATTCTGTTCATACATTTCGCCACCAGATGTCAGCTTTCAGCAAGCACGCAGGACTACACGGGAGGGTGTGCAAGACCCCGGACGGGGATGAACATCTGATGCGCAGCATCATCGTTCACGTTACATCCACGCTACTGGCCAGGCCGTTATCCACCGGGTGGAGTTGAGACAACAATGCAAGTGTAGTCGCCGGACACAAAGACGGGGGTACAGTCAGTGATCGGAGCAACCAATACTGTGACCAGTAAGGTAATCAATGATATTGCTACTTAACAGTAATTAGTCACCGGATAAGATAATAAGCTATCTACTGCCAGTGCATGTTATTGAAGCCAGCAGTTCGCTACAGTACTGGTACTGTACTATTGACGGTTCGTAACTGGAACTGTTACTCTTGCTAGCTAGCTAGTGATGGCTAGGCGGCACATATAACATGCTTGCTAGCTAGAATAGTTGAGTACCTAACCTAATCTGACATTTCTTTTTACATTTTAAGCCAACGTTATCAATCAACAGTGCGTGAAATCATCTTTTAACATGGCTAATGGTAGCTAGTAGCTACCGCTCCAGCCACACCACAGCTCGAAAATAGAACTGGCGTATGGTGATTGGGGGCTAACGACGTCGTGGTCGTAGTCGTGACTTAAATGTGGAGGGTGTCATCATTTGGGTTGGGTGGTTTTATCGGTAGTTCATTAAAGCTAGATCAGCTGTCTACTCAGTTTAGTCAAGTCATGTTTTTCGAAAACTGTCAAATACCGTTGTACGCAGGACTAACGATGAGTAGTGTGTTCGCTAGTACCAAAAGTCCTAACTTCACTACTCCGGCTAGCTAGCCCAGCAACGTTAGCCGCATGTGAAACGCCAATGGTGATTTCTGCACAATAAATGTCATTGTCAAAACAAGTTCATGTGAAGAACGATCTCAGCATACAGCTGCAGCTGTATGTAATGAAGGCAGACTGTTAATACCCTTGGGAAACAGCATGGTTGATATGAAGGGTTATTTTGACCCAGCCACATCTCTCGTGAAAACCACATTCCCACGTTTAGATTCATAACACTAAAAGAAAAACAACTTAACGGAACACAATGTTATTAGCTAAGTAACTTTTGTTTTTGTGTTTTCCCCAGGGCTTATGCTGAACGACAGACAGGGTTGGAATGAGCCATCGACACCTTTTAACACCTTGAGGATGTTGCAGTGGCATTGTATTTGGTTTGATTTATTTCTTTTGACGAGAGAGACATCTCTCATCTGAAGCGACTAGCACATGGACTCTATGTACTGACGAGGCCTGGAGTTACACTAACAAGATGCTGACTTCCCCAGAGAGGGTGAACATAAGGAGGACTCTGGTCTCTCAGGATCCTTAATGAAGGCCTGCCCCTCCATACAGAGACAGAGGCTGTATAGGGCTGAGAAGTGACCCATCACCCCTCCAGCTGTTGGCCAGCCTTTTATATTCTCCATAGGGTACACTACCTCCTCCCCTTCCATCCGGTTGGCAAGATGTTCTTTTTCCCCTTTGACAACCTCCTCTGCATCCTCCTGGGAATCTCTTTCACGGTATGGTTCACCCTGCTACTGGTCTTCATCATCGTGCCCGCCATCTTTGGGGTGTCCTTCGGTATTCGCCGGCTCTACATGAAAACTCTGCTGAAGATCTTTGAGGTGAGCAGGGGTGACTGGAATAGGGCTCATCATCAGGCTGCTCTGAATGGAAATGTACAGGAACTTGTAAAGTATCTAAGTTGCTACACATGTATGACATCCTAATAGAGGGAGACATAGACCTTCTGGAAGAGGGAGTTACTGTGACTGTGGCCTGCTCCCGGATGACATGCAGCGTTCTTTTAGACAGTGCATCATTTGCCCATAAGCCTTAGCTTGAGATTATCCTTGTATTGTTTTATTCACAATGTACTGTTTTTACCTTTTGCTTACCTCCCCACCTCTATTTGGCATGTGTCAGAGGTCTTTAGCTGTGAACAGGACTGGGACAATCCTTTATTAACTTAAGCTGTGGCCTGTATCTACAGTTCATTCGGGTTGTCTGTCTACTGTTGACGCAGATGGGAAGGACTAGTAGGCACACCCTTAAGTCAAATATTATATAATTTATTGTCAGTATAGTCCTACAGAAGAGACTTTGTTAGTGGGCCACTGACCAGTCCGTATTTGCATTACATTTTGAAACTATTTTGGGGATACGGTTGGTTCTTCGTGTTACCCAGTGGATCATTCAGTAGTTGGGGTCAGGAGAGAAGGTTGCTGGCCTAACAGGAGGTCTTCATGTAGAAAACCAGTTGATTTACGAAGCGCCTGCAGGGAATCTGCACTGACTAGACCCGCTTCATCAACTGTCTATTTCTGGCCGTGTTCTCTGATTGGCACCCAATCAGCACAGCCGAAAGCATCTGTTGCTCCTACAGGATTCTATACACTGGGGCAAGGGAGTAGTCCATAATGGTTCGCTTCCCCATTATGTTAAAAAAAGAACCTAGGATAAAACTAGAGAAGGTTATCCAACCTCTCTCTTTCTCTGCTCTTGTTCGTGTCAGCAGCCGGTGTGTCAGCATTTTCCTATTAGTCCCTTCGAGATTGGAGATCTGTTACCTGAAATAACCAGAGAAAGAGTGGGTCTCGGATATTAATGGAATCATAGCTCACACCTCAGAGAGTACTGGTAATGGAGGGGAAAAAATGGCAGTTGCATGCCAGATCACATGGGCCTGGGACATGTCTTGGCTGTGTCTTGAAAAAGACCACCATTTTCTCTTTTTCATTTATATTTCTTTGCCACATTGCATAACGGATTTAACTAGATCATCATTAGTTCTTGTCAGATTAGTTTCATAGGAGGTATAATACATTGCCCTGCTTTAGACCTCTGGTCATGTGAGCTTGGACTGACTCCTCTGTGACCTGGATGTGTGAGTTGGATTGAGGAGATATCTTGGCCTACTGTCGAGACGTAAGTCTGTCCTCGAGCAGAGCTATGGTTACGCCGGTCAGCCAAGCTCAGCTTCTTACGTTTACCCACCAGACCTTCAGAACAGACTCCACTGCATCCGGAGCAAGTTATGGAACGAGAATATGAAGAAAACTGAAGTATAATGGCTTCTTCTGGCGAGGTAGAATGGAGGCAAAAACTGAGGCCATGTGTCGAATTCCTACTCACACACTCATCCTTTATTGCAGAGTGTTATGTAAGAGCCTCTGCTACCACACACCCTCTCCTGCTCTGGCACAGTGCGTGTTTGTCTGGCTCTGCTCTACCTTGCTCCAGTTTTCTGGCTCTGTTTTCCACTCTTCTAAGCAGCAGCATGGCTAAACATTCTCCTCCTCTACCCAACCCAAACTGGTATTAAATTGAGCTTCATACACAGGTGTAACAGCTAGACTTTGTGATCAACAAGGACCTGTATGTTTACTCTACTGGATTATCCAGCTGGTGTTTCGAATGGGTTCTAACGAGAACAACTGGGTCCAGCCACCATGTGGCCAAAGTATATTGCTCCACACGGCATATTGCTCTCATTTTCAGAATGAACAGACATCCTTTTCATTTTTGGGATATAGGTCCCCTCTTAACCAACTCCAGAAGCGTGTCGTCTCCCGGAAGCATGTATGGGGAGTGCAATAGCAGATGGTACTTGTCGACCGATGTGTTTAATACTGGGCTGTACTGTGTGTTCAGCTCCCCGCTCCCCTGACCATCCGTCACTGTAATGAGGGGGTGCTCTCTCCGTGGTGGGAACTAGCTCTCAGCCGAGTGCCTGTGTTTGGCGTGAAAGGTTCCGAGCTCCTGCCCTCCACCCCCACCCCCACCCCCCAGGAGGTTAGACAGCTTCCCCTGTGCTCTGCTTGTTGTTGCTAAGGGAAGGAGAACATTCTGTCCTTTTCCCTGGCTCCCAGCCCTGCCAAGCCTGTTTGTCTTAGGTGTACGCATGGATAACACAATCTTCTAAGTCTGGATGTAAGGCTAGACGATCTCTCGTTGAAGAGGAAACTAATGAAATGGCCTCTTCGATGTTGGCCGTGGAGATATTTGAGAGCTTGAGGATCCTTTGAACTTGAGTCAATGTTCTGGAAGTGAAGGGCCTTCCTTCTCAGAAACTCTTTGTGGAATGGGGAAAGGCTACAGGCGGATGGCTGCCTGCCATGTGGATTAAGTGCCACCCTGTTCTGTATGGTACAGATCTACAGTTTCAACATTATATCATGTCCATGAAATAGCTATATTCATAATCTGCTGTTATCAGTTTGATATTAAATGCAGAGATGGGGTAGGCATATATTATTAATCAGTTTCCGTTTTAAGGATTTAATTGGCTAGGTTTCAAATTGAGTTTAATCATATATAAATCTTTTTAAAGTTTGGCTCTAAAACTCTTCTTTTGTTTTCCATCTAGTGGGCCACGCTGAGGATGGAGAGAGGAGCAAAAGAAAATAATCATCTCATATACAAGCCCTACTCTAATGGTGAGTTAGTGTGTTTGTGTGTGTGTGTGTGGTGGGAGGGCTGTGTGTAGTTTGTGTGACACCATCCCATAATGTCCTGCTCCTCCGTCCAGCCATCATTGCCAAGGAGCCCACCTCCCTGGAAGAGGAGATCAAAGAGATCCGACGCAGCGGCAGCAACCGTGACCTGGACTCCGCTTCCGAGTTCGAGATGTCCGACATCTTTTACTTCTGCCGGCGGGGCGTGGAGAGCATCATGGACGACGAGGTGATCAAGCGCTTCTCCGCCGAGGAGCTGGAGTCCTGGAACCTGCTGACACGCAGCAACAACAACTTCCAGCACATCAGCCTGAGGCTGACTGTCATGTGGGGGCTGGGCGTGCTCATACGCTACGGCTTCCTGCTGCCACTCAGGTACGCCAGCTAGCCTCCCGCACCAGCTAGCCTAGCCTTGCACCCCAGCTAGCCTCTCTCACCAGCTAGCCTTGCACCCCAGCTAGCCTCCCGCACCAGCTAGCCTTGCACCCCAGCTAGCCTCTCTCACCAGCTAGCCTCTCTCACCAGCTAGCCTAGCCTCTCTCACCAGCTAGCCTAGCCTCTCTCACCAGCTAGCCTAGCCTCTCTCACCAGCTAGCCTCTCCCCTGCCTTCCTGCGATATACCAGCTAGCTGAGGTTCTCTTCAGCCGCTGCACTTGAGTACACCAGCTAGCCTAGCTCTCCTCCCCATTCAGGATACCAGTCCACTTCCAGTGAGGGACGGAGGTCTCCCCCTCAGGGGTGAGAGTTGATTGGCGAGACAAATGGGTCACAGATCCAGGACTAACTCAGTCTGGCTTCAGTCCAGATACACATTTCCAAACCAGGCCACCGTTATCCATCCATCCAGACAGACAACACACCCACTAGCCTAAACCCTAGGATTCCTTACTAGCTTGTATTCCATACTACCTCAAAGCTAACTCGTTAACCCTTTACCAGCTGGTATTCCTGTTTATCATGTCCCTGCAAACAATGGTTTTGCAAATCTAGCCATGTTAGTCTCTCCTCCTAATAAAACCTGTACAACCTCAGAGACCAGTGCTGTGATCCAGGGAGCGACCGAACTAGCTTTCTGCTGTGCATGCGGTTAACACACAATCTGACTGAGTGGAAGGAGCAGGGGGAGCAGGGCGGGACCAAAGCTGTCCTGGATAAGCTGGTTATTATCTTGAGTGGTACCCAGAGGTCCCTAGCTACTAGGGACTTGAAAAGACACAATCTCCCAGTGACCCGCTTCACGCTCGGGATCCCGTTTCACCAGCCCTCCTCACCTCACAGCAGAGGGATTTGGCTCTCCCTTCCCGAGTAGTGGATCTCATTGGCCCTTGTAATCTGCTCCATCTCCAGCCGTGTGGGGATTCACCTGGATTAAACTCGTCTGTCTGCCCCCCCCCCCCCCCCCCCCCCGCCGCCTGTCTTAACTGCGGCCTAATGTGGCCGCTCTAGGTCTCTCCAGTTGACATGACAGTCATGGTTGTCTGACACAGAGTAGACAGAATAGAGTATAAACCGATGGAGAACATAGTCTACCTGCAGTGAGTAGTCTGCATTTGTTTCCTTGTGACCAGCAGGTAGAATGTTTCTTCTGGAACGTAGAAGTTCTGTGTTAAGACGCACAGCCCACACACTGGGGCTGTGTGTGTGACTGCTGTGTGTGTGACTGCTGTGTGTGTGACTGCTGTGTGTGTGACTGCTGTGCTGCTGTGTCTTCTACAGGGTAACGCTGGCCTTCACTGGGGTGGGCCTTCTGGTGGTGCTGACCTCCATCATCGGGTTTCTTCCCAACGGAAGGTGAGACCTTTTGACCTTGATTGTATTTGACCCCGTTCAGCTTCCGGAACAGTCTCTGAGTGTTGCCGTGGAATCCGGGTGTCAGCTCTGTCCTCTGTCCTCCCCGCAGGATGAAGAACCTCCTGAGCGAGAAGGTTCATCTGATGTGCTACAGGATCTGCGTACGAGCGCTCACTGCCATCATCACCTATCACGACAGGTTAGCGGCATCAAACGCGTTAAGCAACCACGTGTAGGGCATCGAAGGAGGGATTTTGATTGTATTTTAAATCGTTTACATAGGACTTGGATCAAACGTAGACAGAAACTATCCGTTAAACAAAGTATGAGACCTTGGTGTGTGTTTACCGTTGGAATGCAGCTTGCTAAGAGCTGTTCCTGGAAGAGGAGCCAGCATAGTCACTGTCTACATTAACTTCCACTGTGCTGAACAGAGCCAGCTTAGGTAGAGTACAAAAGTCTGTGTGCCGGACCACTCTCACACACACACAAAAAGCTCAGGCTGGTCAGATGAGGCCTCCACATTCCAAACGAGGTGTAGTAGCCTTACAGATACCCAGCTCCAAATGGGCTTAACTCCTCTGCCTTGCCCTGTTTTTAACATGGCTCCCCCACTGTGTCGTTCATTGGAAGCAGTAGAACATGCAAATGCATCTGCCTGTGGTCATCATCACCTGTCGGATGATAGTGGTATCTGGTCTTTGGAAACGTTTAAAGGAGGGCTTTTTCCCCCTCATTTGAATAGGAGAGGGAGAGGGAGGGAGAGAGGGAGAGAGGGGGAGGGGGAGAGGGAGAGAGGGGGAGAGGGGGAGAGGGAGGGAGAGGGGGAGAGGGGGAGAGGGGGAGAGGGAGAGGGAGGGAGAGGGACAAACAAGGCCCAGGGCTCAGAGCTGAGCTGTCTCTGGGGTGCCCAAAAACGGGTCTACAGGAAGTAGCACAGGAAGTGAAACGGCAATTTTCAAAACAAACCTCCACGTTAGTTGAAGGGTGTTCTCGCTCTGCTCCGCTCTGTATCGGGTCAGTAGAGTCAGACTGACGTTCGCTCTGAGATGACTCACGGAGCTCGACAGCGAAAAGTTCGAGGTGACCCCTCGAACGATTGATTTTATTGATGCTCAGTCGATGTGGCGGCGGCCATTGTCAGACACACGGTGCCTGGAGGGCCTTGCCTGCTGTTGTGATGAGACGACTCTACTACTGTCTGAGCCAAGTCTCTCCCTGCCAGCATGACGACTCAAACCACAGACACTTGTTGCGGAACAGGAAATACTGCGACAGAGAGATTTTGAGAAGTTGGCCGAAAAACAGACGCCTACATTAAATAGTTGGGCGACTCCGGCAAGACTTTACAATTATTAGGGTGTGGCTATTCACGAGTGACTTCCCAGGAATGTGGCATTTAAAGTTTGTGTCCCATCTTGCTCTTCTCTCATTAGCCCTGGGTGGTGTTCGGTCTACAGTTCAGGACACGCAACACCAGACCAGAGGCCTGTTGTGACACACATGCTCTGCCCTGCTCTGGGAGGCCTAAAAATACATGGAGTCACGGAGGGGTACTCCAGGGAGGGTAATAGGACCTGAAACATGCTCCCAGATCAGCCCCACTCCAGCCCTTCAGCCTCGGCCTTTGAACTCCACCACACTTTCTCTTCCCTTTCTTATTTTTTTGTAGTCTTTGTTGGTTACACTGAGTGGAAAGAGCGGAACTGCCTTGTGCTAGGTATGACCTCTGGCTCAGGCTGAACATTTTTTCATTTCCTGTCGGCCACTTCCTCCTGCGAGTCAGAACCCATCGACAAGGTTGTGTTTGATTAAGTTCGATGACATTCCTGTTTTCTTTCCCAACCTCTACCCCCCCCCCTCTTTCTCCCTCTCCCCTCTCTCTCTCTCTCTGCTTCTCTCTCTCTGCCTCTCTCTGCCTTTCTCTCCCTCCCTCCCCTGTCTCTCTCTGTCTCCCCAGTGAGAACAAGCCCAAGAATGGAGGGATCTGTGTGGCCAACCACACCTCCCCCATCGATGTCATCATCCTGGCCAGCGATGGCTGCTATGCAATGGTAACGTCATGCTGTCTCAAGACTACAATCACACGGCTAGCGATGTCGAGATGCCGTCTCGCAGTTGAACATTTAATAAACAATAACTGCCCTCAATGAAGTCAACAACTTAACAGCCAACTAAGCTACACTTTATTTGAGTTACGACAGGATTGTCAGGATTATTATTTATCCCTGTGTGTTTGCATGAGCTTTGTTTTATTTACATCTTGATTGTGTTGCAGGTTGGTCAAATACATGGAGGTTTGATGGGAGTTATTCAGAAGTCCATGGTGAAGGCCTGCCCTCACATCTGGTTTGAACGCTCTGAAGTAAAAGACCGACACCTGGTGGCTAAAAGGTGGAGTTGCACATTGAAGTGCTTCTATTTACTGTGGCCCTGTTAACCCCCCCCCCTCGGTGGAATGAGAAATCAGACTTAGCGTTTCCAATAAACTGTATATTGTTTGGTGCAGATTGAGCGATCACGTCGAAGATAAGACCAAGCTTCCCATTTTAATATTCCCCGAGGGTAAGTTGTGTTTGGGTGTCTGCTCTGCTACACATGAAGCGACGTGACTGGTCTTAGACTGGGGCTGTGTTTGGAAGACGTGTCGCGTCTAATCGTCCTGTTGTCCCTGGCTGTTGCGTCCCCAAGGTACCTGCATCAACAACACGTCAGTCATGATGTTCAAAAAGGGCAGCTTTGAAATCGGCTCCACAGTCTACCCTGTAGCAATCAAGGTGAGAAATCTTCCTCTGCCACTGCGTGTGTGTGTGTAAAAGACATACACAGTGTGTGTGTGTCATTAAGAGACTGTCTTTCTGTACTCCTAACCCTTCTGTGCGTGTCCCCCGTCTCTCAGTACGACCCCCGCTTTGGAGACGCCTTCTGGAACAGCAGCAAGTTCGGGATGGTCAGCTACCTGCTGAGGATGATGAGCAGCTGGGCCATCGTGTGCAGTGTGTGGTACCTGCCCCCCATGAGCAAGGAGGTCAGCCCTGCCCCCCCTCCCCCCCCCCACGGCCACCTGCCCCCCCTCGCCCGAGAGCGTGCTTGTTTACCTGGGTCCACCAGGGATTGCATTTGGGCATGCAAATGACACTTCGAGAGGGATTTCAAATCCGTGGCTGCTCAGCCAGGCTGTAACGGCGGCCATCTTTTGATTTGAAAGAAATGTTATTCAAAGTGGCTTTGGCTGATTTCCCTAATGTGTCTGGGCCTCATGGGCAAGTCATTCCAGGGTTGGGGGAAAAAGCGATCATGAATAAGGTTTGGCCTCGGCACAGAGACCTCGATGTTAGCCAGTGGGGGTTCAGGTTGACTTTTTCCCCTCCATTACAATTCCACTGCGCTCCATGCCAGGCCAGCCAGGAACAGCTCCTGAACAACAGGAAAGACCCACCCACCCCCTTCCAGAACAGAGAGCGTGTGACGCAGGGCCCAAACGGCCCCAGTGCCCTGACCGTACATAAACCCCACGCTGATGTGGAAAGCAGAGGGGAAGGCAAGTCACTCTCTCTCTCTCTCTCACTCTCTGAACGTCAGTCGGATGAGCGCAGTGGGCCGCGAATCAGGTCCCTGGCCTGCCCTTTGATCAGATTTTCCACTGCACTTAGGCTGGGGCAGAGAGGGCAGAGAGAGAGCTCCCTCCACCCCCCTCCTCCTCCTCCTGCCTGGTCATGAGGGTTCTCACTGCCGAAATCATTAGCCTCCATATTTAGTCTCCTTCGGGGAGAGCTTCCTGATGCACTTCAAAAGGGAGGGAATCTATTCTAAACAACGTTTTAAGTAACGGCGTTAGCATGCTACGTGCTAACTCCCAGGTTCTCCCCCAGGATGTGTGATGTGTGGTTAAAGCTGGAGCAGGTGGCTGAGCGGTTAGAGAGTCGGGCTAGTAATCAGAAAGGTTGCTAGTTCGATTCCCGGCGAATGCAAATGACGTTTTGTCCTTAGGCAAAGCACTTCACCCTACTTGCCTCGGGGGAATGTCCCTGTACTTACTGTAAGTCGCTCTGGATAAGAGCGTCTGCTAAATGTACAAAATGTAAATGTACATGTAAAGCTGAGCGTCCGAGCCGGCCCTGACTCCCCGTGTCTCCTCTGTTCTGAGCAGGAGGGAGAGGATGCGGTGCAGTTTGCCAACCGCGTGAAGTCGGCCATCGCCAGGCAGGGAGGTCTGGTCGACCTGCTGTGGTAAGCAAGGCGGTCGCACGCTCCGGCAAACTCGACGATTAACGACTTTGTCACAACGGTGGGAGATGAGTCGTGACCTTTGCTTTGACCTCTTTGTTGTTGTTTTGTTGTCGTTTGTTTTTTTAGGGATGGAGGTTTGAAACGAGGAAAGGTAAAAGATACCTTTAAAGAGGAGCAACAGAAGCTATACAGCAAAATGCTCGTGGGAACACAAGAGGACCGGAGTCGTTCTTGAGGAGAAACCCCGTCTGGGGAGGGGCGGATCCCTCTCCCTGGGCACTGCCGGACTGCCGGCCTGCCCTCCACGGGAGGGTCGAAACCTCCCCTGCCCTCCACGGGAGGGTCGAAACCTCCCCTGCCCTCCACGGGAGGGTCGAAACCTCCCCTGCCCTCCACGGGAGGGTCGAAACCTCCCCTGCCCTCCACGGGAGGGTCGAAACCTCCTCCCCTCCCCCCCCCCGCACCTTGACGTCAGGAATCTCCTGTTGCTTCCTCGGTCCTTGCCTCCGCCTGGCATATCACGTCGTCATAACTGTCCCACTCCAGTCCGAGCTTAACTCTCCCCGCGTTGTCTTGGGTCGACGGTGGACTTTCTCACTGTGGCGCGCGCGCGCGCGCACGGAGACAAACGGCGGCGTCTTCCCTCATGACGGACCGTCTTTTTGCGAGACATATTTGTCCTTTTTTGTTAGAATTTGTTTTCTTCTTCCATGTTTTGTTGTTGTTGTTGTTGTTGTTAGTGTTATGCAGTTATTCTTGCAATGGTTCTAAGCAGCTGTTATATGACCAGAGACAGAGAGGTGGGGTACATAATAGGGTAAAGGGTGTATTGAAGGGAAACTGGTGACTCATGTCAGGAAGTGAATGTCTTGCAATCTGCCAACGTTTACGTCACTCATGCCATGCCCAGTTTTTATTTGTTTTATTGTTGACTTCTGTTTCAAGCGTTTAAATCCCCATGTAGAATAATCAAAGCACAGGGGAGCCCGGATCCTGTGTTCATTAGTGCTTCTCTCCATGGAATGTGGAGATTTGTTCACGTTATGAAATGGAGAAGGGTGTCACTCCGTGGCAGGGATAGGGGTCTGGTCCTCTGTATGAAACATGTTACAGACCCCCCCCCCCGCCCCTCTCCTCCTACTGTGCCATTGAACTGGGAGGCTTTCTAAGCCCCCCCCCATATGTCTCAGAAACAGATTAGCTTTCTTACTAAGCAGCAAACTAATGTCATTTAACGTCCCCACTTATTGTTAGTTACGACATGGTTGTAACATGTCATTACCCCTTATGTATGTGATGTAAAATATATAAACATGCCCCCCCACCACCACCACCACAAAACCTAATAATTTATTAATACTTCCCCTTCTTAAACGGACCTCTGGGCCTCGTCTATTGTAGGAATCGTCTTGCCAAATCCTTTTGACCTTCCTCTGCTCTTGTTTTTGTCTGCCATCTTTCCCCCTGCTCGGCGGCACCTTGGTGGAGTGAGAGCGTAGCTGTAGTTCTCTCTGCTCTCTGAGGCAGTGCAGGGAGATGTTCAGAGAGATTGTACTATGCCTCTTTAATCATAGGTCGTTCTACCATCGTGACCTGTACCGGGCAAGGGTATAGATGACATGTAACCAATACAACAACAACAAAAAAGATTCCAAGGAGGAGCGAATTTGATTGATTTGGAAAGATCACGTTGAGATTTGTTGATGCTGGCATTCACTTGGGTCCTTTCAGGATTCCTGTTTTGTATACAAACAAACAGTAGGCAAAGTAAGACTTTGGACCCACTGAGACAGCCAAATGGAAATAGCATGCAGGCCAGCTCGCTGGTCAGTTTGCCAGTAGTGTGGCACATGTGTGTGTTGACGGTGCATTTCATCCTGTAGCAGAATGCTAACTCTGTATTGTTGACTTGACTCATTGCTTGGTAACCTGTTGAAGACCCATAGCCATCCTAGTCATTCCCATGGCTCTTGACATCATTCATAATAAACCCTCTGTTTAAATAAGGTTTCCAGAGTTTTAATTGGTTTAAATGTCGCCTACAAAACACATCCGTGGGTGTCTTTCTGACAGTACCCATGGCAACTGAGAAGAAACTTTTAACGTCGATGAAGGTAGTAGTGGTGAGGGCAGAAGGCTTCTCTTGGAGAGTTCTCTTTATTCTGCATCGGTCCCATTAGTTTACCGTACACGCAAGGGACAGGTTGTCCCCGCCAGAACCGTCTTACAGCTTGGCTAAGTTATCGCTAGCGGTTCTGTTGGGAGCCTGTCCAGAACCCAGCTTGCGTCCGAGCGGTGACAAACTACCTCAGATGCCTTTTCAGAGTTTTTCCCTTTAGGGAGGGAGGGGAGGGGAGGGGGGGGGGTGTTTTGTATTCACGACTGATGACAACACGACTTTCTCAAGCCCCGGTGAGCTGCAAGGGCTCCGAATGGATGCATTGACCGCAAGGGATAAAGCACACACAAAGCCTAGAGGAGACACAGGAGGAAGCAGGGAGAAAACCTGAAAGGTTGGTTGTGTAAACCATGCCATGGTTCAACAGCTCACTGCCAGCGCCATGGAGAGGCTGGCTAAGGCCTCAATAATTCCCCTCAAGGCTCATTTATACACCGACGGAACAATCCAGTGTGCGGTTTCGTACAGTAGGTCTCCATATACCTGCACTGCATAGGGTACACTGGTGTATACCAGAGAACAACAATACAAGCTTTTAAGACGATGGTATAACCTACCTGTAGAGCACATTGATAATGTGGATAGTTAGACATGATGACCATGTGTTTTCTACAGAGCTTCAAAAACTTGAGGGTTTTAACCAATAAGTTGGGCAAGCATCCAAGTGGAAAATAACATGATTGTTAAATTGAGAGTCAATTGGATTTAAAAAGGCTGTCCCATGATAATAATAATAATAAAAATAAAAAAAACGTAAATGAGTTACATTAGGCTATTAGGATCAGAATTTTGTTCTTTGTTAATAATTAGACAAATGTAGGCTATCCTAAATAGGCCTAGTTTTTTACATTCTGGTGATCCATAAACCGCAATTTGGATCGTGATTAGATTAAAACCTTAATGTTTCCAACATGACAGTCCTATGCCTACAATTATTGTTATATAAACGGTCTGAATATTCGTAGTATGCAATTGTTCCATCAATCTGAATACAACTAGGCTACATTAAAAGTTACTATTCCAATGCTGAATAATGTATGGTTGATTGAAAATCCCTGTAACTTTACAACAAGGTTAGTTACCCTTACAGTACTGTACTACAGTAGCCCTACACGGCAATAACTGGGCGGAGCTCTGAGTTCAAGACATTACATTGACAACTGCTTTATGTTGTTCCGACAGAGAACTCTACGGGCACTAGCAGACGCTGCACAGTCCAAGGTTTAAGTCCGTTAAGAACCTGTAGTCCAATTACACTGAAGAGAGATGAAAATCCTTTCCTGCGATCCCACAGTCGACATTGGAGATTAGACCTGCTCAAGGAAATAGCGTGAAGACGACAGACGACAAACCGCCATCTACATGAGCGGACAAATTTGAACAGCAGACAAATCATCAAAATGATCTATGCGTGCGATTGGGCAATAATTATCTCCGTTTTTAGATATCGAGGCCTATTCAACACATTCCCTTCCCGGTAAACTAGAGCGTACAGCATTTAATCAGCTCGCGCTGGAGTTCCTTCTTGGACTATTTCTGGAATTTGATCGTTATCATGGAAACGTACACTGACGTCTTACTAGTCACCGCAAATGTTGGATCCTTATTTGACAATGTAAGTGATACATTCTGCTCCTGTATTCCATTTCACATTTCCCCTATAGCCATCCTGTGAGTTACATATCGTTCAGACTCATCCAAAATCACATGGTTGCCTAATTCATGCCATTTAGAAACGGCTTGCATTATCGCTGCATGTTTCACTCCCACGGGCTGACAAAGGCCGGAGACCTTCACAAATATGTAGTATTTTACTTTGCAATAACAAAAGTTGATAAGATAAAGGCTCGTGTGTACAAGGCAAGTTCATTTCAAAAGCCTGCATGCGACCCTGTAACTTTGTTGTCACTTCATTCTCAGAGCTGCGTTGAAATGCGCGCGTGATACGTTTTTGATTTAATCAATAAATACAAATCGTTATGTGGGCCTACACAGTGCGTGCCCGTGTCTACACTTGTACTCCCACGCTTTCTTCAGGTAGGTTAGTTGTTGAACGTCATTCTCACATCAGTTCCGCCAAAGAAGAACCTACCTATGCGCCACGGCTGGTAGTGAGATACAGGAAATTGACAGACAGCGCATTGTTTAAATCTATTCCCGCGAAAGAGCTGCGCAAGTTGGCCTTTGCCAAGTTGGTAGGCCACCTACAGCAGAAATACCCACAACCCGATTGTTATGCATCCGACTTTTTATCATGACAGTTCATTTTCCAGATACAAACTTTTTAAACAATGGAGAGTGAAAGCATCGGGTAACAATCTTGTAAAACGTTTCCAGTAGGCTGTTTTGCTTCGGAATCAGACCCCAATGCCTTACAGGCTTGTAACACGACCAAGCTTCTTCTCGTATAGTGACGGGGAAGGACGGAGCTAGACTCATGGAAATTTGGCTCAGGACCACATTTCCGTTTGCCATATCTGGCACCGATGAAAACATGTCAGATCCCATTGTGGGAGACAATGTAAACAGATGAATATCGTCCCCAGGCGGTTTTATACTCATGGCCCCCCAGACGTAGCCTAGATAAACAAATGTTTGCAAATGTTTTTCCAGGAACCATTTTCTTCTAAGTTAAAAACATGTTTAAAGCCTTTGAAATTATGTAAGAATGCTAATTAGTATCGTAAATTACCATTATTAATCATTATCAGGCTACAACTCCTATTGCTCAAAGTCAACCCAATTTCCCCATCACAAAACTGTAGCCTATTGCTAAGAAACCTTAATATCAAACACCTTGGGTTTAGAACACTCGTTTTATTTTATGTATTTACTTAGCACACCCTTCCCAGAACCATCCTTGCACCTAGTCATAGTTTTTGCCTCTGCTTTTTACAGTGCCTTGTGGTCCTTTTCCGTTCATTTTCCCTACTGTAGCATAATAAAAACTGCGGTTGGTAAATTCTGTCGAGAGATACCACACCCATATGATAAAGTAGCTAATGTGTTAGCTAATTTCATTTAGGCAACTTTGATACAGGCTATTAGCCGTGTGTCACGTTTGGCCCTGACACCTGGATCGTGCGTGAGACACCCTCCCTTCAGGTCAGTGGCCGAGAGAGCTGCTGTCACTTGGCAATGCAAATACACTATGCAAAGCGGCGCCCAGGTACGCCAGTCACACTGCTGTCTGTAGGCCCGGCAGAAGTCTACACACTGTTCTAGGTCGTTGGCCGTTTCCCAGGAAATCCCAGGAGACCAGAAATGCAACTTTTCCACTTGCTGTGTGATTATAATCAGTTGGGTATGCTGCCAACATGGACCATTTACAATTTGTAAATACTTGGACGACCTTACTTTGTGTAGCCCATGGCTGTAGGTTGATCAGCTGCATGATTGACAACTGTGACACAAATCAAGCAGATCTTCAAAAACGTTCAAATACTTTATTTTCTCAGACCTCTGTTAGTGACCCAACTTAGCTGTATGCATTTAGTTTTTCATAAACATATGAAAAACTTCTGACGTATACACATGTTGGTACTGAATTCCATAGTCTTGTTTATAGACCACTTGTAAAGTTAATGTTTAACATAAATCTTCCTTTTATAACCAATCATGGGTAGGATTGGCCAGAATGGTTTACCAGACAGTGTTGTGTTTATTCGCTTGCTGAGCTCATAAAAGATTGATGGCCTTCACTATCGGGTCATCATCTATTATGAAACATGTCCAGCGATCTGTAGAGAATGATGTCTGGAACATTAGCATGAGGACTCTTAAAATATTTATATTAAGGAGTCCTGCAACATCAGTTTACAGTTGTCTGTATTTATTTGTTTAAACTGTTGGTTTGTGTCACACGGTTTAACGATGAGTGGATGTGTCTAAGCCAGGGGTTCTCCAACTTTTGGGGACCAGGGACCTGTCGGAGAAATTTAGGATGTAACATTATATTCTGAAAATACTGGTGTTTAGCATTCCTTGCCAGCAGAGCACCCCCTCCTCACATGACCTATAGATGACACTAGGCTTACCCTTACAGGGGTCAACATTTTCCAAGGACCCCCCCAAAATCGTAACACCCATTCAGCATATGTGCTCTTAAACGGACACAATATGCTTGTTTTATTGGTGCAAATGGTCCCAATCTGTAGATTATAATATATTTTTCACTTTTTAATGATACAGTACAATTTTACAATGTTATAATTTATGGCAAATTATTTCGCAGACCCCTTGGCTATGGATCGCAGACCCCTCGGGGATCCCACTTTGAGAACCACTGGTCTAAGCCATGTCTGATCTTAGGTGTTCTCTCTCTCTATCCACAGGTCAGCGAGATCCAGAGTGAGTGGTTACGAGAGTTCTTCACGGTGAGTTTGGGACCTCTTGTCTTCGCGCTAATAGAGCAGACAGGTCCTCCGAGACCATGTCTCTGTAACCGTGCAGGCGGCATCATTCCTCGTGAGTTAAGTATGACATGATTATTTGTATTTTTTTTCTTCACCCTGTCTCCATGGGAACAGACCGTTCACAACCTCAAGCCGCGGTTTGTGGCGTTGCACTTCCAGGAAGTGGGGGGAAAGGACTACATGGTCAACATGGGCCACGCTGAACACTTCTTCTGGTACGGAGACCAAACCAAAATATGACTCAACTTCCCTCCAACAAGACAGCTTGACGTCAATGACGAGATGTTGTAATTCTGTACAGTTTGGTGTTCTCTATTATTACTATGACTGTTTCACTTACTGTCAATAACCAATTTGAAAATCTTTTCCTCATTTAATTGTCTGGCTTTAGGAGCATTGAGACCAGTGAGGAGATGAGGGATTTTGACAGAGTCTGCATTTATGTTGACAACCACTTCAAGGCAGTGGATAGTTTCACTGTGAGTATTGTAGTGACACTAACAAGGTCTAGTTTTACTTCATATGGTGGCTGGTGTATGTTACAGCATTGCATGTAACACAGGGGGCGAACATTCCTGCTGTGATCCCTGACATGTCTGTGTCGGAGTGTACTCAAATGAGTTGCTTGAAAACGTCTCACGTGACTTGTGTTGTTGCGTGTAGTTTGTTTTTACAGCCACAAGATGGAGCTGTGTCCTTAATAAGCATGGCTGGGGTTCCTCATAGATCCATGCTACCCAATATATTTTTTGACAGAGAAACAGAGGGTTTTGTTGGCAAATATTGTATAATAGAGCACACATGTCCAGTTACAGCCAACAAATCTTGAATATTTATTTTGGGTCATCTCTGCTGTAAGGACAAATAATGAGAGTTCATTTCCTGTTACTAGCTTGTTCAAACTGAAATATGAATTTTGAAACCTAGAATCATTGCAATGCTTTCCTTAAGTATGTTGTAATATGGTTGGATCATTCAAACCCAATTTTAAACATGATCACCCGTTTTTAAGTTTGATGTGATAGTCGTTGTGCTCGCACAGTGGTACTGTTTACAGTTTAGAAACATTTAGAAGTCACTTATTTGTTTTTTCACAATGTATGCAATACATGGCTACAATGGCTACCCGCAATGTTTGGGGCTATCTCGTAGTTATGATCAGTGACCTTTGCACTTTTGTAAAGCTCTCTCTTTGAAGTCGCTTTGGATAAAAGCGCCTGCTAAATGTATAAATGTAAATGTAAGTCAGAGAAGGGGACCTTTCTCAATGGAGTAACAGCTCCTTTTGTCTGTCATCATGTCAAGTCCATCATAAACCCATAGCTCGTCGACTGTTGATGTAGTGTAATGTAAGTTTAACCTTACCCTGGCCAGAAGACTGTGGTGGTCTCAGTTAAAACCTCTAGAAAACACCTTTGGCTAGTGACAGCCTTCATATAACTGACATCTATCCCAAAGATGTAGTATGAGCCGTGTTGTTGGAGAGCGACCCAGAGCGAGAGCACAGTCAGAGGCGAGGTGTTTAAAGGCAGGTTTATACACTGCCCTGGGAGCCGGGCCCAGGTTTCACATCCTCATCCATCCTCTGGGCTCGCTCCTCTCCTGCTGAACAGCGCTCCAGCGCACTGGAGAATTCGAAAGCGGTGAGGAGCCCGTCAGGCCTCATAGACACTGTCTCAATCTCCAGCCCTGTCAGCCCACCTCCCATCCAGACCTCACGTCCTCTCTTGGCTTTTGTTTTAACCCCCCCCCCCCCCCTCCCCACGACTGGAGAGAGAGAGAGGGGAAGGCCCCTTTCACTCTCCAGTCGTCCCCTAAGGCAAGGGCAAGGCTCGTTTGTTACGGAACATTCCGACTTGGAAAAATGCTGCGTTAGAAAAAGTCCACGTCCAAGTTTCCTTCAGAGGTGTGGTAGACTCAGGTCAGCCCCCCACTCACAACACAGAGAGTGGCACAGTGTTACTGGTGCTATTAACCCCTACCCCACCCAGGTGAGACCCTGCACAGGAGCCCTGACTGTGGGGGTCAGTGGGTCGGCCCAGTCTGAGGTGTGTGAGATGGTTGGGGAAAGTCAATGGCCAGGTGTTAGGGGAAGACAGGCCAAAGTCAATCAATTTAACTCTAGATTAAAACTATTGATCCCGCCCCCATTTGTAAACAATAAATAAAGGGGGGAGAGGAGGAGCCGACAGCTGGGGCTATGTTTCCCCTGAGCTGGGGGTGTCTGAGCCCCCCCCCCCCTCCCCCCCTTCCGTGGACTGTAGCGCCCCCCGCCCCCCCTCCTCCCTTTCATGCCTTATTCTCATTTCGCCCGTGCCACCTGGATTGATTTTCCATTTGTTTCCTCTTGGCTGTGGATCATCAGCTCTCTGGCCAGGAGTGGGTGTGAAGGTGGGGGTGGGTTCGAGGAGGCAGGGGGGCTCAGTGTGTGGAGAAGTGCTGTGAGGAAAGGGGTGGGGGGGATGGCTGGTGGTGGGCAAGCTCGCATGCATTCCCCAGTACAAATGGTTTTTTGATAAAAAAATCACTTGTAAGTCAATATTTTTTTATTAAACACTGCACAAACGTGATTGATGAAGATCGGTGCTTGGCAGAGTATGCCGAGGAGAACATTTCTCTGTTTGTGTGTGTGCACGCGTGCAGGTGTGTGCGTTTGTGTGTGTGTGTATCACAAAACAACTTTAGGTTACACCCCCACCCCCCCTCCCCCCCCCACCCCCCTGCAAGTGCCAGACTTGCCCACCCTCTTTTTTAACCCTTTGTCCAGATCACCTATTCCAGTTGCAGCAGTATAACTCCATTACCTCAATAACAGGTCCCAGATAACCTTTCCATATCAATCTGCCATAACAACCCCCACCCTAACCCCTCCACAGTTTAGACAAGTTGGTCCCTAATCGCTGGTCACTGGGGCTGGTCACTGGGACAGCTCGGGCCTATTAAAGAACGGTGGCGTTTGGCGGGTGAGACGAATGTTCTCTTCAGGGAGAGATCTCTCATGCCGGGGTCTGAGGGAGGTGTGGGGCCGGTGGCCGTCACGCCCCGGGGCCCCCCGGGGGGGTGGGGGGGGGGGGGGGGCTGATCCGTCTTCGTCCTGGAGTCACAGACAGGGGGGGGGGGGGGGGGGGAGCAGACAGCGGGGGCCCCTGCCTAATACCTTTTAAATTGTTTTAATTTTCTGTCTTTATTGATCTCATGGGGGCATGATTAATCAGATCACTGGAGCAGGCAGTTAGTACATTAAAAATTGTCAGACCCACGTCAGGCATGATTGGGTGCTGATGTGTGTGTGTGTGTGTGCCTCTGTTGGATTTTTTTAACATCACACAAGCGTGTGTGAACTGCGAATATGCCTGGCATTGCATTCACAGGTACTTTTCACACAAGTCACTCAATGAACAACTAAATCAAAGTTTAGTCTCATGTTAAAAAATCTTCTTTTTTTTCTCTCTCTGCCCAGGCCCTGGGAAGCATGTACTTCATCCATAAGTCGTTGAAAAACATCTACCAGTATGATTTTAACGGTAAGAAAGCATGACATCCCATATTTGTATGACATCACTGTTGACTATGAATGACAAAAGGTTGTATGTCACTTTGTTATCGGCCCGGTGACAAATGGTGCCCATTTATGCCCTGCACATGGTCGTCTGTACATCGTATCCAAACATGACCAAACCCTAGCTACGATAAAGCTCCTTTATGTTTATTCTATTGTGTCATTATTATCTTGCTTGTATGATTGGAAGGGAAGTTACGGTCAAGATTACAATCAAACAATGTTTCATATCTTGGCACGACTTGTCAAATATTCTCCTGAATGCTGTCGTATGATGGCCACTTCTTTTGGTACAGGCATTTGCAAAGAATCTGAATGTAAAGCAAATGTGTGATTTTTTCCCCCCTGTTGCATAGTCCAGTCACGTTAGCCGTGACAAAGCTCTTCAGAAAGAGCTTATGGAAGAACCATAAACATTCCTTCCTGCCACGTTCTGTGTCAGCCCATCTGATTGGTCCACACCAAACAGGGCCTAATGGCCAGATTATGGATCCTCTGATCACGTATGCTACCCTGATGAGGTTTACACCACTTTATTGATTGTTGTTTGCATGTTTTGTCACTCTGTTACCCTACAACTCCCCCCCCCCCTTTTCACCCACACACACCCCACCCCGTCTCCAGCTAAGGATTTTAAAGCAGTGTCGGGACAGAACAAGTATGTGGGTTCCCTGGACGGAGTAACCACGGTTGAGAAAGAAAAATTTCCAAAGAATTTCTGGCCGGATGTGAGTATCTCTGTGAGTGTGTGTGGGGGAGGGAGGGAGGGGGGTTGGCACAGATGAGTCTACTGGGACTGAGTTGGTGGGGGGGGGGGGGGGGGGGCAGTCAGACCCCCTATCTGACCAGGAGACGAGATCATTTACACAGAGGACGAGAGATGAATCAATGAGCATTGAGCGCCCACACTGCATCATAGCCCACACTGCTGTGTTGTCTAAGGTGGACATGCTCCGCTCGTAACCACGGTGACCCTGGTGTCGTCTGTTGTCTGAGGTGGACATGCTCCGCTCGTAACCGCGGTGACCCTGGTGTTGTGTGTTGTGTCTTGCAGTTCAAGTGGTCCAGGAAGGGCTACCTGAGGACTCGATGGATCATACACAACCAGTAGGTTAACGGTCACACTCAGCCAGCTACTCAGTAGATAGCGCAAGTCTGCAATCAGCAAACACACTCTGTTTTTTGGGCGCACAATGGTAACTGTTTGCTCTCCTGTGTCACTACCACTGTGTGTGAGACAAAAGGAGGGAGTTTTGCGGGTGAGTGTGTCAACACTGCTCGTCAGTTGCATGCACATTAATTGTTTTCCCGTGGCAGGTTGAGAAAGCGGTGAATGGAGGGAGAGCAGGAGACAAATGTGTTTGTTTGTGGATTAGCGTTACCACAAGTCGCCGATAAGGCTTTCTGGTCGACAGACGCACACTCACTTTATACGTGTACTTCCATGCACTGTCCCGGACAAAAGGGTTTAGTGTCACTTCAGGGGCTCATGTTGTCCTCCACCGGCTATGTATTCATCAAATAATTATGTGTATGTGTGCGTGTTTCTGTGTGTGTGTGTGGACATGTTTCTGTGTGTGTGTGTTTCTGTGTGTGTGTGTGTGCGTGTGCCTACGGTCTGCAGAGGTCTGGACCTTGTCAACGTCCATCTATTCCATGACGCCTCCAACCTCATTGCCTGCAACTCCAGCCCTTCCATCTACTCAGCCAACCGCAAGAAGGCCCTCAGATATGTCATCAACAGGTGACAGGTCCACCCTCTCCCCCTTCACTCGAGCTCTGTGGAGATACGATGCCAAATACTATTGTTGATTTTTTTTTTTTACCAAGGAACAGATGTTCTAGCCTCGTGACTCTCTTGACTCACCTCTCTGTCATTTCCTCCCAGGATATCAGACAGCAGCTACACCCCCCTTCCCTTCTTCCTGTTTGGAGACTTTAACTTCCGTCTGGACACGCTCAGTCTGGTCCAAGTATGGTCAAGTTTTGACAGTGGGGTCACATGAGCAGGAAGTCTATTACAACTGGTCAGCTGACAGTTCCTTCTTTGTTGACCTGTGTGTGTGTGTGTGTGTGTGTGTGTGTGAGAACAGAACCTGTCCACCTCTGCAGATGTCCAGACAGTGAAGGACGGCAGCGATGAGGTGGAGAAGATCATCTTTGAGGAGAAGGACAATGACCACCAGGTGACTCCTGTCCTCTCCTGTCCTCCGGTCTGTCCTCTCCTGTCCTCCGGTCTGTCCTCTCCTGTCCTCTCCTGTCCTCCGGTCTGTCCTCTCCTGTCCTCCGGTCTGTCCTCTCCTGTCCTCCGGTCTGTCCTCTCCTGTCCTCCGGTCTGTCCTCTCCTGTCCTCCGGTCTGTCCTCTCCTGTCCTCCAGTCTGTCCTCTCCTGTCCTCCGGTCTCTCCCAGACCCCCGTCCCTCAGACTGACTGATGCCCGCTGTCCTCTCTCCTCCAGGTCCTGCTGCACATTGAGACCAAGCTGTTTGCCTACCTGCACCAGGCTGTCTTCAGAGAGGACAACGGCAAAGCAGTGAGACCTTCTTCCACCAGTCACTCTGTCTTGACCTCACGCTTCTAATGGCCTGCTTGTGCCTGATGCAAATGAACTCTGATTAATTATTAATGTTAATAGCTAATACGTTTCTATTAGTATAAACTCTCCGTGGGGAATATTCACTTGTGGGTGTTAGCGCAAGCTGCAGTGTCGTGTGATCGGTAACTCACTTCTTTCTACTAACTCAGCTTTTGGAGTATGACAAAGAAGTGTCCGCCTTCCATGATGTCATCACAGAGGAGGAGCTCCTGTTCCCGCCCAGGTGAGCATCCCAGGGCGGTTGCCTAGTAACAGCCCTCCTCGGAATCTCACCGTATCTCGTACGAAAAATAGCGACACGAAAATCAGCTTATGGTGCTGTACTAGCTGCGTGTTGCAGCCACCGATATAACCTGCCTACCAACATATCTTACCACAATGCCCCATCTCTCTCCACGTCTCTCTCCCAGCTACCCTTACAGCGAAGACTACACTAAACCCACGCAGTACATGAACACGCGTTGTCCTTCCTGGTGTGACCGCATCCTCATGTCCCACACGGCCCAGGATGTCATCCACAGGGTCAGTCCGTCTTCCAGCACCATCCCTACACAGTCACACCAGGGCCTTGGAAGCAGAGCAGTCGGTTTAGAACCGTACCATCCTCTAGATTTGGAACGTAGAATTCGGAAAGAGCATAACATGGGATTTAGAACGGAGAATCCCGGACAGTTGAACATTCGATTTGAAAGCGTAGGATTTCCCATCTCATACGTCTGGTGTGTTTTCTTCCAGAGAGATGACAGAGAGAGGAGCGTGGTTTACAACACGCTGGGCCCCAACGTGTGCATGGGAGACCACAAGGTAACGTGTTCATGTGGCCCTCCGTTTGTCTCCGGCGCCGCCCGGGGTGAACCTCTGCTCTAACAGTTGCTGTTTTCCTCTGTCTCTCTCCAAAGCCCGTGTTCCTGTTCTTCACACTGAAGACAAATTACCATTGACCAGGACCGTCCTCCACACACTGTGAGACTCCCTGTGTGTGTTCTGCTGGCGTGTGCTGGTCCCCAGACGAGGGGGGGGGGGGGCGGGGGGGGGGGGGGGGGGGGCGTCACGGTGACAGAGCGACCCCTGTAATCTTGCTCAGCTCACGGCTGTACTCCCCAGAGGGCTGCAGTGCGGCCTGGCCTGGGCGAGCGGGGATATGAACTAAGATGAAGTGTTGGCGGGACAAACAGGTTCCTTTGTGCATAATGCGGCTGAACCAACCGCACTGCTCCTGATGTATGCGTATCGGATCCTCTCCACTGTCGCCCGCGGCTACGCCCGCGTTAACAGCCGTGTTCATTCGATACCAGACAGACGGTCAACCAGAGAGACATCCATTGCCAGCTAGATGGGTCTATTGGCATTTTTACGGCCGCTGGTTTTGTTTCGCTGCCATTGCTATGGCTGTTTCATAAGACGTGCCACTGGTTGATATGCATGGAGCTAGAATGATGAGAGCCATGCTTTGGAAGTCCTGTCAAAGAGACAGACAGTTGAATGAGGCCGAACACTATAGAAGAACCTTCTTCTTCACTAATGTTTTCATGTATAACCCTTCTGATCAAGTTCTGCTTGGGTATAACAACTTGAGGGCCAGCCTTACTGTCCTCGCTAACAAGCCATGTTCCCGATATTTTTTTGAACGATTTATAACTTATTGTATTGTTACTTATCATGGGAAGGTTGGGATATGGTCTTAGTGGTGCCGTCTCGTGACTGACAGTTCTCTCCCATCCTCCAGATGTAATCCAGTCTGCTCCAGTCGGCCCTGCACCCATTCCAGCACTACTCTCAAAACCAGAACCAGGACCAGGGGAAGCCCAGCCGCCCCACACCCACCTGAGAGCAGCCGCTCACGGGGAAAACATCCTCTCCCTGACCCGCACGCACTGTGCGTCCAGGACCCAGTCCCCCCCCGCATCTCCCCCACCCTCCACCCTCCGCCCCTCTATCATATCCCAGTACCCCCCTTCCCCTCCAGTCCTCTGTCACTCCACATTATTGATTCCCAAGACTCGGGTGACATCACACAGATTTGATCGTCAGCATTATGGATTTTTTTTTGATGGACAATCTCGCACGGCCCTCCCTCCACCTCCTCCTCCTCCATGTATCTCCAGAACTCTGAGCCCAGGGTCTCTGAGGACGCTCCTGGGAGAGGCGGCGTCCGCTCCGGGCCTGTTTGAAGCAGAGGGAAGTGGGACAGGTTGTTTTGTGAAACAGGCCCAACAGTCCTTCTGAAAGTTTAGGCCCCTCGGCTGTTTCTGAAAACATGATACAGTGGTACCTCTGTCTCCTGTGGATTCATGGATGTGTGAGGACACGCGTGGGCTTACACACACGCACACGCACACGTACACACACACAGTTAACCATCGAGACACAAGGCAAAGTAAACACCATAACTTCAGATGGATAAACGGTTCTCAAGCATCGAGGGGTTTGTTCAACCAAGTATTGATCGTCAGGCTGCTGACATACAGGCACGCTTTCACCCCCATTTTCAGAAACATTTATTTCTTCTATTTATTTTTCTTTAATGGCTTACTATCAAAATATCCATGCTAATAAAGCTATTTTGAAAAACAGTCAACTAATCCTGCTGTTTCAGTGCACTGCTGGCTAACCTTGTCCAGATAATACAAAGGTCCTACGAGGGTATAAACATGTTATCTTAGATTGTTTTTTAACAGTATCCATTTGACTCACAATCACCGTTTATGACATTGTATGGCTTGCATTGACTGTTGTTTCAATGATTAACTTTATTTCCACAAACAAAGATTGTCCGAGCAGCTCCATGTGGCTTCTGGTCTGTTTTAGTGGTCTACAGATTTCCTTGCTTACAGAAAACATTTGGGAAGTTGAGAACTTCACGCCCCCTGTGCTTTGTCCTCATAGCATCCGCTAGTTTGTTCCACAGCTAGAGATCTCTCCGCTTTATTTAATTGCCAAATCACTGATGACATTGACCCTATCACTCTCTATTAAAGCAAGCTACAGTGCCAGCATCTGGCTGAAAGGAACCACTTACACTACACTCACGAACACACACACACACACTCATACCCACCCCTGCACGCAAATACACACACCTAACAAAACAAGATATAAATCTTGAAGCACTGAGTTATTTCTGTTTTAATTATGTTTTATTGATTATATCTTTTATATGTTTTCTAGTCATATATGGTCTTGTAGCACGCACTGTGTTTTGTATGGATTGTCTGTTTGTTCTTGCAAATATATTCTCATAATATGAACTAATTTGAAGTCTCAAAATACGTATGGTGTTCTAAATATTCAATGGTCGTCTATATAACTGAATTAATTAATTAGTGTTAATGTTTTTTTATTTAAATTTCATTGTACACAATCCCTATACCAACTGAAATAAATTTGAAAAATGAACATACATAAACATAAATAACAAATCTGATTTGCAGGCAGTACATCAATGTGAAGTAATTGTTGTCGGAAATAGGACTCACTGTGAGTGTAGGTTATTGACGATATCAGAGCCCACTCAAATTTCCTTACATTTTGTTTACAGTCGATTTGTAAGTGTCATGGGTACACTTGTCAATAATAGACTTGTGGTAGTTGATTCATGGTGTGGTCAAGCACCTCTAATGGCCTCCAGGGAGTCTTCTGGCTGTGGGGGTTCAGCATAGGGCCAGGGGCATCATTAGATGGAGTGGACTAACCTCATTTTTCATTTCAGATCAAACACAAACACTACATTCTTGTAATCCTTCCAGTTTGGTTAATAAATGCTGGTCACTGCGCTAATAGTAGTGATGTACGTCTCAGTTATTCTACCAGATTCCTTAGATCCTTGCATGTGTCAGAGAAAGTGTTTTCCCTTTAAAGTAAAATTGCTAACAATTTCCTGTTGATTTTGATGTATTTACATTTTTAGATGACTGGAAGTGCAAGAAGTCGTTGGCTACAAATCGCTTTTCTGGTTTGGCATACTTCCCTGATTTCCGGAGATGACTGGAAGTGCAAGAAGTCGTTAGCTACAAATCGCTTTTCTGGTTTGGCATACTTCCCTGATTTCCGAGCAACACTTACTTTCTGCACAGTGACATTCCAAACATCATAAGGTTGTTAGGAATCTGAACTAACTCGCTGCTGCACGTGCCCTGTGGTCCTGTCTGTTCTTGTCCTTGAGACGCACGCACTCCCCTTGCAGCTCCCCTGAGAGGCTTTGTTGAAATGAGATGACGCTGGATTTTTTTAGAACCATGCCATTTAGCCTATAAGCAGTAGGCTGCGTCGAAAAGCACTTTCTTCTTGTTATATATTTCGGTTCTATAGTTCTGAGATTCAACCCTTGGGTCTGAGCCATGGCTCCTTGGTTGCCGGGTGAGAATGTAAGACTACCTATTAATGGGACTTTGGCTTAAATGGATGCGATATTAAGCCTGCTCTCTCAAGGTGGAATAGGCTGGCTGTTTAGAACGGTGAGAACTGGGCATGTTGTTCCGATCAATTTACAGGTCGAGAGAGAAAAAGCCGACTGGAATGGTGAGTTGTTCTGCATCAGATCCTCAACATTACTGCTTTTTCCACGACAGATGTGCCTTCAATAAGATCGACTCAAATCTGTCTTCAGTGAAAGGTCTACTGAGCAGCGCCAGCAGAGTACAGTTAGCAGCAGCTTACTGAGAAGTGTAGGCTACGGTATGTCTTATGAAAACGAAAGCCCTTGAACGGCATCAAGGCCAATCGTCCTTATTCGTTCTTCAAGGACTTTCCGAAGTTGCAGGCCCATGCCGAAACATCCCCGAGCTACTAGTGTTTGGACATCCGGCAACTTTTTACACTCTTGGCTGCATATTTAGCAGTGGTTTCAAATAAACGTCACTGTGTAAAACTCCCCCCTCAATTAGCCATCTGTCCTGCAGTCACAGCTCACTGGGCTGTTGTTTGTGACACGTCTGACGTCTGAATACCACTCAGACCGCCATTTACATTTAGTCATTTAGCAGACGCTCTTATCCAGACCGACTTACAGTAAGTACAGGGGCATTCCCCCGAGGCAAGTAGGGTGAAGTGCCTTGCCCAAGGACACAACATCATTTTTGCACGGCGGGGAATCGAACCGGCAACCTTCTGATTAATAGCCCGATTCCCTAACCGCTCAGCCACTTGATTTAGTGTTGGAGTTGAAGCCACTGAAATCCTCTCTCTCCCAATCAGAAACAGCTCACCGGCACCAGTAACCTGACCTAAATCACTACGGATCTAACCTTTGACCTTCTCACATCTCATTAATTGTGTAGGCCTTATCTCCGAATGGACTTATCTCCGAATGTAGAGATGTGTGTGTGGGTGGTCATCTCCCCACCACGTTCACATTTATAACTAAAAACAAGTTATGACACCATCACACATGTATTCAATAAATAATCCACAATTTATTGTACAATATCAACATCATAACTCATTTACAATGTCTGTAGATTCCTTGAGTTAATAGCTCTGAGGTTTATACAGTATGCTGAAAGCTTGCTGACCTGTGGTCTAGTCTGCATGAAGGCCAAAATGAAATCTCAGCTACACAGTTTGAAATGCACATGCCCCTAAACCTGAATTAACAGCGCAGCATAACATCAAATCCTGTAGCGAAATACAAGTAAAAGAAAAAACAAAAGAAAAAACGATGTTTTTCTGTAACTTTAAGCCACTAAATTCATTCAAATCTGAGTGTTTTGAAAGATTAGCAACAGTTGAATGATAGGAAACAGTTGAGGAGCAGGATGAAGTATTTAAATGTACCTCTACTTGTACTTACAAATGGCAAATAAAATTGAAACTAACGTCTGTTGTTGAGAAACAAACAGATAAAATTGCCATATGATTCAACACTTTACCTGGTTAATTTACTACGGCTTCCAGATATTAAATTGAGTACAAAAAGTAAACATTGGTTTTATCAATGACCGTAGATTACATTTGTTTATTATTAGTAACGCACATCAAAGGGTTGTTCTTGGCAACATGCTCAAGTGTGTCTGTATTTAAATTAATTCTTCATCCTAATTAAATCGTTGCAACAGCATGCATATCTGCTTTCAAATGATACGTGTGTGTGACAGAGAGAAATCTGCATGTGTGTGGGTGTGTGTGCAAGTGTGCGAGTGTGTGAGTGTGTCAGACGTGCGGTCCGAGGCGGAGGACAGAGAACGCCCGGCGGTGCTTCCTCAGCAGCAGTCGGATCTTCTCGTCGTCAGAGTCGGGGTCCAGAGGCTTGTTATACTCCTCGTCCTCCACCTCGTTCTCCGACACCTCTCCGCCCTGCTCGCCGTGGGCCGCCTGGGTGGAGCTGGGCTCCGAAGCACTCTTCTTCCTCCACTTGGTGCGGCGGTTCTGGAACCACACCTGAAGGAAGGATTCCTTTCGTTAGTAGGTTGTACGTTATTTAATAAGTGCAACATCAAACTATTTCATGGGTGCAGTCCCTTGCTAGTGGAACAACACGATCTCAACTAGAAAGGGAGAAGGAGGACATGAGCTGGCATCACAAGCAGAATTGTGCTGCTAAATGCTGTTTTCGGTGCCCTTAGGTCAAGCAAAAAAGTGAATAGTCTAGGTGAAGAGCTATAGAGTATTTGTTTGTGTGAACGTACAGGTCAGGTGGCGTCAGGTGGCTGAGCGGTTAGGGAATCGGGCTAGTAATCAGAAGGCCAAATGACCTTGTGTCCTTGGGCAAGGCACTTCACCCTACTTGCCTCGGGGGAATGTCCCTGTACTTACTGTAAGTCGCTCTAGATAAGAGCGTCTGCTAAATGACTAAATGTAAATGTATTAAATGAACGTATTAGATGCGTGAGAGGGTGTTTTACCTTGACTTGGGACTCTGTCATGCCCAGGGAGTAGGCTAGCCTGGCTCGCTCAGGGCCCGCCAGGTACTTGGTCTGCTCAAAGGTTTTCTCCAGAGCAAAGATCTGGTGTCCGCTGAACGTCGGCCTGGTGTGTTTCTTTCTGCCAGACATGTCGCCAAGGTGACCACTGTCTGCAAATAAAAGACATCACGCTAAATGTTCCTTTCAAATGATAGCCTGCATGAATGTGTCTTGTCTCAGAGCTCATGCCGTTTATTTTTAGAAGTTCTGTTTTTGGAACTGTATGACAAACTGAAACACGGTACTAGGTTAGGCTAAATGTTATAACCTTTTCAAAAGCTCCACAAAGTAGTAGCTTTAATGTGTGTTTCTCTGTAAATATGCAGATTATTCCTAAATGCAGAGCTCTTTTTAAGTATTGACAAATCGAAATTTAAGTAATTTATTACTGACCTTCACCTTTCAATAAACATTTCCTCAATTGTTTAGTTGCTGTAGATTTTTAAATGCTGTTCCTATTACACAAATGTTGTCTCTTATTAACCAAATGTATACAACTTTCATTTGACTAAAACTTTATTTCTATGTCTTGTGAAATAAGTTCAGGTTATTTACAAAATGTTTATTTACAAAATGTACAGGTGTGAGAAATGATTTTTTCTCAGTGGACTCTGACTGAATGAATCAGCAAAATATTTCCTGAATGCAATTAGTGTACTCCACTAAAACCTATCGCTGTTAAATTCTAAGACAAGTTATAGTCAGTATAAGTAAAAATTCAATGTTGAATGAAACACATGACAAATGAACTTCCGAAAATCCGAGAGTGAGTGAAGTGAAACTTCACGCGGATGCACCAGCCCTGACGGTGCCTGACGGTGCCTGACGGTCGACTCACTGTTAGCGCACTGCTGCCTCCCCGCTCTCCACTCGTACGCCCCCTCCCCCCAGCAGCTGCCCGGGCGCCCCTTCATGGGGCACTCAGCTCCAGGCTTGGAGAACCCCCCCGCCGCAGGGTTGCAGTCCCGGTTGTAGTAGACTCCCGGGGTGGCGGCCACCGGGTGGCTGAAGCCCCCCATGGCGGAGTACCCGGACAGCAGGGAGGTGCCCGATGCCCCCATGCCAACCATGGAGCGGCTGAGGATATCGCTGATGCCGTGAGGCGTGCCTGCCGCAAACTGGCTGTTCAGACCCTGGTTGAGCTTGTAGAAGGAGTTGGGCACGGAGTACTGGCACATGGGCGCCTTTAAGTCCGAGGGGAACTGGTTCAGGCTGTTGTTGAACAAGAAGGAGCCCTGGATGTTGGGATCCATGGGAAGGGTGTCAGCCTCCAGGTCGAACAGACTCACCCAGTCAGGTCTGGTCATGAACAGGCCAAGCGACGCTCACAGGGGTGGTCCTTCGACCTCGCCAACACGCCGAAAATCAAAAGTAGTTGTTGAAAAGAGGTTTGGCCGTCTTCACATTGAAAGGATGACCCGCGTACGTGGACTCCTGTGGTCCCTGCCTGTAACTCCAGTTCCTCCAGCTCTTGCTCTCAGGAGATATGGACGTCCCGACGGTTGGTAGGTGCCAGTACACAAGCTCTCCTCAGTCTCCTCCTTCACCTACTGTGAGACATTGTCCAGCGTGCTAACAGTTCCAGAATCAGGCGTAGACGTGGTGCCACCGAGTGAGACACCTCCCAGCCGTTCCTTAAGACAAGATTCCTCCTCCCCGCTCTGCGTTTGGGGCCGTGAATGAGCAGTATCATGAGGTGGAGTGCAACCTTGATAAAGATAGGCCGCATTTGAATGCTGCCTGCGATTGGCCGGGGGCCTCACAATGCCTGGGCGTTTCTATTGGCTCCCCTTGAGAAAGCCAAGCCTTCAATTGGACGGCAGGAGATTAATTGGGATTTGAACAGGTGTAGTGGGAACGAGCTGCCGTTTGATGGCCTGTCATGGCAGCCTCTGTAGAAGAGGCAGCTTCTGTAGGAGAGGCAGCTTCTGTAAAAGAGGCAGCTTCTGTGGGAGAGACAGCCTCTGTGGGAGAGGCAGCCTCTGTGGGAGAGGCAGCCTCTGTAGGAGAGGCAGCCTCTGTGGGAGAGGCAGCCTCTGTAGGAGAGGCAGCCTCTGTAGGAGAGGCAGCCTCTGTAGGAGAGGCAGCCCCTGTAGGAGAGGCAGCCCCTGTAGGAGAGGCAGCTTCTGTAGGAGAGGCAGCTTCTGTAGGAGAGGCAGCCTCTGTAGGAGAGGCAGCTTCTGTAGGAGAGGCAGCTTCTGTAGGAGAGGCAGCCTCTGTAGAAGAGGCAGCCTCTGTAGGAGAGGCAGCCTCTGTAGGAGAGGCAGCTTCTGTAGGAGAGGCAGCTTCTGTAGGCGAGGCAGCTCAGAGAGGAGAGCCTCTCTTCACACATTACAGCTCCACTCTCAGTCTTTCTGCTGTTCACCAAGAGGAAATCAATGGGATCTTGAAATTAGATCTTCTCAACAACAACAAAAAGACAAGTAATTTGCATTAGTATGTTGTAAATTGTAGCACCATGTATTCATTTGCTTTAAGGTTGAATCATGCACTTTGGGTTCAATCACAATATAAAATTGCAGTGTCAAAATTATATTTTAAAGTAAATTGTATGTAAATTATGTTATCTATCATGTCATTCATTTACACACAGGCCTACTTAAAATACAGTATTTCATGATTAATCATCATCTGTAAATCTGTACATGATATATGTATGTAAAGATATCTGTCGACAAACATGGAAATGTGATGCATGCAATAGAAAACTAAATGGATAATGCTGTAAAAATGTATCCTCTATACATTTCTGGGAAACGACATTTGGAAGGATGTCGTTTCTGGTCAAGCATGTTTTATGGCATTCCCACTGTACACACAGTTAGTCATTATATCATAAAAACAGTAAACTGAAAGTGATACCACACCGATACATGGGGGTTGATGGTTGATATCCAAAAATCTATAAGACAAAGGTTTTTAAGACAAATGTTTACATTCTTTCACAGGTGCACTTTTTCACCATTTCAGATATCTATTCCAAGCCAAAAGCAACTAAATGACTCATTCTGAGACATTTGGCAGCTGGCCCATTTAAAGCGGTCTTAGTTTAGGTTTGAGTTTGAGTACTTTTCCAGAGTGTAGTTCCTCCCCTTGGCCCTCCTCCTTTCCTCGTGATCGGTAGAGTGTAAATATCTGACATGTGCTTGTCTCTATAAAGCCTGTCTACACTCCCCCTTCCACAAAGCAACATAACCTACTTCAACTAAATGATACAAACATTTCTCTACTGGAGCCACCATGAACATCTGTTCAGACACAAAGATGAGCCACAGAAATGAGCCTGGTAAGAAGCTTACAATTAATCTGAAGTCTTTGGGGAGAAGAACTGTATTTGTCAATTTAGGTTGATATAGAATTTTCTACAACTGTTTATATTCCTAGAATATTTTGATATAAGGATGTTGTAAGAGTTTTTTTTCAGATATGGTGACAACTTTTGTATTGACTCATATGATAAGCTTGTCATATTACAAGCTGTCAACTGTCATTTATTTATGCAACTGACAACCTGATTCACATGCATTACATTGCCGGGCAGTGAAATAGGATATAAAACAGGACATAGCTTGTAAAGGGATGCAACATCCTCTTTTGGAGATAAACCAATCATGAGGTAATTGTGAAGTCCCCTTGAGTGAGATGAGTTAGCTGTTGGAGACTCACTAGGCTTCGTTTACTTAAAGCAGCCTTTGACCTCAGAACTGACAAGAGATTGATAGATCTGAAAGGTTGTATTGGTCAGGGATGGGAATGATCAGAGAAGACCAAAACAAGAAGTGCGTCATGTCAAAAAAAAGAAACGAAGAAACAAAAATCTCAGGACTGGAAATCAGACTGTCTGCGGTTCTAAACAAGATACATGTGACCCAACAGGTTCTTGATTTATCTGACATCAGATCCATGGCTGTACAGTCTTAGAGATTAAGAACTACTGACAAATATTTTGTTGTTGTTGAAATAATAGATTGTGCATGGTTTTGCCCACAAATGCAATGCAAAATGTGCTAGACTTTTCAGGACATTTTAAAGTAGCTTAATTAGTGCAGACATTCACAATTCTGACACAAGATTTCTCAGAACTGATGATGATTGATATTGAAACTGAAATCTGCTTCTTTTTATGATGGCGTAATCAAGTCAACGTCCGCCGGTATCATTAGTTTCTTTATTCATCAACAGCGAAGGGTACACTTCAACAAATAAAACAATAAACCATAAATGAGATCATAAACGATATCTTTATGCTCTTCCTACAGAGTTGCTACACGCCTGCAACCTGCGCTGCCTGGGCCCTCTGACCTTCCACAGGACTGCGGTGGGGAACAAGGTGAGTCTGAGCCAGGGGGCCAGGCTCGCCGAGAGGACACGGAGCTCCTTCCACGACGGCCTGGTGTTCAGCAACCGGCCGGTGAGGGTGAGGGAGAGGGTGTGTTTGCTGGTGACGGGCTGTGCGCCCAACTGGCACGGAGGCCTCCGCGTGGGCTTCACCACGGTGCCCCCCGCTGGGAGGACCCTGCCCCCGCTGGCCATCCCGGACCTGACGGACACGCCCGGGCACTGGGCAGCCATCGTCCCCGAGGCCTGCCGCCGGGAGGGGTCCCGGCTGGAGGTCTGGGTGACCCACGGGGGGAATGTTTACATCCAGAACAAAAATGGCCGAGCGATGAAGCTGCTGGAGGGGCTGGACCTTAGCAGGCGTCTCTGGGCCATGATCGACATCTACGGGCAGACCTGCTCTGTGCTGCTGCAGGGTATGCTAACATTGCCAACCCGTCTGTCAAGTTTAACATTTAGTCATTTACATTCCTCCTCGAGGCAAGTAGGGTGAAGTGCCTTGCCCAAGGACACAACGTCATTTTTCATGTCCGGAATCAAACCGGCAACCTTCTGATTAAGAGCCCGATTCCCTAACCGCTCAGCCATCTGACCAGACTAGACCAGACCACCTTAACAGACTAGAGCGTGCTCAACTGTCACTGGCTAACCATACGTCTGATTCTCACTTGCAGGGTCAAAGAAGAAAGACCTTTTAGGGACTCGGAGGTCCTGCCCTGCTCCCCAAGGATGGACTCAGAGGGTCCCCTCAGTCTGCTATGACAACCAGGTTTCCAGTCCCGTCTCTGTCAGTCGAAGCGACAAACACGGATGCAGCTCCAAGAACTACCACAACTCCTGCCCAGCCAACAGGCAGACATTAGGTAACCCATCATCACAGTGTTTTAATCATTTATACAATCATGTATGACACTGTATCAATGAGTTTTAAGACACTGTATTATGAGTAATGCTCATGTTCTACCTAATACCAGGAGCTTTCTAAGAACTTTGCCGTAGCATCTTGACCCGGCAAACTAGTTTCAAGCTAGTGCTCTGGGTTTATTTAGTTAAACATTGACAGAAACTTCTAAGCTGTTTGCTCAAGGTCATGTGCCAACGGTGGTAGTTGCATTTATGTACTGTATGCTAACCTCAGACTCCACCCTACACTACCACCCCTCCCTCCCTCCCTCTCTCCATCTCTCTCTCTCTCTCTCTCTCTCTCTCTCTCTCTCTCTCTCTCTCTCTCTCTCTCTCTCTCTCTCTCTCTCTCTCTCTCTCTCTCTCTCTCCCCACCTCTCTCCCTCCCCCTCTCTCTTTCTCTCTCACCCTCCCCCTCTCTCTCCCCCACCTCTCTCCCTCCCCCTCTCTCTTTCTCTCTCACCCTCCCCCTCTCTCTCCCCACCTCTAGCCCTCCCCCTCTCTCTTTCTCTCTCCCCCTCCCCCTCTCTCTCCCCACCTCTCTCCCTCTCCACATCTTTTTGATCTCTCCCTCTGAGGGCCCCCAGGTCATGTCATGTTCTGTGTTCTGGTTGCAGACTTGAACACTGTGGAGAACTGCGCGGTGTGTTTGAGTAAGGAGTCAGAAGTCACTCTTCTGTGTGGTCACCGGTGCCTGTGCTTCCAATGTGCAGCGAGGGTCCTCCAGGAGTTTGGCACCTGCCCTCTGTGTCGACAGAATATCTAACCACCGCTAGGAAAGAACTCTTTAGCTGTAGGCCAGCATACACACACACACACACACACACACACACACACACACACACTACTGTATGTTCTCACATAGGATTCATGATGGACCATTGTGAATGTATTTATGTATAATGTTTTGCACAAATCTATGTATGTGTATGTACAGAGTACAATACTGTGTAATATGCGGGTTTGCACACGCACTTTACTTGGACTTGTTCATACATAATCAGGTTGTATCAGGCTGAAAGATGATCTGCTGACTGGGGTTAAATATCCATTAACCCAAATTACACTGTGAATTGTCTATTGTTTACTTTTGTACCTCTTAAACATGCCATAGGCGATATTTGTATACAGTGGTATTTTATAGTAATAAAATTACTTACCAACAACTTGCCATTAACAATGTTGCTTTGTGCTTTTTTGTTGTTGAAAGTTTTATAATACTGAATGTGTCCACAAGGGGGCAGTGTTGTACGTTAATGATTCACTGGCCGCTTGAAGAACCTGACCTATCGTTCTGTCATGAACGCTGCGCCATCTAGCGACAAAAGCAACAACGTACAAGAGAGATAGTGGAAAAGTTTTATATTGGAACATGAGCTTTCTTTAAAAACGCATGCTTGCAATGTGCGCGTGAACGAGTGTCTTTTTAGTCTGGCGCAATTTCCATTTAGGGGAATAACAAATAATCTCCTTTTAGTGTCTTAAATGTGTTGGCAATGCCAGGGAAGGGGAGGAATGGAGGGAGAGAAGAGGGATGACCTTTGGTTGTTGATTTCACAGTCAAGCAGTTAAATATTTATCTTGGAGGGCAGATTTGGGTGTAGTCTTAAAATTGGCCGAGCTAAAGCATTCGGCAATTGTTCGTGGCTCCTGAAATGTCCGTGAATAAACTTTTGTACTAGAAATACTTGGAAAAACTATGTTTTACGTAAGGGACAGGTTCCGGACTCGAGGACAGACTAAGGTGGAAAATTAACCTGCACAAGGCGGACGAGGACACATGCTATAGAGCTACTAAGCCTGTGAGTAAATAGGCGAAATCACATCTGGGAACACAATCTATTTACTTTTGCACCGGTCTACATTCATTCATTACTATGATTATGATCTGTTTATAATTTGTTTGCACGGAGCATAATCGTCCCAGTGATATTCACTCCCTGCTGCGCAGGTGTGCCACGTGCTTGTGGCCTTCGTTGGGTAATTATTGACGTTATGACCTCGCCACTTCATCACTGTCGGATGCTTATTGCTGCTACACAGTTTGTACAACAAATGGAGTGGGCAAAAATAGACAAACTGCTAGTGTACTGGCACAATTGGACCACAGTATGGAAACACTGATTCCTCACTCAACGGGCGAGCTCGTGCGGGTGCGCTCGTGCGGGTGCTGCGTTGTAGGAGTCCTTGTTCACCAGCAACTGATTCTGAGTTGACTGGAACCAGAAGGCAACACGTTTATCGCAAGTTTTCTCTCACTTCCTGATATGTTGAACAGACCAAGGTACTGTTGGCAGCTGGTCAAATACGAGTGGGTTTATTTAGATGGCTGAGGAGATGGCCTCCTATTTTCCTCGTGAAACAGTACAGGGCGGTGCCACTGAGCCTGTGCCTGCATGGGAATTTCTATTATTTCCAGCTGTGGATGGAAACTATTACTGAGTCCCTGATGAACTGCAGAGTGGAGAGGTGGGTGTAGCAGGACTGCAGTGCACACTGACATGCTGTTAGAGGCTCTCGCACACACACACACACACACACACACAGACACACACACGCAGACACACACACAGACACACAGCAGACACACACAGACACACACACACAGACACACACACACACACACACGCAGACACACACACACAGACACACACACAGACACACACACACGCAGACACACACACACAGACACACACACGCAGACACACACACACAGACACACACAGCAGACACACACACACAGACACACACACGCAGACACACACACACACACACACACAGACACACGCAGACACACACACACAGACACACACACTGGAACCGGCGCTGAGTCACTCGCTGAAGATAAAAGACACCCTGTTGGCTTGAGAGAGAGAAAGAGAGAGGGAGCGAGCGAGGAGGAGAGAGCGAGGTAGGGAGGGAGGGAGGCAGAGAGAGGGAGAGAGGGAGGGAGGGAAGGAAAGGGGCAGAGAGAGAGAGAGAGAGAGAGAGAGAGAGAGAGAGAGAAAGAGAGACAAAGAGTGAGAGTAATGGGTCCCTCCCACCTTCTCTCTCTGTTCGTTTGCGTGGAGAGGACCTCACTACTCAGCCTAGTCCTGCACAGCTCTGTGAGTACAACTCTCTCTCCCCCCTATTCCCTCTCTCCCCTCCCGCTGTCTCCCTCTCTCTGCCACCAACACTAGGGACACTCTTTCTGTCATCCTCCACCACTCTATCGGAGGGCAGGGAGAGAGGGAGCGGCAGAGCCACATCGCTGTTGGCATGTCTGGAACTCTCCGTGGGCTGTGTCTCCCTGCGTTACCCCTGGGAGGATTTGAGTTGGATCAGAGGATTGTTGTGCAATGTTGAGAAACCTTTTGAGTGCTGTAGATGGGGGGGGGGGGGGGTAACTTAGTCTGTAGACAACTGCAGAGGAAAGTGAACTTACTGTAGTTTGGATGTAACTCACTGTAGGCAGAAGTTAGATGGACAATAATGTAATGGGTTGGAGCTGGTGGGACTAAAGAGTGTTTGGAAATGGGATTGTTTTATACATTGACTATGCTATGTTGCTATGTTGCTAGGCTATTATATGGCTTCAAACAGCCTATAAAGTCTTTATAAACGCCCAATTTGTGATAGCATGGCTTTGGCATACCTTTGGGGTGTTTTCGCCTTGACGCTCAGCTGGAGGACAAGGACACACTGACACGCAGAGCGCAGAGCGCACAGTGATGCTCATGGAGACCACTGCTCTGGGAGACGGGGCTTCTATCTGAGGTTCCAGAGCAGCGTCTCAGACTGAGGCCAGGAGAGCTGGGTCAGGAATGTAGGCCTGGGTCAGCCTGGGAGACAGGTCAGGTCAGGCCACACTGGGAGATGTGCCTGTTGACCAGAGGGGTGTTTACTTGTAAAATAAACCCAGTTGCTGTGTTGGAGGACATTCCTTTAGTGCGGTTCTCCCGGATGCATGGATTAATATTTACATACCCTAACCCTCTGGGGAGAAGCTTAGCCAAGGAGAGATGGGTTACGATAACTTTTATCCTGTTTGTTTTCACACCAACAATATCTAATGGCAATATATCCAGTTTTATAGCTCTCCAAACACTGGGTTTTAGATTAAAACCTCCCGGGTCTGTTTTACAGGCGGTTATGATTGCATGTTCCGAATCCTCTGATCCCTCTTGCTCCGACAAGTTAGTTCCTAAAGTGATGTAGTTCAGCGTTACGTAACAGAGATTTATGTCATGGTGCGTTCAATCTGCGGTCCACTCTTGACTGTCAGCCTTCTAATGAGCTGTGTGTTTGCCCCGTTCTGGAGTCGGCTACCGGTACATTCCACCGTCGGTAGGGGCTGGGAGTGTCTGTATAGAGGTGGCAGCGTGGGGTGGTAGGAGGGGGGGGGGGGGGGTGGTAGGAGGGGGGGGGGTGGTAGGAGGGGGGGGGGGGTGGTAGGAGGGGGGATGTGAGGCACTCAAACTGTGATTTCTGTGGTTGGGGAGGTCTGTTAGCCCAGGGGCTCACCTCTGGGAGGGCAGGCTGGGAGCAGTTGGAAATCTTTAGCATCCTCTACATGCTAACTTGTCGCCTCTGATGTGGACAACATGCATCTGACGGAGGGGTGTGGAAAGTGAGGGCTGTGTGTGAGAGAGGAGGCGCCGGAGCCAGAAGCACACCATGGAGTCTGAGAGTGACAGGGTGTGTGATGCCTACCCTGCAGGGTGCTGTGGGTGTGAGTGTGTGTGCGTGTCAGTGTGTGTGTGTGTGTGTGTGAGTGCAGTAACAGGGTGTGTGATGCCTACCCGGCAGGGCGCGGTGGGTGTGAGTGTGTCAGTGTGTGCGTGTCAGTGTGTGCGTGTCAGTGTGTGCGTGTCAGTGTGTGCGTGTCAGTGTGTGCGTGTCAGTGTGTTCGTGTCAGTGTGTGCGTGTCAGTGTGTGCGTGTCAGTGTGTGCGTGTCAGTGTGTTCGTGTCAGTGTGTTCGTGTCAGTGTGTGCGTGTCAGTGTGTGCGTGTCAGTGTGTGCGTGTCAGTGTGTGCGTGTCAGTGTGTGCGTGTCAGTGTGTGCGTGTCAGTGTGTGCGTGTCAGTGTGTGTGTGTGTGAGTGCAGTAACAGGATGTGTGTGTGCCTGGCCTCTGCCTCAGCTAACCCTGCCCAGCTCTCCCACCTCTCCTCTCCGCAGGTCTGTAGTAGCTCCGCAACCGTTTGGCAAAAACAACAGCAGTGGGGCAGTCTCAGTAAGTAGGTTCGGGCATTTGCCTGTGTCTCACTGTGCTAAGGCAGACCACTGAATTATTGAAAAGAGCTGACTCTCTCTATTCCAACCTGGGTCTGGGTTTAACACACACACACACACACACACACACACACACACACACACACACACACACACACACACACACACACACACACAGCTGACCAGACATATGCTAAATGATCTTCGGTTTACGACCAGGTGTTTTGGAAGGTCAAAGTGCGAAGAGTTCTACCACCTGCAACGTGGAACATTGCCCTCGGTTCCAGAAGGATACCAGTGGACTAAACATGCTTGTCAGCATCTAAGAATTCCCTTTCATCAGTCTGTTTGTCTGTGTTGGCTGAGTCTCCGGACAAACTGGAAAACCAAGTTCCAATTAGCCATGTATGGTAGAAAGCCTAACAGAGGAATTTAGAGGCGTATGTTTGCCACTGGTTCGAATGTTTCGGTGGTGTACGCACTGTTTGAACTTAATCAATGCTCATTATTCTCGATCCAGCTTGATCCAGCCTCTCTCCTGAGCGTCTGGGTCAAGTGAGGTCTGAGTCACGGTTCTCCGGCCAGGAAACATGAGGAACAGCAGACCCAGGAGACGGGGGAGAGAGAGCAGCAGTGTGGCCCAGGGGGGTTAGACCACCTCAGAGAGAAAATGACTCAGAGAACCTTCCAGAAGTCCTGGGCACAGAGACATCCTATTCTCTCCCTGTCCCTTTGACTGGACAGGGACCTGGCCTGTGTGCGCCCTCACGACACACACACAAATACACACAAAAGAGAGGGAGGCATGGGAGAGAGGGTGGGGGCGGGAGATTGGGGTGGGGAGGCAGGGCGGGAGGCAGGGGGGGGTAGTGTGAGGGGAACTCGGGGAGGTGGAGGTGATGAACTATTCTTGTTCCCCTTTCCTTAACCCCGCACTGTGAAATATCACCTTATCACAACAATGGGTCCTCTTCACTGAAGGAGCCCTATGCTGACAGGAGGGGGTGTGTGGGAGGGGGGGTGCTTGTGAACAGTGACCAGGGGTTACCATGGCAATGCTTGTCAACCGGGAAGTCCTTCACAGGAGGAGCAAGCAGAGAGAGAGGAAGAGAAAGAGAGAGTGGGAGGGTGGGTGGAAGAGAAAGAGGCAGGGAGGGAGGGAGAGAGAGAGAGAGAGCGAGAGGGAGAGAGAGAGAGGGAAAGGGATGAGAAAAAGCGAGGGAGAGAGAGAGAGGTAGAGAGAGAGAAGGAGAGTCTCAGAGGGAGTGGAGCAGGACTGCCCACAACACATTTGGTCCAGAGAGCAGAAAGGAACTTCCAGAAAGTTCACAGAAACTTCCAGAGAGCAGACAGGATTTCCAGAGCTACGTTTCTCTGTGCTGCCCATGCCTGGTTACCTAGGTGAGTACAGAACGGGTTACCTAGGTGAGTACAGAACTGGTTACCTAGGTGAGTACAGAACTCTTGATCCTACTGAAGGGGCAGCAGTGCGACGAGAAAGCGTGTTTCCTTTCTAACCTAGTCAGACCCACACCCACCCACACACACACCCACCCACACACACACACAGTAACCTTGTGATCACGTGTGGCGGTAGTTTGCTGTGTTTTATTGAGGGTTTGAGTAACCTGCCTGACCGCTCGGCGCTCACTTGATCTGCAGGATTAGTGCTGCTGACTTTCCCAGGAATGTGTCAGGGCTTTGAGAGAGAGAGGAGGATGGCCACACAGTATGAGTCACCACCTGGGCTGGAGTCTTCCTGCCTGAGCCCATCTCGTAATGGTCCTGTGGTCATAACGTTCTGTATCTGTGCGGGGGTGGAGGAGAGGAGAATTAGAAGGGTGGAGGAGAGGCGGAGTGGAGGAGACTAAAGAGAGGGAAACACTGAGAAACTCCCTCACGGGAAGACTTGGCATTCGCAGAGGGGGCGATTCGAGATCAAGTGTGTCATGACTCGGTCATGCCCAGAGGGTGTCCGTGTTCCGTTAAACGCTAGCCATGCCCTGTAGAGGCGTTTAGTATGTGAGGAGGACATCAGACTGGAGCCTCTCTCTGCTCCTGACTGGACACGCTGACCCTGTGTTCTGACCCCAGCCCTCACCCCCTTACTCCCACTCCTCAGCCTTCACCCCCCTGCCCTCACCCCCTCACCCCCCCTCCTCAGCCTTCACCCCCCTGCCCTCACCCCCAGCCCTCACCCTGCGGCTCCTCTCAGAGCCTGCACCAAATAGATCTCCACCCTCTTCCTTGACGCTCTTATCGCTCTTTGAGATCTGCCTGCCTCATGATGCTCTGGGAGACCTATCTGGCCCCATCTCCACAGCCCGGTATGCAAACCCACAACATGCAAAACCACCCCCTTCACTTAACGACGGCTAAGGGAGGATCTGAATCTGTTGCGACTGTACTTGACCACACTTTCACGGTCCGATTGTTGTTTAGCTAAAGGCTATGCAGGAGCACAAGATCCCCGGCCGTGACCGGCTGAGTCTGGCCTGCATCGTCTCCCCACCGCTTCTTCACTATCTCCTCCTGCCATCTTCACGGCCTTTCGTCAGAACCACAGTTATTTCGACGGAAAGATCGAACAGTAATCCTTGTTTACAAACAGCCGCAAACAGCCCACAGCCTCTCTCCTCCTGCCTCCGTCACAGGAGGGAGGAGCACCGTACAAGGAGGTGAAATAGTTGCTTCCTGAGAAATGTGTGTATGTCCCGGTAACGTTCCATCATAAACAGGCACGCTCATGTCCTTGTATGGTCTACGGGGCTGCTTTCTCTTGCATCTGCCAAGCTGCACACAGGAGAGGTGAGGAGGCAGTGGGCTGGGGGGGGGGGCCGCTCCATCCAGAGCACACGTGTGGAATAGCAACACGCTGACTCACCTTACGAGGGTTTTTATTCATCCCTTAGATGTTTGTGATCAGCCTATCAGCATCCTGTTAAATGGGAAGGTGTCGACCGTTTGAAGTCGGGTTCCGTTCTGATGTAGCCGCGCTCGTTTGCACGGGTCTGGACAGGAGGGCGCAGCTTGGCTGGCTTCTCGCTCTCGGCCAGGCTTGAGTGCCAGACGCTAGTTATGCTTTTGACACGGTGGGTGAAAACTGAGGAAATAGCCACTCCGACGAAGGATATGATTCGACCCCTCCCGTGCAGATAGAGAGACGAGGACTGTTTTGGTAAAGCCAGCTGTGAGTGTTATGTGTGTTATACAGGAGCAAAACAGGACGACGCCCAGGGCCAAGTGGCTGACCTGGACATGGACCAGTTCTCAGGGCTGAGCAGAGCTGCAGTTGCCTCCATCTGGGGGCGGGGGGGGGGGGGGGGGGGGGGTCAATGATTAACATGGTCCCCTGCTCAGCACAGCCCCCGATGCACAAGCCTTAGAGGAGGCTCCACAATGAGGAGGCACTCTGGAACAATGGAGCCCTTGTCAGCGTGTCATGATTGGTTGATATACGTCATGTGCTCTTAGGTCGAATCGGGGTACCCAATAAAAAAGGATTTGCACCACTGTGATTCTTCTCAGCGGTCGGCCCCCGTCGGGCCCCCGCGGATCTCGGATCCATCCTCCTACTTTTGGATCTGAAAACTATTTTCCATTACGCTTGGCTGGGGGACAAGTTCAGGACATGGATGTGCTGTTTGCTTCCCCCGCGCGTCCCTTGAGACGTCCCCCATGCTCCCATCCGGGGATCGGATCCTCCAGGACGCTGTGCCCCAGCAGGAAGCCCTCCTCACTGGTCACCCTGACGATCAGGCTGCCTGGGGGGGGAACATGCTGGCAGCTCGACGTAGGGGAGGAGGAGGGGAGGAGGTCAGGGGCAGGGCCCAGGCGTGAGAAGCGCCCCACCAGAGCAGGAGGAGAGGTAGGGAGTACTGAAGGAGGACACAGGTTGACGGAAGAACTGACTTGATATCTGATTCTGATGTGCTCAACCACTTGAGCGCTGAATAAGTGGCCGGTGTTTTTGTGCCTCCTTCCCCATTCTACTCTCACTATTTCTGTGTTCATTCTACTCGCACTATTTCTGTGTTTATTCTACTCGCACTATTTCTGTGTTTATTCTATTCTAACCATGTCTGTGTTTGATATCCTAGGAATGGGAAGGGTGTGGTGAGGTTGACCTCGGTGCTGACCTGTGTCAGGAATCCCAGAACGTTTCTGGCTCTCTGTTCTACTTTGGCTCTTCATTAAAACACACTCTACTTCCTGGTGGACCATGTGACCTCTCTGTGAGGAAACAGGGCTGTCTCGCCAACGTCTGAGTCATGAAACGTGACCAAACAAGTCCGTTTTTGAAAAGCGGGTCTTGTGAAACGAAAGCGGACCGTATGGGTTTGCGGCGCGACTGGGATGGTGGTGTTAAGTTCATGTTGAGATGGTGAGGGCTGTTCCCTGTCTCCGTGTGGTACCGATGCCTCACAGCTGCTCTGCTTCTGTCATGGACCAGATGACGTACCCTGGGAAGAGATGTTTCACATCACGCGAGAGTCTTTTACTCCACCCAGAATCCTCTTTTCGTCCGCTCCCTTTGTCCCTCACTCTTTGTCTCGAGGCTGTCCTTTCACAATGGAGGTCGAGTGCCGTAAAACATGACGTGGGAGTCAGGTGGCTGAGCGGTTAGGGAATCGGGCTAGTAATCTGAAGGTTGCCGGTTCGATTCCCGGCCGTGCCAAATGACGTTGTGTCCTTGGGCAAGGCACTTCACCCTACTTGCCTCAGGGGGAATGTCCCTGTACTTACTGTAAATCGCTCTGGATTAGAGCGTCTGTTAAATGACTAAATGTAATGTAAATAACCTCACTTTCACTCCACATAACTTGGGCTGTGTTTACGAGAGAGCAACCGCCTGACCGAAGCTGGACATTACTTAGAACATTTCTAGGCCAGACATATCTGAGGGAAGATCGGGTGATTCAAATGTCCGCCCCCTTACAAGGACACCCACTGTAGACCTTGTCTGTAGATGCACTGTCACATACTGTGGCAGTGACGTCACAAAATGGCCTTTATAAAATCCAGCAACCTCATAAATCGCTAGGAGGAATCCCCTCCACGTCAACCTGGTGTGGTGTGTGGATGCTGGTAACCAGATAAGAATGTACGGGGGTTTCAGAGTAAACACGTCCTGGGGAGCACAGATGTCCTGGACAGGGATTTTGATCCAGATATCTAAACTGTTTTAGCCATATTAGGGTGGACTGGCTCAGCTAACAGAGAGAGAGAGAGAGAGAGAGAGGGGGGGAGGGGGGGGGGAGAGAGAGAGGGGGGGGGAGGGAGAGAGAGAGTGTGTGTGAGAGAGATATAGAAAGTGAGTGAGAGAGAGAGAGTAGCTCTGAGAGAGAGAGAGAGAGAGAGAGAGAGAGAGAGGGAAAGAGAGAATGTGAGAGATATAGAAAATGAGGGAGAGAGAGAGTGTGAGAGAGAGATATAGAAAGTGAGGGAGAGAGAGAGTATGAGAGAGAGATATAGAAAGTGAGTGAGAGAGAGAGTAGCTCTGAGTGAGCCAGGAGCAGAGCAACAGACCTACACACTCATTTAGGTAATGAGGGACTTGGATGCCAAGTGTGCAAACAAAAACAAAGGGGGAAATACAACTCTCTTGGAGCACCGATTCGTCTACGTTTTCCATTTGGTTTTGAAGTGGTATCCCCCATAATTCCCAGTGTTCGTTCCTTCATGTAGACACATTGTCGGTGAACCACTGTCTGTGTCGACTGTGTGCATCATCAGGGGAGTCAGGTGGCTGAGCGGTGAGGGAGTTGGGCTAGTAATCTGAAGGTTACCGGTTCGATTCCCGGCTCTGTCAAATAACGTTGTGTCCTTGGGCAAGGCACTTCACCCTACTTGCCTCAGGGGGAATGTCCCTGTACTTACTGTAAGTCGCTCTGGATAAGAGCGTCTGCTAAATGACTAAATGTGATCATCAACCTCAGCAAAGTAAACACTTGGAACAGCGTTTTCTTTCTCTCCCTGAATGCAGCTAATGCAGGCTAATATCTAATATCTCACGAATAATCATCTTAGATGTCTTTTCTGTAACAACACTCATAATGGGTGACATGCAGTACGGGCGGGGCGGACACACGGCCGCCTTCTCACTCCGGAGGCCCTGAAAAGCTGCTGTGTCTGCGAAGGAGAAGAAGAATCGCAATTGTTTGCCCCGTTGAACGATGAATTCTCGACATGGAAAGACGGCTTGTTCAAAAATGCCAATTGCATTACACCCCCGGTAATCCAGTTATCGCTGAGAGGTTCAGCAGAGTGAACGTGAGGATCTAGAGTCCGGCTCTGGATGCTGATGTTTGAGCAGGGCTCACAGACACACCAGCCTGGTGATAACATAAACACCGTTCCTCACAGCTCCAGGAGGGGAGAAGGGAGAAGATTGACGTTTTAAAAGCCGACTGCGGTGAAAAAACAGCCAAACGTCTAGGCTAGCTTCCACGTCTGGTGGAAGAGGGATGTTCGGGGAGAGGGCTTTTAAGTTGAGCCTGTGTTTAGTCTACTGGTGTCTCCATCTGTATTCGTCATCCCTGTTGCGTAACGCAGCTTGCGTGGCGATGATGAGTCAGAGAGGGGGACACGTGGATCCGCGGGACATCGGCCGTGCTCGGGGTCCAGGGTTGTTCAGCTCTGGGAGCAAGAGCTCTGATCTGTCTGACCGCCCTGATTACAGTCCCACAGCACTCCATTACACAGACTCCATGGAACACTCATCACCCTGGAGTAGTCGTGGACACCCCCCTCCCCACCTCCCCTCATCCTCCCCCTCATCCTCCCCCTCAGCCTCCCCCTCATCCTGGCCACGACTCAAATTGGAGAAAGCCTGACCTCAAATGGAAAAGTTTAGAATCACTTATCAGTCCTCTACTGTAGTCCCGCGCCACATGGGGCCGGGGTTGCAGGGCTGGAGGGCCTCACGTCCAGGGTTTCCATGCCGACGGGGTTATTATGGGCCTTGGCAGGTCGCAGTAGAGGACCGGAGGGGAAGTGGCCTCCCTCTCAGCCCGCCCTGCCTTTGATGTGGGACCAGGCGGGCCTAATCACGTTTTCCAAGGTGCCTGTGATGGAGAGCTGAACCTTGTCACCCAGTCCTTCTCCCCCAGATCCTCTCCTCTCCCCCCGGCTCCTCTCCTCTCCCCCGGCTCCTCTCCTCTCCCCCCAGATCCTCTCCTCTCCCCCCGGATCCTCCCCTCTCCCCCTGGCTCCTCTCCTCCCCCCTCAGCTTGAGGTGCGAGTGTGAGTCTGGGGCTGCATTTGGGGTGTGAGGCTGGGGCTGGTTCTGGAGCGTATGAGTCATCATTGTTGTTTTGCATGGTCTTTGCCGTGGTAACGGGGGCAGGAGGCTGGAGCAAACTTTTCCCTGGTGAAACAATGGGAACAACATTCATCACGGATTACGGAAGTCAGCTCAGTAATATCAAACAGGATTTATGGCGGAATAGGTTTTTCGGCCGGCCTGTTGAGTTATGACATCAGCATTACTGTACATACCGTAGGCTTTCTGTACGTTTAAACCTTCTCAATGACTCGGACAGAATCCTCTGTACCTCAACAAAAAGGATATTGGTTTCCTCACCGAGCATAGGGAGGCTTTTGTTACAGTATATTTGTTTAGGAACGGAGCCTAATGAGTTGGAAGGTGTTCACTCAAGAACAACGACAAGACACGTCAGTCTGTCTGTCCATGCGGCCTGTAAGAGCAGCAGGGAAGCTTGTCTTGCAGAAACACTAATCCAATAACATTGACATGGAGATGGAGAGAGTGAGCCAGACTGACCACTGAACATAAACCCATTGTGTCATCCATTATGTAGCTCAGCGAGGAGCCTATTCAGAATCAAGTCAACTCGAGTCCTACCTTCTCTCCATCGGCCTACATTTGTTTGTGTACGGTTCATAATCCTAACAATGATCTATTTGTGTGTTTTTGGGCCCACCAGGGACTTCCTGTTAAAGGCTGAACCTGTGGATGACTGAGCTGGACTTCAACACATGACATGCAGTCTCAGGTACAGACACGCTCCCGGTCTTTATGAGCTCTGCACCTCCTCAGGGATGTCTTTTGTATCTGGCCCTCGTGATTTACGTAAAGAGCAGAAGCACAAAGAGTTTGAGTCTGAGTAGCCTACAAAGTCCTGAGATGAAAGAACGACACAGACAAAACCTGCGTGTAAAACCCGTCTGAAGCGGCAAAAAGCATGTTTGTTGTTTGTATATCCAGTTAAAAACTCAGCAGGGGAGGAGGGGGAGAGGGATGTTTTTGCTAGCTTGGATATCTTGTAAATCTACCACAAACAAGGGGACGCGCAACAACAGGATGTCTTTTTAAACAAGGAAAAACACCTGTCTCTACAAGTCTGTAAAAAGAGGAAAGTTACGTCCGGACAGGTTAGAGTTTCCATGGCTACGTCACCGTCCCCGCTTCACAATGGCGTGTGTCAGGGTGGACTAGATACAGCTCCCTCCCGACTGAGACTCCCAGGAGATTCCCATGGCCTGCAGAGTCCAAACAGAGGCTCTGACATCACGCTCAAACACACGGGGGAGTCCGAGGGGAGGGACGGGGACTGGGCTGGCCGTCGCCGTGGAAACCGAGGGAGGGGGGGAGGGGGGGGAGGCGAGGATCTGGGAGCGGGCTGACTAAGGTTAACTTCAGCGACCCCCCTCGCCCCCGCTGGCTCCAGCCACACCCCCTGTTCTGAGAAGACTGGGGCCCTCTGAATGGTTGGTTAATGGGCTCATAATGGGCCTCTCCTGTTTCAGCACAACCCCCCCCACCCCCCCCACCCCCCCCCGCCAACCCCCCACCCCCCCCGCCACCCCCCTCGACCGCGGCCCTGAAAGAAGCCTTTCTCCTGCCGCTGCAAGAGAGATGATGAAGGGGGCGGAACAACACTTCCTTCTGACTCGGCTTTAAATAAATTAGGGACCTTTTAGCTTTGGACGCCCCGCGCCAAGAGCCTTCAGTACAGAGGGAAACAATACTCACCTGCCCCCCCCCCCCCCCCCCCATGGCGACTGAGGGAAGGAGAACTGGAAAGAGATTGAGAGGGAGTGATGGAGGGCGAGATAGAGCAGAGGGAAGGAGAGAGAAGGAGAATGTGAGAGTGGGAGGGCAGGGGGAGAGATGTGGGGGGGTGGGGGGCCGGGTTATGTTGTTGCGGTTGGTCAGCAACGCCTTCTCCGCTCCGTCACCAGCGGCACGTGGAGGTCCTGGACCACATCGACGGATCTCGGATCGTCTTCTCTGGGGGAGATCCGGCTCTGCCCCCCACGGACACCCCGGATCTGACCCAGGAGGTGGTCATCTCCCCCGGGCTGCCCACCCCCCCGCTCAGCCCCTACCGCACCACCCGGCTGCCGTCTGGGGACTTCAAGGTGAGCCGCACACCCCCCCCCCCCCTCCCCCACACTGAACATGGAACAGGTGTGAACCAAGGCCGTAACCATGGAGTCAACATTGGGGGGGGACGAATATATATTTTTTATGATAATTTCGGACAGTGTGCGTGGTTGCCTGTCGTAGCGTAGTACATTTATATTTTTATATCAATATATTGGGGGGGACTTTTTGAGCAGATTTGAATATTGGGGGGGGGATGTGTCCCCCCCAATATGTATTATGATTACGGCCTTGGTGTGAACATAGTACTACTGCTAAGGTAGCGGTGCTAGCGATGCTATTAGTGATGCTACGGGTTAGGCTCTGGTTGGACTCGAACCAATATACAACTGCTCCCCCTTGTGGACTCATGAAGTATGACAGGGCATATCCCTAACATGGCTGAAGCCTCTCTCGTCACAGATCATAAACTTTTCTTCTCTTTGTCTTTTTCTTTTCTGTTTCCTCAGGTGTCAGAGTCCAATGGGGGGGATCCCACTTCTCTCAACTTTGGGTCTTATTACGGACCCCCCCTGCCACATGGTAAGGTCAACAAACAATGATATGGTACACAAACAATGTAGCTGAGATGAGATCAAGTCAAGCTTCTCGTTAGAATCGCACTTTGATTCCTTCCAACAATGTGTTTGAGATTATTGGTGCTTTATTTGAGGCCTGGTTGTGTGGGCGGCCTGTGTCATCTTGGGAGAGATAAAGAGTTGAGGATTTGAGCTGTCTTAGTTTCTCGTCGTCTGCCAAGTGGGGGTCAGGGTTTCCTGTGAAGTCGAAAGACTTTTCATGGCTTAAAAGTTTCATATTTTCCATGTAACCTAACTTCCCTTACAGGAAACAAATCGTCATTGGCAGCTTTCAAACAAGCCAAAGCACAACCACCTAAGTTAGACGCTGTAACTGGAACCAAATGTGTCGCGCCGTTAAACACAACCAGCCACCAGGTGGAAGATTTACTGCTGCCTTTTATGGCCCCCCGGTGGCCACTGGTGGACATGACATACGAGATATCCCATAGCTGCTAGGATGACACCCCCAGTATGAGTGCATTGGGGGGGGCTAATAGATGTGTTTGCTGTGTCTGGAGCAGGGGGGGTGCCCAACGGCACGTCGTCCAGGGGCTTTGCCACCCTGCCACGCAGAGCTCCCACCAGGGAGGAGAGGCTCATCAAGTTCTCTGGCATCGGCCCCGTGGACGAGACGGGGATGCCCATCGCATCCAGATCGGTGAGTCGAGCCCAGAGAGCATGATTCAGTGGGATTCGTGCCGTGTGAAGACGTTAGTATCGGAGAGGCTGGTGGCTGTTCTCTCCTCTGTCGTCCTGTGTGTACTCAGGCATGTGGAGCCGCACACTGGGGTGTTACTTCCGGGAAGGTTTGAAGTCCACAGATGTGTTGACTCTGTTTCTTCCTTCTCTTCTCTCTCTCTGCTCCTCCCTCTCTCTCTCTCTCTCTCTCTCTCTCTCTCTCTCTCTCTCTCTCTCTCTCTCTCTCTCTGCTCCCCCCCCCCCTCTCTCTCTCTCTCTCTGCCCCCCCCCCCCCCTCTCTCTCTCTCTCTCTCTCTCTCTCTCACCAGAGTGTGAACAAGCCCAGAGACTGGTACAGGAGCATGTTCAGACAGATCCACAAGAAGCCAGAAGGTAGGCTCCTCCCTCCCTCCCTCCTCCCTCCTCCTCCCCTCCTCCCTCCTCTCTCATCCCCCCTCTCCTCTCTCCCACTCGCACCGTCCCACAAAGAGAATTCCTTTCCATCAATGTCAGCAGCTAGGGAGCTGATCTTAAAGGCAGATTATTGCAGAGGAGGAGCACAGGGGGGGGGAACACAGCAGCCTGATGTCATCCACCCCTCTGCCTCTCTGTCTGTCTACGAACCCAGGCCTGTCTATTCTTACCACCGTCACGCCACGTTTCTATCTGCTCCTGGTCGTGTGGAGGATGGCAGTGCCATGTTCCTTAGTCTAGACGCCTGGGTTGGTCTGGGGGTGTCTGAGTTCAGCAGACAAATACAGGATGTCAGGCAGGCAGGCTGGCAGACAGGCAGAAAAGTAGGTATCTCACACACTCCCATCTTCCAGGCCTGGGGGGGGGGGGGGGGGGGGGGTGTGTGTGATTGGCTGTCGTTGGCTTGGGTGGGAGTGACAGGACGGTCCCTCTGGGGGGGCCCGGGGGTGGGGGGGGTGGGGGGGGGGGAGCCGGTCGCATCATCACACGCATCAGGAATGTTACCTCTGGGCATCCTTATGATGAGTTATGAGGTTGTGATTCATGCACAGATGCTTAGCGCTTCATTTCTGTACTGTAGATTCGTGGCATTACACAAACTGTCCCTCATTGTCCAAATCTTTGATTTGATTCAATTTCGTCTGCACGGTTGGAAAACCCTGAATAGAAAGCATTTCTTTGCCGATAACTTAACTCTTGATAAACTTGAACTTCCTCCCCTGACCCGGTTAGACCTCGACCTGGACGACACAGAGAGGGAGCCTGCTGAACGTACCGGTAAGTCCACTAGAACGACCCTGTTCCCTGTTCCTGGGCGTGGGAAGGCCCAGTCTTTCTGAGTGTTATCTGGTCTGATCCTCAGGGAAGCAGAACGCTGCAGCAGCAGGAGAGCAGAGCGGCCCGGATCCCTTCGCCCTCACCTCCTATGGGGCCCTGCCTGACTGGTGAGAGAAGCTTCCAGAACGGCCACATGGACAAGTCTGGATCCGTTGCTCCTACACAAGCGCCGATAAAAAGAAAAACCACGATAGATAGACTCTGTGATGCTGTTTCTATATATACCTCTGTGTGTGTGGGAGCGTGCGTGGGTGTGTGTGTGGATATGAGTGTATGCATAAGTCAGGAGGAGTCAGGTGGCTGAGCGATTAGGGAATTGGGCTAGTAATCCGAAGGTTGCTGGTTCGATTCCAGGCTGTGCCAAATGACGTTGTGTCCTTGGGCAAGGCACTTCACCCTACCTCGGGGGAGAATGTCCCTGTACCTACTGTAAGTCGCTCTGGATAAGAGCATCTGCTAAATGACTCAATAATGAATGCATACAAATATGTGTGTGTTTCAGGAGTAAGCTGACTGATGGAGAAGGCCAGTTAGACCGGGGGAAGCAGCACTCTCAACCCAGGAGCATCTATGACTTTGAGCCCGGACAGAACACCGTCACTGTGATCCCCAACCAGGTAGGACCTCCAGTCCACACGGAAGCCCCTGGACATATCCAGACCTCTCCTCCACCCCTGGGGGGTTTGTTCTTGTCAACACAGGTTGTTGTGAGTGTCGTATCGTGTACGGTACGAGAGAGCCTGAAGGAGATGCCTTCAGAGACAGACCAGTGGTCCTGATCTCTCTCCCAGGAGACTGTGTCTGTGACCAGCTCCAAGGGAGCCTCTCTCTCTCGGGAGAACTCTCCGGAGGGCGTGACACCTTCTCACGCGAGCTAATCCGTTGCTGCTGAATGTGGTCATGCACACTGGCACTCCTCCAGGTGTGTTTTCCCTCTTCGTTCAGAGGCCCAAACACACGCCTCTCCTACTGGGACAAGTAAAGGCATGTGGCTACCGGAGGAATTTCCTTGGACGACCGTGGTCTGGTTACGAGACGACAGCCTAACTGCTTGTTGATGCTGACAGGGTGACACACAGGACTGTATTATTTTACACACGCGCAGTCGGTGGACTGCATGTGTGTCTGTGTGTGTCTGTGTGTGTCTGTGTGTGTCTGTGTGTGTGTCTGTGTGTGTCTGTGTGTGTCTGTGTGTGTGTCTGTGTGTGTGTGTGTGTGTGTGTGTGTGTGTGTGTGTAGCCTTGTGTGGTACCTCTGGGCCCGCTCGTCACCACGTCTCAGATGTGGCGCGGTCCAAGCCCGGCGCCTCGCTGCTGGGGAAAGAAAAGAAATCTTTGTGGCGCCCCCCCCCCCACCCCCCCCTCCTCTCACCGCCCGCCCCCCCCCCCCCTCCTCACGGGGAGGCATCTTGTGATCTGTGTTATGGTGTTAACCTCTCGTGGTGGGGGTGATGGCTCCAGGCCGCGCTCGGCTGTTTCATTTCCCTCTGGGTCGGAGGTCGCATCCCGGGCTCCTCCCCCTCTCAGTCTCCTGCCGGTGGACGAGCATTCGCTGGACGGCCTCCATGCCCGCCCGTCAAAACTCCTTTGATCTCTCCCCTGTACGTGATCTGGGCACGGCACGGGGAGAGAGGGAGAGTCCCAGCTTGTATATCCACTGCGTCGTACCAGACCACAGCAGTCCTGGAGTCTCCACTCTCCTCACACACAGCAGCAACACCAGCCTATGCGATATCAGGGCTGCGGTCCTCGTCTCTGACATCACGCCTCGTAAATCTGCCCGTGGCGAAGCGCCGGCTGATTGGACGGCTTGTTTGGCGGCGCGGACGGTCACATTCTGCCAGGGAGTTTCACGGAACGTGAAAAACGGGCGAGTCTGTGGTTCTTGTTTTACCCTTTTAAAGTAACGCTGGTCCAGCTCTGTCTGCCGTCCACGGGTCATCAGTCTTCCTAATGAGGGGCCCAAGGCATTCAGCGCCGTCCGACTGGTCAAGCACTCATGTAGTCAATGAGCTAAATCAGATTTGATCGTAATTCGGTCTGCAGAAACTCCCGTTTAGGAATGTACAGTGGCGACACTTAAAGGCTTATTTCTGGAGTCATCGGCAGAATGTGTGTAATTAGTTCCTCATCTAATTTCAGTGACCTATTCTGAATGTGTTCGCTCCATTGTCGCTGTGCTTTTGTGCTCACTGTGTGTGTGTGTATGTGTGTGTGTGTGTGTGTGTGTGTATGTGTGTGTGTGTGTGTGCGCGTGTGTGTGTGTGTGTGTGTGTGCGTGTGTGTGTGTGTGTGTGTGTGTGCGTGTGTGTGTGTGTGTGTGCGTGTGTGTGTGTGTGTGTGTGTGTATGCGTGTGTGTGTGTGTCTCCTCTCCCCAGGCTCCTGTGTACGGACAGCCTGAGAAACCCCGCTCCTCTTCTATAGAGGTGAGTACTGCGCGTGTCGATGTGTGTGTCTGTGTAGGCGGTGTATCTGTGCAGGCGTGTAGGTGTGTGTGTGTGTTCATCAAGTTCCAGTCGATGCTGTGTTCAGTGGATACATGTTTCTCCCCCCCCCCCCCAGCTCCACTCGGAGCTGAGCCGCTTCGAGGCCGAGCTGGACATGGACATCCAGGGCCTGGAGAACAGGCTCTCCCAGAAGAGGCAGCGCAGAGGCCGGGGTGAGGTACTGAGCCCCCGCCTCGTGACCCCCCTCCCTCCCTCTCCCTCACCCACCCCACCAGAGATGGTCTTGGTCCATCACGTGCCGCTGCATGGATGATCTAACAAGCTGAGGAAGAACTCGGTCGGACAGCCTTGCGTGCAGCCCTGCCCCCCCCCCCCTGTGCCCCCCCCCCCCCCCCCCACACACACACACAGCCCCCTTCCTCACACCCCAGGATCTGCCTGCTCTGCCCTTGGAGAGTCTGCTGCCCCCCCCCCTCCTCTTCCCTCAACCTTCAGACAGTCTACCCTCCCACCCCCCTGCCACTCTCCACTCACGCCCCCTCACCCCCACTCCCTTTACCACCTCCCTGCAAACACAACCAGTCAACGACCCCACTCACAATCACCCTTACCTCTCAACTCCTCATGTCTCCACTTGTGTTACTTGACTCCAGGCTAAATCCAAACATGCTTTGATGAGTGTCGATTTCGATTCCCCCCCACAACCCTGATCAGCCTCATCTAGTCAGCTATGTGTGGTCCAGGGCCTCCTCAGTCAAACCGTTGGTAGAGTTCCCAGTTGGCCGTGCATCTCAGGGACACTAGGACCCAGGGGATCTGTCCCTCCCCCAGGAGCTCCACAGGGAGGGGCCTCCTCCTCCGCTCCGGCAGCCTGGAGCTGGGAGAGTTCCTCTGGGTTCCTCAAACAGCAGCGGGGAGCTGACCTGCCTTCTCTGTGTGTCTCTGTTTCCAGGCTGTCCCGCCCGCTGATCCAGGATCTGGCCCTGGGACAGGAGTAGCGCGCGACAACAGGTGGGTGGAGGCGTCAACACTACCTCGGAGTGTGTGTGTGTGGGAATGTGTGGGAGTGTGTGTGTGGGAGTGTGTGTGTGGGGGAAGCAGAAGGCTGGGAGAGTTCTGTCTCATGATATCCAGGGGGGTTAATGGGGTGTGTGAGTAGCTCTTTAGCCATGTTGTGCAGTGTGGAGTTTCAGGGTTTTCTAGCTGAAACAGACAAGGTTTGTGATACAAAACCCCAAAGCAGCCCTGCTTGCATATCTGTGGTGTGTCCAGGCATCAGGTGATACACACTCACCTCGGTCATCCATTAAACTGAGGAGGAAATAACATGTTTAATATCAAAAGAAGGATATTTAATGCTGCTTCAGTCAAACCAGACATCAACTTTGGATTTATTTCTATGTGTGAGTGTTAGAGTGGGACAAAGCGGATTGTAGGATCTGCGCTGACAGCAGTTCAGGCCATGGCATGCCAACTTCTGTCGAACGGTAATTTGTTTGCTGTTGTCTTGGCACAAGAGGGTGCGACCCTGGGCGCGATTTCACAACTCTGACAGGCTTTTACAGCGGCTGCACACACACACACACACAGACACATACACACACACACACAGGGCTACACAGGGCTAGAAACATAGCTGTGAGGATCAATCCAATGAACAAGGCTATTACAGATTCTAAAATCCACCCCCACTCCTTCAACATACACACACACACACACACACACACAAACAACACCGTACTGCCGTCTAGTCTGCCGGCTACTCCCCACACTATCTCCCACTCTGAGGCTCATCTGTGTGTGTGTGTTTGTGTGTGTGTGTGAAGGACAGAAGGCAGCGCCCCGAGCAGGGGTAACACCGGGACAGGTTCATTAGTGCTCCAGGCTCTGGCTCACGTCCACATACCTCACCTCCTCTGAGCTCCCCTCCCCTCCCCTGCTCCTAATCCACTTACACAACAGGTTGCTTCACCCAGGGTGGACAGTTGCTGTACCCTATCCATCACACAGCACCCCCCCCCCCACCCCTCCCCACCCCCCGCTGTCACGGATGAACCTGTCTCCCATCACCGTAGCCCGCTTCCCCCAAAACTCCCAGGGTTCCCTGCTGCAGCGCCGGGCCCCGCAGGGAGGAGGTCCATGTCCTCGGCCGCTGGGCCGTGTGGTTTTGAGACGGCGTGGAGCTTTAGCAGGTTCAAGTCCAGCGTCTGTCGGGTCAGAAGGGCATCGCTGCGTATTTCTCACCTCGAGGGTATCGCATTCCTGGGCAGCTCTCCCGGGGTCATGGTGTGCTATGTTGGACTACCTGCCCCCCCTCCCCCCCCCCCCACTCCCCCTCACACACACACACACACTCCTCCTCACCTCCCGCCTTCCTCGGGCCTTCAGGGGCCAGTAAACCTGGTTGCCACGGAGATGCAAAATGAAAACATACTGTGGTGAGAATATGGCAGGTTTTTACTGCATCCTGCCATCCGGCCTTGTTTGACTACAGGCAGACACAGACAGCTGCACACATGGCAGGAACACTTTACACTTGATGCCCATGTGGACCCTGGGGCTGGGTCTGGGGCTGGGGCTGGATCTGGGGCTGGGGCTGGGGCCGGGGCTGGGGCCGGGGCTGGGGCTGGATCTGGGGCTGGGGCTGGGGCTGGATCTGGGGCTGGATCTGGGTCTAGGGCTGGATCTGGGTCTGGGTCTGGGGCTGGATCTGGGGCTGGGGCTGGATCTGGGTCTAGGGCTGGATCTGGGTCTGGGGCTGGATCTGGGGCTGGGGCTGGGGCTGGGGCCGGGGCTGGGGCTGGGGCTGGGGCTGGGGCTGGATCTGGGTCTGGGTCTGGGGCTGGATCTGGGGCTGGGGCCGGGGCTGGATCTGGGATGGAAGTCTTGAGTTGGTTTGATGTTTTAGTCTAAGGGTTTAGCCCTCCATATTTGTCAACACAACACAGAGGGAGACTCCTCCACATGTTGGTGTCATCATCCGCCTGTCCTCTCCAGCGCCTGCCGGGATCTCTGTTTGATCTGTGGTGCAAAACGCCCCCAGATGTTTCCAGGCCTGTTGACCAAATGTGTCACTGTCCCCTGTCCCCAACCCCCCAGAGACCAGACCCTGCAGGACAAATGTGTCCCCCTGTCCCCCTGTCCCCTGTCCCCCTGTCCCCTCAGTGCGGGGATGTGCTCTGGAGACATTCAGGCTGTGTCGCCCTACTCTGGTGTGTGTCTTAATCCCTCTGCTTGGAGTTGATGGTGAGGACACATAGTGATGAAGAGATACGCTGTCCTTGTTTGTTTCAGTTCTGTGCCTGCTGTCAGCCGACCCCTCAACCCCTCTGCTGTTCTCACGTCTGCTCCCAGGACAGCCTCAAGTCCCACACATGGTAGGAGTCTGCCCAGCCTCATCACACACACACATCTACACACACACACACACACACACATCTACACGCACACACACACATCTACACACACACACACACACATCTACACGCACACACACACACACACATCTACACACACACACACATCTACACGTACACGCACACATCTACACACACACACATCTACACACACACGCCTCAAACAACTTAACAGGAAGTTGAGCAATTCAAACAAAGACTGGTCGAATAACGAGCAGCAATACATGCTATATAGCTGCACTACTGTAGCTTGTTGGGATGGCCTCCTCTGTGAGCCTATTCACAGTTCAAGTGATCTAATCAATGAAACATCCATTTGGTAGAAACTTCCAGAATGCAATTCAATCTAGGACTACTGTTGGAGTCTCATGAGCAAGAGAGAGAGGGAGAGAAGAGGGAAGGGAGGAAAAAAAATAGAGAGGAAATAAAGGAGAGAGAGAGAGAGAGAGAGAGAGAGAGAGGAGAGAGAGAGAGAGAGAGAGAGAGAGAGAGAGAGAGAGAGAGAGAGAGAGAGAGAGAGAGAGAGAGAGAGAGAGAGAGAGAGAGAGAGAGAGAGAGAGAGAGAGAGGCCAGGGGTGGGGAGGAAGCACAGAAAATAGAAACTAGAGGCGGGAAGTGGTGATTATAGATTAGCTTTATCCAATTGTTTTTCTTGGAGATTTGTTCAGAGAACTGCCAAGAAGACCTTCAGATTCTGAATAACAAGCACTGAACTGTATACTCGCGGTTTCACTGTTTTTATAGGGGTATGAATATTTTAATTGGGTTCGACAACAAAGTTTGACTCTACAGAGTTAGACTAAACAAATGCTGCACACTATCGCGTCTCCTGATCAAGACTCTGATTCTACCATCGACTGACTGTGCTCTTTTTTGAACCAGCCCTTGTCTATGGGGGCTGTCTGGAGGGTCTATCTGGGGGGGGAAGTTTGGGGGGCTCAGCCTGAGGGGTCAGTTTGGGGGGCTCTGCCTGAGGGGGTCAGTTTAGGGGGGCTCTGTCTGGGGGGGTCAGTTTAGGGGGGCTCTGCCTGGGGGGGTCAGTTTAGGGGGGCTCTGCATGGGGGGGTCAGTTTAGGGGGGCTCTGCCTGGGGGGGTCAGTTTAGGGGGGCTCTGCCTGGGGGGGGCAGTTTGGGGTGTCTCTCTGGTGCCCCCTGTCCTCACCCTGCTCTTGTCTCTGCAGTAGAGCGTCTGTCCCCTGCTTCAGACACCATGGACTTTCCACCAAAGAGAGAAGAGAAGAAGGTATATCACAGTACCCACACACACACTGTACACACACACACACACACACACACACACACACACACACACACACACTGTGTACCCTCACACACATTGTCTACCCATGGTGCCTTGCCTGGCAGTTGGGAGAATGTAACCCCTTTTCTAAATTCCCTGTTGAACTGTTTTTAATGTGTTTCTTTGCGCAGAAGAAAGCAGCGAGAGCCAAGTTTAATTTCCAGGCACAGTCCCCCAAGTGAGTCCCCCACCAGCTGGTCTGAGGTGATGTCACCGAGGATACGCCCACACAACGTCGTTACAACGTCGTTACAACGTCCCATCTCGGAAAGATACATTCAAGTTGATCCAATGTGTCCACTAGTTTCAAGGAAAGCCCACAGACACATCCACTATCGCTTAGGAAGAAATGCACATGCGACGACACGTCGGTCGGTCTGTAATCCGCGTGCTGTGTCTGATGTTCCCAGGGAGCTGCCTCTGCAGAAAGGAGACATCGTTTACATCCACAGGCAGGTCGACGCCAACTGGTTTGAAGGAGAGCACCATGGGAGAGCTGGCATGTTCCCCACCACCTATGTGGAGGTGAGTGACCAAGGGAGCGAGTGTGTGAGGAAGGGAGGGAGGGAGTGTGTGAGGAAGGGAGGGAGGGAGTGTGTGAGGAAGGGAGGGAGGGAGGGAGTGCGTAAGTGAGCGAGGTGAGCGCGTGTCCGTCCGTGTGTGTGTGTGTGTTTAACCTAGCATCGCTTCAGTAACCTGGCACGTGGTGTGTTTAAGCAGAACTGCATCCTGTTGTTCGCACGTTATGATTGACCCGTGTCCCCCCCCCCCCCCCCCCTCTCTCCTCAGATTCTGGCCCCCACGGAGAAGCCCACCCCCATCAAGTCCCCCTCCGTCCAGGTGGTGGAATACGGGGAGGCCGTGGCCCTCTTCAACTTCAACGCCGACCTCCCTGTGGAGCTCCCCTTCCGCAAGGTGACATTCCCCCCCCCCCTCCCCCCCCTTCGCCGGCTTCAAGCACCCGTCCAGTTTAGAGAGCGTCTTCAAACAGGACGGCGAGAAGGATGAGTTCCCCTACAGCGAACGAGCGCATTCACCTGTTCTTGTCCCTGGACGTTTCGCTGATGTTTCCGAGAGGTTTCTTCACGCCTGCCTGTGTGTTTCCCCTGTGTCAGGGCGAGGTGATCTGCGTGACCAGGCGCGTGGACGACAGCTGGCTGGAGGGCAGGATCTCCGGGACCAGTCGGAGCGGCATCTTCCCCACCTCCTACGTCCAGGTCAACAAGATGCCCCGCACCAAGTCCAGCGACGACTACCCTGCCTGCCCCATGTCACCCACCTCCCCGGAGCCTCCCAGCCCCGGACGACCCCTCCACTCCCCCTGCCCTCGGTCCCCCTTCACCCCTGCCTCCCTCAGCCCGGAGCCTGGATACTCCCCCCTGAAGCCCTCCTCCCCCTCACCCACCCAGCCCTTCATAGCCAAAGAAGCAACCAATCACTGGCCTCACCCTGCCTCCAACCCCTCCTCCCCCACCCCACAGAACAGCCACTGGGGCGGGGCTTATCCAGCGACCCAGAATTCCATAGGTAGAGCTGTTTCGCCGTCCAATCACATGGCTGCATCTACCCACAGACCAGGAGTTGGTCCAGCTAGTAGCCCCAAATACAACAACCTCCCTCAGGTGTGTTGCTCTCAGCGAAGCCTCTGGCTTTATTACCTTTTTTTTATGGCCTGATATGTATATCCGTGTGTGGTTAAGGGAGTCAGGTGGCTGAGCGGTTAGGGAATCGGGCTAGTAATCTGAAGGTTGCCAGTTCGATTCCCGGCCGTGTCAATTGACGTTGTGTCCTTGGGCAAGGCACTTCACCCTACTTGCCTCAGGGCGAATGTCCCTGTACTTACTGTAAGTCGCTCTGGATAAGAGCGTCTGCTAAATGACTAAATGTAAATGGTTAAGGTCATTTATTTGAACCATTTTCTCTTATTTCCTGCTCTAGGATGGAAGCACCAAACATCCCCCAGGATCACATCCACACGTCAACTCCAACACACACGTCCGTTCTGGCGCCACGGTGGTGCCACGGCAACCGTGAGTCCAAACAGTACACACTTTGATTGTTGGATAACTGCATCCATGTCTGCTGAAATCAACTGTCAACTGTCAACTTCTTCAAAATGGTTCCTTTCAATGGTTCTTGTTCCTGTCAGCCAAGTTTTCAAGCGGCTTGTTCTGTGTTCTGTGTTCTGGCAGATATAAAGCTGTTTACAACTACAAGCCCCAGAACAGAGACGAGCTGGAACTGAAGGAGGGGGACATCGTCCAGGTGATGGAGAAATGTGACGATGGCTGGTTTGTAGGTAAGGAGCTGTCAGAACCTTCCCCTCCATTGTAAGGGATGAGTCTGCCCTCCACTGGACATTAGGGTGTACTACATCTCCAATGTATCGGTAGCCAAATGAGACTATCTTCTACTGTGACATGACTAAGGGAGTGGGAATGTACGTCGTGTTTGACAGCAAGTGCTCCTTTTGTTCTCTAGGTACGTCAGAAAGGACCCACGCCTTTGGGACGTTCCCGGGGAACTATGTGGCACCCGTCTAAGTGCACCCGCGCCCTGCTCCTCCACCTGCACCACTTGGACATGAGAACCATGACTTGCTTCACCAGATCACTCCAACCTCACGCGTCCCTCCACCCCTGTCCTAGTCCACCTGGGGAGCGGTCCAGCCTGCATGTGCACCCCAGTCAGGGACCCCCACCACGGCTGTGCTGACCCCCCAGTCAGGGACCCCCACCACGGCTGTACTGACCCCCCAGTCAGGGACCCCCACCACGGCTGTGCTGACCCCCCAGTCAGGGACCCCCACCACGGCTGTGCTGACCCCCCAGTCAGGGACCCCCACCACGGCTGTGCTGACCCCCCAGTCAGGGACCCCCACCACGGCTGTGCTGACCCCCCAGTCTGTGTCTGGAGGTTGAAACACGGTGTGGTTCTCTATCTCACCTCCCAGCATGTGTGTTCCACTGTTGACTAGACAGAGTGTTTTCACACACACACGTGTACCTGTGCACACTCAATGTGCACACACACACCCACACACACTCACTCACACACACACACACACTCACTCTCACACACACACACACACACTCACTCTCACACACACACACACACACACACACACACACACACCACACACACACACACACTCACTCTCACACACACACTCACTCACTCACACACACACACACACACCCACACACACTCACTCACTCACACACACACACACACTCACACACACACACACACACTCACTCACACACACACACACACACACACACACACACACACACACACACACACACACTCACTCACACACACACTCACAGTCAGCTTGAATGGAGTGCTGAGGATATTGTTTCCATTGCAGTGTGAGACTTTTTTTTTTGTCCCTCGTCGACCACAAGCGTTTACTGTGGTGAAAGCTCACTCATTCCTTCCACAGGTGACCTCCAGCAGAGCTTCGCTTAGCGGTGGAATCCCATCCTCCAGACGGGTCTGTTGTCTCCGCATGTGTGTGTGTTATGGCTGTGTGCTCCGGCACTGTGACTAAGCAGAACACGCTCAGCACTTTTCTCCACAACCGGGCCATAACGGAACACACGCGGGCGCAGAGGACCAGATGATGCCATGTGACCTCAGACGGTATCATGTCATGACGAGATGAATGTGGTCTTTTGAAATGTCTTCCCCCGCTTTGATTTTCAGATCTATAAAAAAAATCCCGGATGAGTCCAAGACTGCAGTAAAACGCTGTCATGGCCGCCCCCAGTACCACCAGTGGATACCTGTTGTTTTTTTAATTCACTAGCAATATCAATGGTCTTTGTTAATCGATCTTTGCCAATAATGAGGCTGTTTTATACTGTATGTCTTAGAATAAATACCAATAATGCCTTCAAGATATAAATGTACTATACTGTATGTTATTATCCTCAATCAACTTATTCAGTAAGCGGGTAGAGAAAACAAAGTTTCAGAGTTTAGGGTGACAGTGGAAGTTGAATGTCAGGAGAAAAAAAGATAGACGGGTTTCCTCCGCAAACAGTTTCTTAAAGTTGTTATTATATTCTGATGTTATTTTGCTAAAATCTTTGCTTTGGAATAATAAACAGCTGTGTTGATCAGTGTAAGCAATGGCAACAGTAGACCCAATGACCTTCTAAAACCAGCATCAAATTTCAATAGTTTCTTAACTGTTCATAATTTTACTGTAAAATAATACAATTAAAACATGTTGTAGTCACAAACTATGATTGTACAGAGTTTAACCATGTATGAAATTAGAAATATAATATATTTCCTCATAAAACATTGTATCTCAATACATGGTACACACTTCTGAATAACAACAATAAACAATCTTGTGATTATATTAGCGGGTTTGATTTTTGCATTTTACAACACCTTCTTAAACAAATGATTGCACATATTGTCGCCGTAGAGCTTTGTGTAGCCTATATGTCATTATTTTATTTTGTGGAGACTGTAGATGGCGCACTTGAACAGAACCAAACGAGTACATTCTTGAATGTAATGTCTCAATTATCACCCACCCCTTAATAGACCCGCCCCGCATCACTGCTTATGTCAAGCCTTTATTTTGATGACCGCACATGGCCACGTGAGCTTGTCCCTCATCGCGCATATCCACAGGTGGTATCTAACCGTTCTCATACGCCGAGGTGAAGTTGTCTCCTGCGCGTCGGGGCCAGGTCGTTGTCATTAACTGTGAAAAAGACAAGAAAAGGACAGTCTTTTTTTATACGTTTGGACACAGAAAGGAGAATCCTGTTTACTTCTGGTTTTACTTTAAAAAAAAGTGCAGTGGGGCACACCGTCCTTGTCGCTTTTTTTTGTTGCGCGCATTGATGTTCACCAGCAACGCTACGGACCCGCAGGTGTACACGCGCTATTTGATTGCCTTCACATCTTTTTCAGGTTACCTTGGTGAGTGAACATTTTCTACAAATATAGTTAAAGACCGTTTAAGACCTTGAAGATTGTAATTGCTCTAACTAAACAATATTCGACTCGGCCATCATTTACTTTGGAATGGGAATTTGTAAACACGTTGAACATTATTGTTACAGTGTGCTTGCTGTTCTCAGTTTTAATTAGATTTAATTGACAAATTACTACTAAAATGTACAATGCAACAAGACAAGAATGCTTGTTAAAGTGCCGACATGTGTGTTTTCCTTGAAGTGTAACAAATACATTTTCCAATGCTTCCGTCACTGCTTGTTTTGGCTCTGATGAAATAGGTGATTAATTTGACTGCTTTAATTGAAGTAGTACAAAGCCTTTGTGAATGCTGCCTTCTGCGATAGTATTTGCAACCTGTCAATCAAGAGGATGTACAGTACAGTATGGATAGCTACAGGTATACATGTATGTCACGCTGACCCATTTCGTGAACCCAACAAGCTATCATCAGTGTCTTGTCCACCCCTCCCAAGTAAGTGGTTTTCTCAGAGTAAGGACTGGTGAAAGCTACGGGTCATTGCGGTGCAAGTTTCAGCCAACTCTTTAGAAATGCCTTTTTCATCATCTTTACTCTAGAGCACAGCGGTCCCCTGTTTTTGCCCTGCGTGCCGACAGAGCAGACTGTTCCGTACCCAGGGGTAGCTTCCCAGGGCTGACTCATAGATGCCCCAGTAAATCTCCACGTCCTCCTGCCCCTCTCTGCTGGTTCTGCCCTGCCTCAGTACAGGACGTCTCCATTGTGTCGGAGCTCCAGTCTGTCATCTTCTTCTCAGTCTCAGCAGGACTGCTATCCTGACGGTTCGGCCTCTCTTACTTCTGACAGTGCTCGGCTTTCACCGAAAACGGATCAGCAACTGCACCAGCGTAGGGACTAAAACAGACCACTGTAATTTTGGACACAGCAAAGTAGTGGCTTTTCAGACAAGGTTACTGCAAGCCAGCGACTCTGTGGAAACATTTTTCATTTGTTTCATTTGGCAAATTTCGCTCGAAAGCCCTTCTCTGTAGTCCCTGTGGTGGAATGCAGTAAGGCCATCAGAACCTTTTCCTCTCTCGTCTAAATGGGGTCTAGCTAGCACTGCTTCCCTTTCAGATCTTCAACAGAACCACACGGCCTGCCGTGCCGGAAACAGCACTGCGGTACTATCTGGAGAGGTCTGGGTGATGGAAAAAACAACTCTGTTTCACGAAGCTCTCGCCTGCGACAGCTTGGTGGTTTTGCCCTCAGCAGGGGCGAGGAGCGTCTCAGGAGGTGTGCGCTCGGCGCTCCCTGCTTCTCGCCCGCTGGGACCGTTCTGGAAGGCTCCGGAACGCGGGGGGGACTGCGTCTCCTTCCTCACCGCAGAACGTTCCAGCCTCCTTGCCTTGCCGTCTCAGTGGCTTGGTGCTCAGTGTCGGTAGCTGCGCCTGAATGGGCTGCAGAGATGCACCGCTGCAAGAGGATATTTAGAAAAGCGGATGTGATGAGCTTGTGGTTTGGCTGTGGTTGCTTTGCCCCCTCCCCTCCCCTCCCCTCCTGTCTGTGGTTCATAGGCTGTCTAATGGGCCATGGTAAGGAGGCCTGATTGCTGTTCCTCATAGGGAGTCTGTGTAGGGCTTAACACCAGTAACACGATCCCCCCCCCCCATCCTCATGATGATGAGATAAGTCGAGCCATGCCCTCGTCCTGCTCACCGTAGAGGCCAGGCAGCACAGCCGCCCACAGCACTGACGCTCCCTAGCCAGCCTGCCCTATTGTCACACATGGGAAAAATATGATTGCCCTTTAATTTGAGTCTCCGCATATTGCCGCCATTGTGCGACCGTGTGGATTTAGCCTGTGACCATCCCCATTTCCGAGGGAGTAACCCACAGTCTATAATAGCCCTTTCTGCTATGATGACGATGATGATCACGACTGAATCAGCCTGCGCAATGCTGTAGGCTTTTTTTTAACTGTGGATTAACTAGCTACTCCCTTTCTGCCTCGTTAAACTTGGAACCCTTCTGTTTTTATTTGATGTGTCTCCATCACCTTAGTGACGGAGTTCTCCCAAGTGTATTGAAGGTGTGATTAGTAGGCGAGAGAATGTGAGGAATGTTATGACACCCCCGTTTGGCCTTTTTTCGAGACGCCAAACGCATTGAGGCATTCTCACCTCGCCTGCTCAGTGGGCGTGCGTCCACAGGAGTCAGGTATCCACCGCCGTTCTCCCCCTCAGGGAGTGTCCTTGACAACGGTGCGAGGTCGAGTCATCGTTTCGACGCCCAGGTCCCACACGTAGGCCACGGAGAGTTGGCTGTGGCCGCTAGCGAGGGATGTTTCAGGTTTGTTTCAGGGATGTTTCAGGTTTGAATCATGCCCTGCCCCGGAGCCTCAAGACGCTCCTGAGAGAGGGTTGGTTCACATCAAAGCGTGGGCCAGAAAAAACCTCCACATTCATGTATTGACATCTGCTATGTCAATTGTATCGTTTTCCTCCAGAATTAGCACACTGGGAGTTTGGTTTTCGTGGTCCATTTCCATCCACTGGTCTCATGTGTCCTGGCTTCCAGGAGAATGGAGAGGGGGACCTGTGTGTCTGTATGAAGCCCAGTGGAGCAGCCTGGAGCCTGGGGAGAGGGAAGCTCTGCGGCCCTGACCATGGTGCCAACTGAGGCGTTTCACCCAGGCCTTTTCCATCACACGGGAGCGACTCTGCCATAATTGTGGTGTACATTACATTTACATTTAGTCATTTAGCAGACGCTCTTATCCAGAGCGACTTACAGTAAGTACAGGGACATTCCCCCCGAGGCAAGTAGGGTGAAGTGCCTTGCCCAAGGACACAACGTCATTTGGCACGGCCGGGGAATCGAACTGGCGACCTTCAGATTACTAGCCCGACTCCCTCACCGCTCAGCCACCTGACTCCCTGGTGTAGCGACACGCACATTAAAAGGGAAGATGACCCAGGGGCGTGCGAGTGTCATCATGCCGTGTTTACCTCTGCTAAACGGCACGCCGTATTCACCGGCGTGTGGTGGCATGTTGCGGAACAGTCATCCACAGACACGTCTTCACGCCAAATTACGTCTTTTGAAGTCACGGTAAACAGAGATGATTGAGGGGTGAGCTGAGGGCACTTTAATCAAGTCTGATTGCGTCAGAGTTATGGAATTTTAGGATGATAAAGTGGGCTGCATCTAAATTGCTCCTAAATCCTCAGCCAAACTGCCTCAACAATCAAAAGCTTACCCCTAGATAGCATATCATCACGTTTTCCCTTACTCAGAAGAACACATGCTAACAGCACATGGGTGGAGTAGTGTCTTCGTCAAGATTTATCACTTTCTCTAAGACGGACACCTGCATGTCCAAACAGTCAGTCTGGAACCCAACATGCTTATAAGCTTCTCTCACTGTCTCTCTCTCTGTCTCTCTCTTTCTCTCTCTCTCTCTCTCCTCTCTCTCTCTCTCCTCTCTCTCTCTCTCTCTCTCTCTCTCTCTCTCTCTCTCTCTCGCCTCTCCTACTAGGAGGATGGATCTCTTACAGACATGACAAGGCCCAAGGGCCTCTTTATGTGGAGCAAGGATATGTGACAGCGGGAAGGTTCTCCCCAGAGACCGATCATACCTCATTTAGAAACACGGTCTAGAAATGCAATCTCCACTCTTCTGAAGTGGAAGTCTGCCTCGATCACTTCCACCCCAGTTAACAAACCCCTCCTAGTTTCAGTCACCTCTGCAACCCCCATAAAGCAACCGACACAGTGCCCCTGTGTCTCCACACGCTCCAAGTATCATTCGCTGAGTGATACCACAGTAAAAGTGCCAAGTGAGACAAATGGCTGTGGTGCGTGCTGGATGGCCGGTCGGCTGAAACAGAGAGCCACAGAGTGGCCCTCTGTTCTGGGTTTTCCAGGGCTGCTTTTCTGCTTACCTGCACAGTAGCATGACGCCAGCCAGATGGGTGACTTCGTGACTAGGATCGCTCGCTGTTGTGTGGGCGTGTGGGATTCTGCTGCCGTGACAACAATAGGCAGAGATGTCACCAGAATAGAATCCAGTGTCCAGGTCATTGTTGTCTCTGTGTTTACACAGAGGGAACGAGAGAGGAGGGGAGTCAGGTGGCTGAGCGGTGAGGGAATCGGGCTAGTGATCAGAAGGCTTGCTGGTTCGATCCCCGGCTCTGCCAAATGACGATGTGTCCATGGGCAAGGCACTTCACCCTACTTGCCTCAGGGTCAGGAATGTCCCTGTACTTACTGTAAGTCGTTCTGGATAAGAGCGTCTGCTAAATGACTGGGTTTAATGGATTGTTTCATCGAACTAAATACTTTTGCAATGCCAGACACTTCTCGCGTGTGGATTCTCTTGTGCAATACCTGCCACCTACAGCGCTGCACTCCTCACAGTAATCACCATAAACACCCGGGACCATTACAGATAGTCAGCTCACTTTCGCTTTAAATGCCCTTGTGTTGCCTAAACTAGAAGCTCCAAAGTGATAACAGGAGGTGTACAAACATAGAATTAGTACCCAGCCAGGTTGCTGATGCCTGTGACATGAGGCTTTGGCCCAGCAGTTTAATTTAATTATTTTATGTATTTTATGTATTTTATGTCTGGGATTTTTTTTTTTGCTGATGGTTCCTTGTGATAACAAGATGCTCAACAACAATCAGGCCATGTTGTTTTCTCTCACTCGAGGTCCGGGGCAATTAGCAGGCCTTAATGACGGTGATCCCTGTAACCCCCGCTAATTGTCTGAGTCTGCTAATGACTGGCTGGGTTTGTGTTGCTCGGCCCAAACACTTGTGGAATGTACGGACAAACGGACAGCAACGCCTCAACTGGGCCAGCGTGGGGAGGGGGGGGGGGGGAGGGGGGGGGGGGGGGGGGGGGGGGGGGGAGGGGGGGGCAGTGAGGGAGTGAGCGAGGATGGGAGTGAGAGAGGGAGGGTAAGGGGGGAGGGAGGAAGGAAGGGAGGGCCACTATAAGTAGTGCCTGCATGTTCCACACAGTGCCTGTGTGTGTGTGTGTGTGTGTGTGTGTCCATCCTCTCAGCACAGCATCAGGAGGGCTGTGTCTGGATCAGGAGGGCTGTCTCAGGTGATGAACAGCCCCTCCTGTCTGCTTATGATGAAGGCATGGAGTACTGTACCAGTCTGACTCGCTGTAGATTTACACAACTGGCTGTCCCAGCCTTTCATAAGCGACTTGTGATTCAAAAAGAAGAAAGAAAAGACATAAAAAGCCATTTGGAAAACTGAAACCCTAATTACAGATTTATTGGAAACAACAGAACCGTTTGATTTGCCGTCCTCCCTGACCATGTTTTTTTGATGTTCGTTTTTTTCTCCTGAGAGGACATTTGGATCTAATGAAACTGTTGGTTTGAAAGCTCTTCAGCAATGTTGGTCATGTGACTCTGGTTTTACATCCTAGCCAGTGCTGTTGCATGTGGTCGTTCTGAATGTGTCAGAGAGATTTCTGTCAAGAAGGAGATTAAAGGCGTTCTGTGCAAGGGACAACATTTCCCACCTAAAACATGAACTCACCTGACATGTGCAGGGACTGCAGAATCACATGACATATGGACAGTACACACACACACACACACACACACAATCATTCACAAACTTTCCCTCTCCGTTTGCAGAGCTTGGGAGTGGGCGGCGACCTCCGGTCACATGATGGCGCTGACAGTGAACCTGATTGGTCCGTCTCCTTGGGGCTTCAGAATATACGGAGGAAGGGACTTCAAGAAGGCGATAACGGTATCCAAGGTAACCACTAACGAGCGCTCTCCTCCTACTGACGCTGTCCTCCTGGTTATTGTCTCGGCACTTCCAGCAGCGAGCCGCCATGCCAACTGCACTTCCTGAGTCTCCGGGCTTAACTGTCTTTTGTTTGTGTCTTGTGGCCTACCTATTTCCTTGACGACTGTATCCAGTCGAGTTGGATTTAAAAACATGCTATATCAGGATGAAAACAAGTGATTACAGTCGGAGGTTGGAGAAGGGGGTGGTGTCGGTCCATTGTTTGCGTACATGAAGGTGTGTGTGTGTGTGTGCGCGCATTCCTTGTTTGATATTTTCGTGATTTTTACCAAGCCTGTTGTAAAGGAAGAGGAAGGAGAAACAGAGAGCTAGACATTATCACAGAGAGCTCCGTAAACACAGCCAGGAAACTCGGGCAGCCTGACCTCTGGGCCGCCGCCTGGACATGCAGGACAGGGGGCCCTGAGGACCAGGGCTGACCACCAGACTCCACCTCGTGTTGTCTACAGTAGATACTGGGCTGTAGTTTCTGTGAGTCTACTTTGATAGCCCGCGATAATTTATAGCAGGCTGTCTGGTTTTTAGCCCTAGTAAAACAGCGACTCTGTAGAAGGAGCTGGAACACCCATTCATCACTAGGGGAGTATGTCGTCAACAAGGCCAGCATGCCTTCCCAGGACAGACCTTCCTGCCGGGAGGGAAACCTCACCTCAGAAAGTGGAAGTGAACAGCAGCATGTCTTCCACCCCCACCTCCTCACCCCCACCTCCTCACCCTCACCCCCACCTCCCCACCTCCCCACCCCCTGCTCTGTGGGGCTGTGCATCTACGGAGCTCTGGGCCGGGCTGACGTCGTTGGCTCTTGGCACCTAAAACAACATGGATGCCCCTTCTTCCCTCGGACCAGCCTCCAGAAAGAGATCTCGCCCCTGGCTTCTGCGGGGCAAAGCCCCCTGGATAGAACTCGGCCCTTAGTTTCCGTGTAGTCAGGCGTGGCGCGATGGGGAAAAGGCACGCACTATTGTGGGTTTCCCTAGCAACGCTCGATTGCCACTTGAATGGAGCCCACAGACATGGCACCTCTGCCCGTTGGCTGTGGGACGGCTGGTGTTCTCCTCACAGGCAGCCAAGTTCTCTCCCGAGGTGTGGGAAGCGGGGTTTGGGTTGTCGCGTTTCCTCCTCTGGGTTTATGTTTGTATGTCTGTTTTTTAATTGTGGTGTTGACTTGTTGTCGGGCGCTGCTCAAAACGGCTCCGTTCTGCGGAAGTCGGCGACCTCACTTGGGGTCACGCTTTGTTTGTTGGCGTGTTATGTGCCTGAGAGAGTTGCTGTGTGTGTGTGTGTGTCTGTGTCTGTGTGTGTGTTTTGGTTCCCTTCGTTCGGTCGCCTCCTAATGCGGTTTGACCTTGACGTGCGGCCAGGCAGCCTGCCTGGATCTGAGGAGCTGCAGCCTGTGTCCATGTTTACTTTGCACTCGTTACGTAACGCGAGCGTTTCCCCAGATGAGCCCGATACGGAGCTGGAACGAAACCTAAGAGCCCACGGTGGATTCTCTCGATCACTTGTCGACCCTCTTGTATTCGTGTCATAGTCATGTGTCACACTGGTTTCATGCTCAAAGACACGGTAAATAAGTTACCTGTTGAATCTCATCCCATTGCACAATTGTATGCACTTGCCATGTTGATAATCTCTTCCAGGCCTGCCAGTAACTCAGTTACTCTGCGTGCTCCACTCTGTTGACATGCAGGCGTCCATGAACTTAACCCTGTGTAGTACGGTGTGTGTACAGTAGATCCGCCGGGTCTCACCGCAGCCTGACCCTCTGACCCACAGGTCAACCAGGACAGCAAGGCGGAGCAGGCGTCCCTGCGGCCTGGTGACGTCATCCTGGAGATCAACGGGGAGAACACGTCCGACATGCTGAACGTGGAGGCCCAGAACAAGATCAAGAACTCCAAGACCCAGCTGCAGCTGGCGGTGGAGAGGTAGGGCCCGGCTCTGCCGTGCGTGTGTGTGTGTGTGTGTGTGTGTGTGTGTGGAGAGGTAGGGCCAGGCTCTGCCGTGTGTGTGTGTGTGGAGAGGTAGGGCCAGGCTCTGCCGTGTGTGTGGAGAGGTAGGGCCCGGCTCTGCCGTGTGTGTGTGTGTGGAGAGGTAGGGCCAGGCTCTGCCGTGTGTGTGGAGAGGTAGGGCCCGGCTCTGCCGTGTGTGTGTGTGGAGAGGTAGGGCCAGGCTCTGCCGTGTGTGTGGAGAGGTAGGGCCAGGCTCTGCCGTGTGTGTGTGTGTGTGTGGAGAGGTAGGGCCAGGCTCTGCCGTGTGTGTGTGTGGAGAGGTAGGGCCAGGCTCTGCCGTGTGTGTGGAGAGGTAGGGCCAGGCTCTGCCGTGTGTGTGTGTGGAGAGGTAGGGCCAGGCTCTGCCGTGTGTGTGGAGAGGTAGGGCCAGGCTCTGCCGTGTGTGTGTGTGGAGAGGTAGGGCCAGGCTCTGCCGTGTGTGTGGAGAGGTAGGGCCAGGCTCTGCCGTGTGTGTGTGTGGAGAGGTAGGGCCAGGCTCTGCCGTGTGTGTGTGTGGAGAGGTAGGGCCAGGCTCTGCCGTGTGTGGAGAGGTAGGGCCAGGCTCTGCCGTGTGTGTGGAGAGGTAGGGCCAGGCTCTGCCGTGTGTGTGTGTGGAGAGGTAGGGCCAGGCTCTGCCGTGTGTGTGTGTGGAGAGGTAGGGCCAGGCTCTGCCGTGTGTGTGGAGAGGTAGGGCCCGGCTCTGCCGTGTGTGTGTGTGGAGAGGTAGGGCCCGGCTCTGCCGTGTGTGTGTGTGGAGAGGTAGGGCCAGGCTCTGCCGTGTGTGTGGAGAGGTAGGGCCCGGCTCTGCCGTGTGTGTGTGTGGAGAGGTAGGGCCCGGCTCTGCCGTGTGTGTGTGTGGAGAGGTAGGGCCCGGCTCTGCCGTGTGTGTGTGTGGAGAGGTAGGGCCCGGCTCTGCCGTGTGTGTGTGTGGAGAGGTAGGGCCAGGCTCTGCCGTGTGTGTGGAGAGGTAGGGCCCGGCTCTGCCGTGTGTGTGTGTGGAGAGGTAGGGCCAGGCTCTGCCGTGTGTGTGTGTGTGGAGAGGTAGGGCCCGGCTCTGCCGTGTGTGTGTGTGTGTGTGGAGAGGTAGGGCCCGGCTCTGCCGTGTGTGTGTGTGGAGAGGTAGGGCCAGGCTCTGCCGTGTGTGTGTGTGGAGAGGTAGGGCCAGGCTCTGCCGTGTGTGTGGAGAGGTAGGGCCCGGCTCTGCCGTGTGTGTGTGTGGAGAGGTAGGGCCAGGCTCTGCCGTGTGTGTGGAGAGGTAGGGCCAGGCTCTGCCGTGTGTGTGTGTGGAGAGGTAGGGCCAGGCTCTGCCGTGTGTGTGGAGAGGTAGGGCCAGGCTCTGCCGTGTGTGTGGAGAGGTAGGGCCAGGCTCTGCCGTGTGTGGAGAGGTAGGGCCAGGCTCTGCCGTGTGTGGAGAGGTAGGGCCAGGCTCTGCCGTGTGTGTGTGTGGAGAGGTAGGGCCAGGCTCTGCCGTGTGTGTGTGTGGAGAGGTAGGGCCAGGCTCTGCCGTGTGTGTGGAGAGGTAGGGCCAGGCTCTGCCGTGTGTGTGTGTGGAGAGGTAGGGCCAGGCTCTGCCGTGTGTGTGTGTGGAGAGGTAGGGCCAGGCTCTGCCGTGTGTGTGGAGAGGTAGGGCCCGGCTCTGCCGTGTGTGGAGAGGTAGGGCCCGGCTCTGCCGTGTGTGGAGAGGTAGGGCCAGGCTCTGCCGTGTGTGTGGAGAGGTAGGGCCAGGCTCTGCCGTGTGTGGAGAGGTAGGGCCAGGCTCTGCCGTGTGTGGAGAGGTAGGGCCAGGCTCTGCCGTGTGTGTGTGTGGAGAGGTAGGGCCAGGCTCTGCCGTGTGTGTGTGTGGAGAGGTAGGGCCAGGCTCTGCCGTGTGTGGAGAGGTAGGGCCAGGCTCTGCCGTGTGTGTGTGTGGAGAGGTAGGGCCAGGCTCTGCCGTGTGTGTGTGTGGAGAGGTAGGGCCAGGCTCTGCCGTGTGTGTGTGTGGAGAGGTAGGGCCAGGCTCTGCCGTGTGTGTGGAGAGGTAGGGCCCGGCTCTGCCGTGTGTGTGTGTGGAGAGGTAGGGCCAGGCTCTGCCGTGTGTGTGGAGAGGTAGGGCCAGGCTCTGCCGTGTGTGTGTGTGGAGAGGTAGGGCCAGGCTCTGCCGTGTGTGTGGAGAGGTAGGGCCAGGCTCTGCCGTGTGTGTGGAGAGGTAGGGCCAGGCTCTGCCGTGTGTGGAGAGGTAGGGCCAGGCTCTGCCGTGTGTGGAGAGGTAGGGCCCGGCTCTGCCGTGTGTGTGCATGCTTCCGCGTGTGCGGAAGTGTGTTTTGCTCGTGTAGAAAGCGCTTGCATGCACAGGTCGGCCGTGTAAACACCCATGATCCACCACACTTCAACTTCTGATGTGCCCGCCAGTCTGTGAAGGGGAACCACATCAATGCCCTCTCCAGCTTACAAGTGCCTGATTGCACATGGTTTGTTCCAGGTCCACAATCATCACAGCCTCTAGCTCTCTTACCATCTTTCCACTTGCAAGTACCTCAACGCCCAGATCTCTTTTAAAGGGCCATGATCTCAGACTGGGGAAACACCAACATGTCATAGAACTAGCCAGGATGCAGTGTTTGTTCCATCTGTTTGTTCCATTAAACGATCAGTTTTATGAGGATTTTCTTGTTTGGCTGGTAGAGAATGGGTTCAGATTGTTTTTGTTGTCATGGTGAGGAACTGGTGCTTGATTGTCCTGTGTTTCCTCTTCCATTTTCCATGTCTCTTTGCTTGCTTTCTCTTGCGCTCTCTTCATCTTTCTCCTTTCTCTCTCTCTCACTCACACACTTCCTCACTTCCATGCCCCAGGTCCATGTGAGTGAATTTTTCCCTGTTGACCTCATGTCTCCTTCCTGGCCAGAAACGGCACCGTGCCTCCCTGTCCAAGACAATGGTACTGTGTAGCCCAGCCACCCACCTAGCCTGGCAGTCTGGCAGCCCCTCTCTCCCTGACACATCCCCATCCCCTCTGCTCTACTTGGGAGGGGGGGCGATGGGGGGGGGGGGTGGAGCCCAGACGTGAGGGGGCGGAGCCCAGACGTGAGGGGGCGGGGCCCAGACGTGAGGGGGCGGAGCCCAGACGTGAGGGGGCGGAGCCCAGACGTGAGCGGGCGGAGCCCAGACGTGAGGGGGGTGTTCTGCAGCACTCTGGAACTTTCTGCCATCCTCCCCAGCTAGTCTCCAGGCAGCTCTCATGGTCTGCATCTCACGCCTCCTTATTGGCCCAGCTGCTGCAGGTCTTGTGCTCTCTCTCCCAGTCCCCTGGTTAGTCACAGCTCTGTGGTCGTCTGTTTCCACCGACGCTGCAGCAGTGTGGCTCTGGTCGGCACCCACACGGCCTCCCTCTGCCCTCGGAAAAGGGAGTTGTTCTGGCGAAGGCCGTGTTGCCGGACACAAAGGCTCGGCCGCCGGTACCAGCAGAGCCCGTTCCAGCTCTGGGGGCCCCGCCCCCTGACCAGACTGGGGACCTTTTTGTTTGTCAGTGTTTTCGTCCGGAGCTTAGCACCATCCGAGTCGACGCTCCCAGCTGCATCTGGGCTTACTCCATTGTTTGCTGACCCGTTGGCTATGATGTCATGATGGCCAGAGAGTGCCAGGCTGTCCCCCCCCCTCCTCTCTCTGTCTCTGTCTCTCTCTCTCTCTGTGTCTCTCTCTCTCTCTCTCTGTCTCTGTGTCTCTCTCTCTCTGCTGGTCTTCACATGCTCCTCTGTAGCTGGGGATGCTGAACAGCCAGCTCTCCAGCTCCCTGAGGACACCACTCAACACGGATCAGCTGTAGTGTGGCAGGGCGCCATTGTTCTGCATGACTCTCTTGCAAAGGGGCGCAACCGAACAATGCAAGAAGTGAATAACCTGAATGTTATGTTTGTGGAGGTTAATGCTACTAAAATATACATGACTTTTTGGGTGCGAAATCTTTTAGTCTTTTGAGACGGCATGTGAGGTGTGTTCACACCAACCCTCTCCTCCGCTAGGGTGAGCGACGTTGAATACCTCATTTATGTTCTCCCTCCCCGCTCTGCTCAGGCGGAGGGGATGCGATCGTTTTCACCTCCGTGTGCTTTATGGCAACGGCGAGTGCCTTCACCCTGCACTAAATCATCTGTCTGCCTCAGCACAGGCGGAGGTCAAAGGTCAAACATGTCACACACAGGCCGTAGTTAACCCAGAATGGCTCTTTTATTGTCTGAGGAAAGTAACTTTCTCCTCCCTGCACAGTATTCAGCGTCCATGTTCACACGGGGCCGGGGTTTATTTCGTTCGAAAGAAAGATGTGAAACCGCAACGCGGGACTGTAAAACTGTCGAGAAGATCAGGATCACATCCCGTCTCTGCCCGTGGCGGCCCTGTGTCCACGTGAGCCTTTCAGGAGAAGCCGTAGCAGACTGTAGCAACCGGGGCCGGCGAGGTAGGTGTGTTTCTGGGCGATTGACCACAGGCATCCAGGTCCTTTCCTGTGAGCTTCATTACACTGAGCTCAGCTGAGGGTGAGAGGCAGAGGGGCCCCCCTCCAGCCCCCCACCGCCCCCCCGGTCCCCTCCCCCCCACCTCCAGACCCAGCACAGGAGAAGGGCAACCGGCGTTTGTTTGTGTTGGCTCCAATGCCCCTCACATTTTTCCGTTAGACCTCAGTGATGGAACCGCGCACACAGTCTTATGTGTGTGTTTTTATTTAAGGGAGAAATGGGAGAGAGCTGAAAAGACAGGGCTCTGTTAAGAAAGTTGTTTCGAACTTCCCGTTTCCAAGCCATTAGCTGGTAGCAAGCTGTCGACTGCAGTGATTCTTTAAGATGGGGTGCTGGGGTTTGGAACTGACGATGCTTTGGCTCGAGGGAAACATCGGGGAAACTAAAAATAAGTCTGCAAACTGTCAGAAGAGGAAGAGAAGCCATGAAGCAGTCAGACTACACGCACACGCAAAGCCTCACACAAACTTAACCGTAGTCCTCTGGCACTTACTGAATATCCTTAAAGTTGTTATAAGTCCACCAAATCAACATTTTATTCTTGACATATGTCATTTAATAATGGTAGACGCTACATTAGAACATGTTATCAATACCTTTATCCAGTCTGCCGATCTGGCTGGTTTGAATCAGAATGTTCCAGAAGTTGACCTCAGTCTCTGTCTTTTGAAGTTCAGAAATGTCTAAAGTGGTGTTTTTTGGCTTGCTCACCCCCTACAAAGTTCCATGTTCAACAATCCCTTGGACCTTAAAGTGCATATCTGCTGGATTCGGTTCTGTCTTTTGCGTCCTTGTGCTTTCAACAGCGTTTATTTGCCTTGAGCTGCTATGTGTCAGTCGGTCCCAGGTCATGTCCTTACTGGGAGAGGTTCTCTGGAGCAGTGGTCTTCAACCCTGGTCCTCGGGGGCCACTGTCCTGTATGTTTTGAGATGTTTCCCTGCTCCGACACACCTGATTCAAGTCAGTGGTCGTTATCAAGGTCTGCCGAAGCCCAATAACGATCCATTCATTTGAAACAGATGTACAGTTTTTGCAGTGTATCATTTGTATTATAGCTACGTTGTATTACAGTTGTAACGACCTGTTTTCCCTTCCAGACCAGAACCGCCCAGCCCCGGGCAGACCAATGGCATGACCACCCCAGAGCAACTCACCGGACGCTTCCAGGTCAGTTCTGGTTGTCGTGGTTTCCGTCTCCTACCTATGCACAGGGCTTTTGCGCTTTCACCCGCATGACCTCTGACCTCCCACCGAACGCGACCTTAAGACTCCGCCAGCACTCATCAAACCCACCATCCGCCATCTTCAAGGGACAGTTTTGACTCCCCATGTCCCTCATTAATGACGAGGGGGGTCGATTTGTCTTTTGTGTTGGCTAGTGGTTTCAATAGTGAGTGACTTTGAGGTCCAGGCCTATCGTAGACACGCCACACAAGCCACAGGGTTGAGAGGGAGCGGGAACGTGATCTTCACATCCCGTGTTCTCACACACTCCATCTCACAAGGCTGAGATGATGTCATATCTGTACCGTGCTTCTTCATGCGAACGATCGGTATTAGCCCCAAGAGGCACTTGTCTGCTTCTCACTCCCATCACACGGGCCGTCTGCTTATCAGAGATTTACGACGGGTCACGACGAGGAGGAATGAGACCCCGTGGCTGATTCTAGTGATAGTGGGGAGGCTTTGAGACCTAGGGACAGAGAGAGAGACAGTAGAGAAGGCTGTAAATCAGCGTTGGGTTCCTGTGTCTAACCTGCTGCCGGTGGGTCCCAGGGGCCAGGTCCGCCTGGCAGGCCTGCTGCCCAGGGCCAGGGGCGGAGATGGGGGCCCTGTCATCAGGCAACACGGGGATATTAAATACCTGATCTCCAGAACGGGTGTTGCTGTAGGACAAGCAGGCCTCGCATGAGCACTCCGCCGTGTTGTACTCTCCCATCAAGAATGTTTCTCACGAGCTTCCTTTTCAGGAAGTGACACGCTGTAGGATGTTTAATAATAAAGCCTTCAGCTTAAGCCTAAATCATTCCAGGAATGCGATCGTGTCATCTCTTTTTCCCCCCGTCCCCTTCATGCTGTCAACTGTTTCTTGAGCGGTGTTCTTTGATAACCCCTTGTTTATGGTTTCGCTGTGCAGGAGGCAGTGCTGGTGAGCAGAGATGAGAACCAGAACTACAGAGAGTACTCCATCTCCAGTCCAGCCTCCCTGTCCCCAGGGCCGTACTCTCCAGAGCCTCCAGCCAGCCCCGACGGCCAGAGGGACTCCCTCACCCCCGGCAACAACAAGAGGTACGCCACTGAGGAGAGAGAGGCACGCCCACTAAGGCCTAAAGTTCAGACTTGGAAAGCTTTGATAAACATCTGACACTCGGGGAGAAGGGAAAACTGGAGCTCATTCCGAGTTTTAATTGAGCATTTTGCTCTGGTATGTTGGGCTTTCTGGTATAAAGGCCCGAAACACGCCTTTTGCACTAAGTTGTTTCTCCAGTCCTAAACAGGCCCAGGGTGAATGGGTAGATGAGTACCAGACCGAAAATGGAGCCATGTGATTGTGCTGCTGTAACAAAGGATACGCACATGGTGTCACATTCCAGCCTTCTCATTCACTCCGACAAAAGGCCGGCCTGGAACGTTCACGGCTCTTGTCAAAGGGCCCAATCTGGTAGTCTGCAGGCCCACTTTTGTGTGTCACAGTTCAAAGTTGTGAACCCGTTCTGCAAATTCACCTGCAAACCTCAAGTCTGCAGTCCTGTTTAAGATGTTTAGTTTTGCGCTACAACTGTCACTGGCGCGGTCCATTTAGAGCACGTGTTTTCTATCGATCATGAAAGGCAATGGAGTGAACGATGCCGTGTTTTTAGATAGGGAGCAATGACTCATCGGTTATCGCAGATGCCCGCGAGCCCCGTGCATGAGTCAGCAGACCAACACACTCACCGTTGTGTCCCTGTGTCTCCCTTTCCCAGCATCCAGCTGCGTTCGTGGTCTCCAGAGGAGAAGCTCCCCAGCCACAGGTTCTCCAGACCCCTGTCACAGGTAACCAGATCTCGCTGATGAAGGACGTGCTGCTGTAGCCCAAAGCCAGGGCCTTTCCTACCTAACAGCTGCAAATGCTGGAGTCTGGTTAAGGGTTTCCCCTTCTAATACTGTGTGAATGTCCCGCACAACAAACACAGGAAGCCAAAGGTCTTTCAATATCTTTTTTTCCACGCGGGGAGTGTGTGTGTATAAACTCAAAGGTTACCGTTTTAAAATATCTGACATTTCAATTGAAGCAGTCTGGAAATAGTTTGGACCCAGGCCGCCGTGAGGAAGAGGGCATGATTAGCTCCCGACTAAACGATGGCCTCGACCTTTTCGTGGTCTGCTCACAGTGTCTCATTATCCTGTCATTGCAATGAAGCATGGAGGTTATCGCTTGGTATCTGCTGGAGTTGAGCTACGCTTATTTAATGTTCCAGTAACAAAACGAAGAAGAGGATGGGAGGTGGGGGGTGGGCGGGTGGGCGAAGGCGTCTGGAACAACTTCAGTGAGTTAAGAAGAGAGAATGTTGTGGGAAAGTTCGTCGGGAGATATTTGAAGTATGTCTAACTGCTCCGGTCCGAAGCGCGGGTCCCACAGAAGACACAACATGGGAGCTGAAAGAGCAGGAAAAAAACACAAGACCTTTTTAATGGCAGAAGGAATTCCAGTCATTCTAGCGGTTCTGCGGACGTTACACGGAGTTAGATAAATACGGCCCTTTTGGCCTGAGGTCTGAACTTCATAACATACAAGCTCTTTATCTGGGGAAGGCTAACGTCTGCCCAGGCAGACTGACGTGGCTGATCCGTTCTGGGATACTGTGTTCTCATCATGATGAAGAACATATCTCAGGCTCCGTGAGGGCATGTGTGGCTCATAGGAATGGTTTTCCTTTCTTTTTTTTTAAACCAAACAAATCACCAGGAGCCGAGCCCAGACACGATGTTCCTGAAAACCTTCTCCGACTGGCTGCCGTAATTCCAGTTGACGGTCGACCATTTTGTGTGTTCTTTGGTCTTGTTAACTTGTTAACTTCCCCCCCCCCCCAAGCTGAGGAGAAGGAGGGGGAAAAAAGATGCACCAATCAAAACAAATCTGGTCTTGACAAGCGGCATTCTTTCTAGAACATTCCTCCTTCCTGTTCAGTGTGATTTAAGAAGCAATATCTGCCCATGGCATGTTGTCTCCCTTCCTTAGGTTGTTTTAAGGAGGGGGTGGGGGGGGGGGGGGGGTGAGGGGCTGTTGGTGCCTGAGGATGTCTTTGTGTCGACATGAACGATCTCTCCGATTTAGATGTCTGTGCAGATGGATCTTTTGCAAGACGCGAGGGGTTCACGAGACGTTCAGTGTGAATCTTTTTGAAGTTCCATCAGTGTTCCAGACGCCCCCCCGCCGCCGCCGCCGGGCAGACGATGGAGCGACCGCCACGAGGGTCCTTCTCGAGGGACGAGAGGCTTTCATCGAGCGGGCTCCGCGAAGCGCACGGAACTTCACGCTCATCCGTCACGGCTGGTTCCGTCTGCGGGAGCCCTTGACGTGCTTGTGGTGTTTATGGAGGCAGGTGGGCCAAAAGGCTTGGAAGCTTCCCTTCAGATCTCTGAGGGGGTTCCGGGGGGTTCCGGGGGGTGGTGGGGAAGGATTCTGTTCCCCCCCCCGTTTTTCTGTCATTTTTAAGATCCGCTCACCCTCTTTCCCCTCATTTTTCATCTCGAGTTGGACTCCAGATCCTTTTCTCGCGGCCCCTCTGGGGGACATCGCATTCCTGCTGTCTCGCTCCTCTCCAGTATCAACTCCCACTGTTGTTTTCCTTTAACGCTGCTCATCGAGTGGCTTTAAAATGGAAACAAGACTTACTCGCGCTTGTACGTTTCTGATGAGTGGAATTTCCCACTGTCCTCTACATGGTTATGTTCTTCAGGCTGGTGTACAGCGAATACAATTCGTGTGTCTAGTATAGATTCTACGTATTCTTGTAGCTTGTCCTGGACGTTTTTACAGCCCAGTGAGGCCATCAGCTCCTCCCCATCCTCTCAGGTTCAGCTGAGGCTCATCATCATGGGAGTCCTTGTCCTGCCCAGCCTAGCTCCTCTCTGTTGACCAGGTTCCAGGGCCAGCGGGGGAGAGAGGAGAGGGCTCTTGGCCAGGCCCCCTTCCTCCAATGGAGGTCTCCTCCATTTGAAAGGAGAGACAGTCCTCCCTCCTTGGCAGTGGGGGGATTAGTGAGTGGAGGCCTTTGAGAGAAGAGAGAGAAAGAGAGAGAGAGCGCGGCGGGGGGAGGGGCTGGGAAGAGTCCCGCCCTGGACACTCGGGCGTGTTGTGCTGCTCTGGCTGGCAGGAACATAGTGGCTCAGTGAGGCCAGCGTGCCCGCAGGGCCCCCGGGGGGGGGGGCCCCGGCCCCTCTGACAAGACCCTCTGTCCTGGCTGAGAGGTGCCGAGCTCTGCTGTATCAGGTGATCAGCCCTGACCTGAAAAGCCTCCTAAAAGGCTTCTCCCCCTCCCCCGTCCCGTTCCTGTTTTTAGTCCCTCCTGAGTGGAGTGGGATGCGTGGAGACCCCCCCCCACCCCCACCTCCCCCCCCCCCCCCACGTTTAGCAGGGTGTTTGATATCCTGAGAAAAAGCCTGGGACAATAGCGTCAGTGACGGCAGGGAGCTCTCGGAGGCTGGTGTTTGCTTTCCTCTCCGGCCTCACAAGGGCCGTCCTTGTGCGCGGGGGGAGAGATGGGCACGGAGGGGTCGGCGCAGGGCAGCGGGACACTAGGGAGGCCCTCTGTCATTCCCAAACTGTACTTAAAACCATCCCCATAGACTCCCAGTAGCCCCAGGACAGGGACAGCCATTGTACCAGACCCAGAAGCCCCTTATGTAGGTGCGTGCGGAAACTGCGAGCGTAGCCGACCCCACCAGACGTCACGCACGGAACACTGGAAATCCTGTGTCGGCGGTTTCCGGAAGACGCCTGGGTTAGTGTGACCTGTTCAGGGACAGCCGCTTGGCTTGATCAAGACCCCAGACCTCGCTGGGTAAAGACCCCGCTCTAGCACCTGAGGCCGTAAGCCGCCCCTCCAGCTGCTCTGGTCTCATCTCCAGGCCGCGGGGTCCTCTGTGGGGGGCAGGGGGCGGTCCAGCCTGCTCCCTAGGAGGACAGGGCTGGAGCCCGGCCCAGATCCCCGGGACCCGCAGCCGAACTCTCAGGACCCTGGAGGAATCGGGACGTCTGTTTCCAACATCAGGAAGTGACCGCAAACGGGATCCCTGCTGGGGCGGGCAGGGAGAGCGGCCAGGCTGCCTCTCACGAGGGGGCGGGCGCGTCATCGGACCGTTAAAGGACAGGATCCACCTCCTCCTCCCCCCCCCCCCCCCCCCGTCTGGGTTTCCGTTCAGTACACTTTGAGGTTGTTGAGGGGCAGCCTTGGTGGGATACCTCATCCTGTGTCGGAGGACAGGGCTGGTTACTGTATAAATAAACCCCCCTGCTGGACGGAAGCCAGTCACACTGTCACTGTGGGCCGCGTGCAGGCGAGGGGGGGAGGGGGGGGGGGGGGGAGTTCTTCTTGCAGGTTGAGGCCAGTCTAGCCTCTGTATCCGTCAGTCCATCCGTCTCTTTCTCGATCCCTCCATCCATCGCGTGGGCTGGCCAGCTGCTTGGCTTCACCCCGGGGCTATTTTGGGGGGGGTGTGGCGGGGCGGGCGCTGCAGGAGCTGCGGTTGTTGTAACAGCAGAGCACAAATGGGAGACTTGGCACGCAAGCGGCAGAACTATCAGAAGATGTTTTTGAAACTCCTGAAAAAGAGGTTCTCCTTCCCTCACCGTTTTAGTAAGAGATGCAGATCTTCAGGGTGTCAGGAAGTCCTCAAGCACCAGGCCCTCTACAGTCTCTCTCCCCCCCCCCTCATCCAAACAGGTTGAGCAGACACTCTGGCATGATGTGCTATTTCAGGTCTGAGTGGAGCTGCTGTTGGCCTGGCCTAAGCTGGGCTGTGTCTCTAACGGGGGCCAGTTAGGAGGAGAAGAGGAGGAGGAGGAGGAGGAGGAGGGGGGGGGGGAGGAGGATGGGGTAGGAGAGGGAGGATGGTGGGGAGTGAGGCCTGTGAGCGGACAGAGCCGTGGTCTTTTCACGGAGCCCCTGGCTGTTAAGCCCAGGTCCCATTGTGGCCTCTGGACAGGCAGCATGCCTCGCCTCATCCCACTGATTGATCAGCACGGCTGTTTTTTCTCTCCGCTGTCGTAGGAAAAGCAAACTGGGGCATTTTAGATCCCCCCCCCCCCTCCTCGCTCCCAGCCTCTCCTGCCTCCCCTCTTGGCTTTCCCAACCTACCAGGCCTCCAGGGCTTCTCCTGAGGAACATTTGCTTTATGAGGGAAATGTTGGCCCGCCAGAGATTGGCCGTTTTTATTTGGTGAGGTTGCGAAGGCGGTCAGTTGGTATGTCAACATTCCATAAGTTGTTGTCAAGGTAACCGTGTTGACGTGTGCCCGTGTATGTGCCAGCAAAAACAGACACATCAGCACATTCAGCAACTCGACGTCGTCTTGAGTCGGGGGGGAGTGTTTTCCATGGCTGCGTTTTGTTTGTCATGAATCACAATTACTTGACCGGTAAAACTGTTCTCTCCAGGTGAACCTGCGACCCCAGTCCTAGACGGTTTGGGGATATTTATAACCCGCTCGTTAAGGGATGAATTAGAAACACGAGTTTGAGGTCGTGTGGATCTGACTTTTAAACCGAACGTATCACAGTGCTAACGTGAGCGCTTCCGGCTGCATACTGAACATTATCACCTCGGCTGTCTCCACGGATGACGAGTTTCCAACCCCTCGAGAACTCTTCACCTCCAGACCTCCCAACACAAACCCCCCTCTCTCTCTCTCTCTCAGTCTCCTCTCTCTCTCTCTCTCTGCTCCGACCTCTCCCTCCCTCCGTCCAGCTCGCCCCACTCCAGGATCGTTTGTTTCTCTTCCGTAATGGTCCCCTTCGCTGTGACTCAGTGTGTATGAAAGGGGTTGAATCCGAAAAGGCTCGTAAATTAAATGTATCGGGAAGTCCAGCGATTTCGACAAAGCCGTAATGAGCTCCAGATGTTAGATGAGCTTGATATGCAACACCAGTTAGAGCCCTGTGGGGAAGTTTAATAAGGATGAAAAAATGTGTTGCTCAATAGCTTCCCCCGTGGATAAATAAACCATGCTTGGCGTAGGCAATCTGGTCTATCTTGGTGCCTGTTGGTGGAAAGCCTGGCTAGCTGCCCCAGGCTGCAGGGACCACCTACAGTATGGCCAGTCTTCACGATCACATGATGGGGCCAGTGTCTGTCACTGTGTGTGAGGGACAGAGAGAGAGAGAGAGATGGGGAACAGAGAGAGAGAGAGAGATGGGGACAGAGAGAGAGAGAGAGATGTGGGGACAGAGAGAGAGAGAGATGGGACAGAGAGAGAGAGAGAGATGGGGACAGAGAGAGAGAGGAGAGATGGGGACAGAGAGAGAGAGAGAGATGGGGACAGAGGAGAGAGATGGGGGACAGAGAGAGAGAGAGATGGGGACAGAGAGAGAGAGAGATGGGGATGGAAAACGAAGAGAGAGAGATGGGGACAGAGAGAGAGATGGAGACAGACTGACAAAGAGAGAGAGAGACACAGAGGGCCTGGCCGCAATTATGGGACAGTGAAAGTCACATGTTCAGCTTTTCTTGTTTTTGAGGCATGTGGAGGTCGCGGAGGCTGTTAAAGAGGAAAGGCTGCATTTCAGTTTACACTGGCGGCCCAATGCTTCTCGTACGGCTCCATCACTTCTCTCATCTCTCTCCCTCTTCCATAGGGAACTCCCTGTCAACTAGTTCCCATATGTGCTCTAATGGCGGCCATTATTCAGGGCGAGGTGCGGACCGAGCTCGTCGGGGCCGAGCAGAGTGTCGCTGTCAGAACGGATGAAGCCAGAGAAGCACATGGCCTGGATAGGAGACCTGCTCCCACCACCCATTGTCTCTGTGTCTCTAATGCTCGTTTGTCTCTAATCTCGTCCATATGGTTTTCATCAGAGTCTGTCTCCCAGGCTGTGTGGCGGGGGGGCGAGGGGGGAGGAGGGAGGAGGAGGAGGAGGGGGGGAGGAATGGAGGGAGGAATGGAGGGGAGGAGGGGAGGGGAGGGGAGAGAGGAGGGAGGGGAGAGAGGAGGGGAGGGGAGAGAGGAGGGAGGGGAGAGGAGGAGGGAGGGGAGGAGGAGAGAGGAGAGGGAGAGGAGGGAGGGGAGAGAGGAGGGAGGGGGGAGAGGAGAGAGGAGGGGAAGGGGAGAGGAGGGAAGGGGAGAGGAGAGGAGAGGAGGGAGGGGAGAGGAGAGGAGAGGAGAGGGAAGGGGAGAGGAGAGAGGAGGGAAGGGGAGAAGGAGAGGAGAGGAGGGAGGAGAGGGGGATTGGAGCATGGCAGGGAGCAGGGCAGGAACGTGGCTGTAGGTTGTAGGCCTTGGCTGTTGATAAAGATCTGTGGTCTCCATCGTAGTGTTATTGAGCACAGTCAGGTAGAGTTGGGCCTCATGCGCTGCTCCTCTGCAGCACTGCAGCGGGGCGCTGGGGGGTTCTGGCTGGGTGTGAAGCGTGTCGGCAGGGCTGGTGTGGGGTTACCCTGTGCACCCCGTGTTTTGACACGGCGGGGAAGCCTGTGGCGGCCTGGCTGATAGGAGTCCTCACAGATCAGCCTCCCGCTCAGCGCTAGGCCTTCGTGGAGGCCCTGGACAAGCAGCCAGCAGCTAGACGGAACTGGACCTGGACTGGATCGAGTAAATGAAGGGTATTATGCGATAAGTGAACACGTTTTTTTTGTTAAGCTAAAGAAAGTATGTTGTTTTGGTTGCTGTGTCTGATGCCAGAGGAGGCCTGTAGTTCACCTGTCAACAATGGGCAGGATTATTACAGATGGTGGTGGAGCAATGACAGGACTAATAAGAGGGGAAAGCAGAGGGGTGGGACTAGGAGGACCTCCATGCTTGTAGTCTGTTGGAAAGGAAATACTGTACATAACTCTCTTACCTCTCCCTCCCTCCCCCCCCCCCCCTCTGCTGCCCCCCCCCCCCCCCCCCCCACCGCATCATTATCATATCTAAGTGTAGGAGGCCGTCTTGAGTACAGGACTCTCTTCAAGCATCAAGCAGATCCAGTCCTCCCTAAAATAGCCCCCCCCCCCCCAGCCTGGGCCGGGTGCTGCCAGCGTGCGTCTCTCCCGTGCCCTGTAATCGAAGCTCCCGGGGCGGGTAGGAGGACGAGGCACCGCGGCCCCGTCTGGAGGCCAGACGGAGGCTCCTCTCCTCCTCCTCCTCCACCGCCGCCTCCGCCTCCGCCGGCCCGCGTCTGCCGCCCCATGATCCGAAACAGCTGACACCCCGCCCCCCCCCCCTCTCCGCCAGCCGCCGCCATCTTTCTGTTCTTCCTGTTTGTTTGTGTCTCCGTCCTGTCCCAGACCGAGGCATGTTTGGGTTGTTCCATGAGTGGCTCGTTCCATCTCTCTCTCTCTCTCTCTCTCTCTCTCTCTCTCTCTCTCTCTCTCTCTCTCCTGTCTCTGTCTCTCGCCCGCTCTTGCGTTCTTTCGTTTATTATTTTGTGCATTCTCTCGTTCGTTCCCTCCTCACTCGATCATTCTCGTCGGCCCATGTCACTGTTTAGTTTTGGCTGCGGTCCCCCCCCCCCCCCCGCCTCCCTGAAGAGCCTTGGACATAATAACCATTCTGGCAGTTGATTAACTTTTTCCCTACCGTGTGTGACCACACATCTTAAAGAGAAACCGGCAGCAATCCTGTGGGACTTTCTGATCAAAGGTGAATTGGTGGTGAAGCCCTGCAGTGTGTGTGTGTGTGTGTGTGTGTTCCTCTCCTGCAGGCAGCACTCTGATGCAGCCGATTACAGTTCAGAGCAGGTCTAATCATGGCTTCCTTCTCCCGGCTACAAGAATGATTGCTTGTTGATGTAATTTTCCCCTCGCTTCCCTCCAAGCCCCCTACACCATGTTCTTCCCTCCAGGACAAACAGCCTTTTGTGTCCGGCGGCGCCCCTTCTGCCAGGCCGAGCTGGTGTTCGCCACAGCGGGGGCCATCGCTGGCAGTGCCAGCGCGCCCAGGAGGCCTCTATAGAGAGGGGGCCCAGGGCGGACGTGAGGCTGTGGGAGCCGGGTGATGCAGTGCTGTCCCCCTGGTCATCCCGACCGGAGGAGTCCTTCTAAGGTCAAACGCCGCTGCTCGGCCCTCTCGTCTCTGTTGCTCTTGGTGCGTTGTGTTGTGTGTTTCTCCGCATTCCTGGCGAGTCTCGTAGATTGGGGCTCCGATTAAAAGCTCTAAATCACCGCTTTGGCCAAGGCTGCTGTTAGAAGCGACCTCTGGAGCTTTAATGAGGGTTTAATCAGTTGATAAGGAGCAGAACGACACACAGCCTAGATAAGGGCTCGATCCATCCCAAGGATTTACTGTAATGGGCATGGTGTTGGTGACTGTGTTGGGAGGTAATTTTAACCAGAGAGCGAACTACAGTGCGTAGTCTGGCATCGGACCTGGTAAAAGCTTCCTGGCATGGATCAGTGACTGGCCTGCCCATGCTCTGGAAAAAGAAAAGAATGACTGTTCAAAGGGCTGATGAATTGGAAGCGGGTGCTATGGCCACTGTCTCTTCCCCCGGCCTCAACTCCCAAGCTCGGCCTCCCATCTTCAGCCTCATCCCCTGTTGTTAGCCCCCGCTCTCAGTCCCAGTCTCATCTCCGGCCCTCAAATCCCAGCCTCCATCCCCAAGCGGCTTCGAGCTCCGTCCCCCGAGCCTCAGCTCTTCTCCCGTTCCCCAGCGTCGGCCTCTAAACCCTCAGCCTCTCGGCCCCGTCCTCTCAGCCTCCGTCTCCGCCCAATCCACAGGCATGTCTGGTTTGTGTTAGTTGGGGGTGGAGCCTCTTGATGATGGGACGGGCCTCTGTGCCCCTGATGCCAGCCTGTGACGTGGAAAGGCAGGGCAGGGCAGGGCAGGGCAGAGAGCAGGGCAGGGCAGGGCAAGGCAGAGCAGGGCAGAGAGCAGAGTTGTGAAACAGCACACCGATACTGAAGGGCTGTGTTGAGGGGGAGGTCTACTTTTCTTCTGTGTCAGGACAGGAACAGTCTTGGAAAAAATACTTTTGTTTCTCTCTTTGGTATTCTAGACGGCTGTGTGTGGGTGGGGGTGGGGGTGGGGGGGGCTCTACAATGAGCTCTCAGGTGGTCAGCGTTAGATGCACTGCATCGAACCGTTCAGAGCTGTTTTATTTGTTGGGATTCCTGGCAGTAAAAGTGTCTGGGCTGAGTTACTGGTTATGTGCTGCTAGCTGAGACACCAGGTGGGTTGGGTGGTCTGACTGCAGGTGCCTGGGGTCCATTTCACCAGGAACTCACTCACTCACTCACACACACACACACACACCTGCAAACCAAACTCAAGTCATTAGTACAAAGCTCACTTGTCACATAATCAAACTAGTTCAATGTTCACTCGTGTCCAGTATGTCTGCTCTGGGTTTTACTGATAACAAATGAAGGTCCAGTGCATTAGAACCAGTGACACAAATGCAGTCAGTGGCATCTTGTCTGTAGCAGGATGTCATGGCTCATCAACAATGTGCATGTAGCGCCCCCCTGTGGCCTGCTGATGCACTAACATTCTGCCCAGATCATTGTCTCGATATCTGTGGAAAAACACTTAGATGACAGGCCATTAAACTGATGCATGCCTCCCTCAGGTACAAACCTTTTGATAAAGCTCGCTGTTTCACCACGGTAACCTCAACAGACCGTGTTGTGCAACGCCTGTATCGGTACCAAACGGCTCCACATCTGGGCTCCATGGAAGTCGAAGCCGGAGAGCGCTCTCCTCCTCTCCAAACGGAGAGGGAGAGTCAGTTCCAGACATCTGTTACCATGCGAACGGAATCTCTTGTCATCATCAAGCCCGGAGGGGCTGGAGCCCAGCTGAGGGGCAATCAGGAACTTAACGAGGTCGACGCAGGCTGACAGGAAGTAGCGGGGCAGGAGATAAATGTGAGATTGATTAGGGGGGAGGAGGACAGCTAATAGGAGAAGAATGCTCGATGAGGCTCACGCGATAGAAAGCCTGATAGCCAAGGCTGTGGGAGGGGCCTAACCAGAACCATGTGGGAGGGGCCTAGCCACAAACCTTATCCACGGGAGAATTTGTGGCCATGGGGACTTGACCTCGGCACCACCAGGAGAAGAACCGGACAGAGAACCTGGGATGAGGTAACAAGGCCACCATCCGCCTGTTCCTTCTCTCCATCCGCTCGAGAAACATTTCCACCCCCAGTCGTCGTCCCCCCCCCCTCCCCCCCCTTCGATTAAGCAACCATGTGGAAACAACAGAAACAGACTCTCTTGACGACGAACAGAAGAGACGGCTCTTTGTCTCATCTGGCGGCTCGCTCACACGCACAGCGGCCTCCTCCGTGTGGGCCGCAGCGCTGGAGCACCTGCTTTCAGTTTGAGCTGCAGGACCCCGAGGGAGGCCGCTCCTAACCTGCCCCCCCCCCTCCCCTTTCTCTGTGCCCCCCAGGAGTTCTCCTCTCCAGACTTCAGGAGCAACTCTGTGTCCAGCCGCACCCCCACCCCTCCTGGACGCTACTCCCCCCTCAGCCCTGTGGACCGGGACATGTCCATCTCTCCCAGGCGCAGGTAAGACCCGCCCCTCGCCCCTCGCCCCTCACCCCCCGCTCTGCTGCTTAACAACACTTGTCACAGTCTCCTCCAGGTACCCTCATTCTAAACATGTGTTCATATTAGATGTATGACATGATGGATAATGTGGTAAAACAGAGTCAAGGTTATACACTTTGTAAGACGTCTAGCTATTCAACACAGCTGGTGGAATTCATCCCTGATCTACATTGGGTCTTCATGGAACAGGTTTGCGAATCAGGATAAGTCCACGCATTCAGTAACGAGTACGGTACATCAAATCCAAGCGCTCCTCAGGTCGTCTGGTTTATCCATCTTCCTTCTAGAAGGTGTGCAGTGTCTTGTGTGTGTGTGTGTGTGTGTACGTGGGGCTGCAGGAGTTGGGAGGTGTGTGTGTCTGTACAGCCTGTGTGCATGCATGTGTGACTGTAGGAGTCTGGTTATGCGTGTGTGTGACTGTAGGAGTCTGTGTGTGTGTGTGTGTGTGTGACACTAGGAGTCTGGGTATGTGTGTTGTGTGTGACACTAGGAGTCTGGGTATGTGTGTGTGTGTGTGTGACTGTAGGAGTGTGGTTTGTCTTGGCCCCTGCACCTCCAGCGGCCCCTGGCCAGCTCTGTGAAGCGTCATGCTCTGGCGCTACACCCGGCCTCCTCTCATCCCCAAAAACGTCTTATTTTACTTCTTCCCCTAATTGGCCCCCTAGTCTGTAGACCCCAGTCTGCTCACCATGCCTCACCCCCTTCCCAACCGACCAATCACAGGCTAAGCTACACCCCCTGTACCGGCCCCTTTCTCTCTGTGAACCAATGAGAGGAAGCAACAGGGCACACCTTTCAGCCAGACTTGTCCTTCTCCTGTCTCGCCTGGTGTAGATAGAGGTGTGTGTGTGTGTGTGCGTACGGTATGTGCAGCTGTGTGTGTGTGTGCTGAGTTGCCACAGCAGTGGATAGACCTGCGGCAACCATCACATCGGAAGACAGAGCTAAGCTGGTTCTTAAAGAATTGTTCTTCTCGCCTGGATCTCCTTTGTTTCTGAGGTGAGTCGGGTCTTGGTTTGGATTTGGCTTGGTAATGACTTCAAGGATGGTTTGATGAGTGTTTACGTGAGGAGTGATGCCAAGCTGTGCTGCAAAATGACATTTCTATTGTCCAAATGTTGTTGACTTCAGAGCAGAGCAGCGATACTATCTTGTGTTATGACTGCACACATTTCGAGGCTTATTTACACACCAGTGTTTTTGTCTCGATGCTAATCGCGGTCTCTCTCTGCCAAGTGTGGATGTGAAAACAAGGAATGGATGTTTTACAATACGGGCAGATACTAAACATGCTGTGAAGAGTACGTGCTCAAGAGGCAAACTCTGCAACGAATTCTAAAGATACTATACAGTTTCATAGATTTCAGTTTGTTTCGGGTTTTTTTTCCATCAAGTGTCCCTGATCTGTGGCGTTCCAGTGTGCATTGAGAGGCAATGTATGTCATCTAGCAACTTCTGTCAGAAGGACCTGAAGATTTGTGTTCAAGCCTAGTCACTCACTTCTGACATGCCGTTTGTTTTGCTCTCAGGCTTTCGGGGCTGTGTGTGAGCCAGCATTTCCACTGGTTTTCTGCTTCACAGTCACCAGAGACGAGGAAAGGGGGAGAAAGGGAAACGGATCGTGGAGGGTGGAGTGGAGCACGAGGGAGGATTTTGGAGGGTGTGTTGAAGGGAGTCTGTTTTCAATTTGAACCATGTTCTAGCGAGGCGGGGAAAAGGGGGGTCATTTGGCTTCAGCCAGAGATTTACAGTCTCGTGTCTTTTTGCCATCTACTGTTTCAGCCGCGTTGCATCGGCGTTGTTCGACTGCTGATGAAAGGCAAACGGCGCGCGGGCACGCGCACGTGCACGTCGGATACGAAACCAAACACAAACAAATCATGAAAGGATGTACACTACATTGCTGTGTTCAAATCATCCTAGCCACTTTTTTTTTTTTTCTCCCCTGTGGTCGTTTTGAACAACACCAGAACGTTCATCTGCTCTGATTTACTCACGAGCAGATAAAAGGGAATCGGGTCGTTTTTGATGCTTTGGGAGTTGCAGTCAGAGCTGGCCTGCGATGACACAGGCTCATCCAGATGAGGGGAGTTGGCGGACTCCACCTGACAGCTTGGCCTGGGGGCTTCTGGGCGGGGGGGGGGGGATAGAGGGGGGGTTCAGCCCAGTTGGCTGCAGGTGAGCGACACCTCGCCACACCTGTGCCTCAGGCTGGGTCTGGCCAGACCGGTTCTCCCCCAGGTGCCTCCGGGCAGCTGTGTTGACGGACTGTCACAGCATTCTTCATGCCTCTGTTGCGTGTGCACCGTCCTCCCTGTCCGTCAGTCTACCTGTCACTTTTAGTTTCTCTGTTGAACTGCTGATGGGCGGGGAGGAGATTAATTTGACAACCGCACGCAACCAGCGGAATGAACGCTCTGTTCAGTTAACACCGTTTCCACCACCCCAACGCTTAAGAATGCGCTCGTAAAACGTGCTAATGGCGAGCTACTGCGCTGTTAGCTAATCTGCTAATTACACGGCGCACCGACTACACCCTGACGTGTTAGCTCTCCTTTCAACCGTGTCCTACCAACACCACCAGCGCCTCCCCCCCCCCCCCCCCCCCCCCCCCCCCGTTAAAATGACCCAGAAACAAGGTTTGGGATTTTCCGGTAGCTCTGTCCCGAGGCTTCAAAGGTGTCCGTTGACGGGAGCGTGTCATAAACATGCTCCTTTTAGATGGCGTGAGACAGGCTGGTAGAACATGATAGAGGTGTCACGCCTGTGTGCTTTTTTTCCAGTCAGGAATGCCTTAAGGCAAACTACAGGACGCTGGTCTTTATTGCCTCAGTCATGGCTGCGTCTGTAGTGGCAGCTTCCTGGAAAGATTTAAACACTGCTACAGCTACTTTTTCCCCTACGAGGGGTAAAGAGCCGTCTGTGGTAAAGGACATCTGGGAGATCTGGAGGGATAAGGGGGTTAGTAGAGTGTAGTTGTATGTTCTGGCTGTAAGACCTACAAACTTTCCATTATGTCTTCTGCCTGGAGGTCAAACTGGGGAGAGCAGGAGCTCTGTAGGTAGATGGGGAAGGTGATCCTCTCAGGGCTGAGGGGAAGGCGGTGAGATTGGAGGCTGGCTTTGGCAGGTCACCTGGGGCGGGGTGCGCCTGCAATGTAGACTTTGCGCCGGTGGGTCAAAGTCACAGAGATGACTGGACTCCTGTCTTCATTTCCTCTGGATTCTGTCAAGACGACCCCCACGCAAGGTCCACCAGGACTTCCATGCTGCCTTTCGGATACCTTATGGACGCTTCTACCGCCAACTGTGCAGTGGAAGGACAGATTCGCCTGTCTGTTCGCTCAGCCAAAGTACACACAACACCGTGTGTAGGTCATTGTGAAAGTCTTTGTATTTGTTGTTTGTTGTCTTTTTTTGACGTTCTGCGTGGAGCCCAGAGGGAGGATGTTGACGTTACGAGCGAACAGAGAATGCCGGTGGACATGACGCTGACCTTTAACCTTCCCCTCTGCAGCAGCTCCAGCAGTGACTTCGCCATGCAGAGGTTCGACCGCGACTCGGAGGTCTACAAGATGATCCAGGAGAACAAGGAGTCTCGCACGGCTCCCAGGCAGTCCAACACCTTCCGCATGCTGCAGGAGGTCCTGGAGGCTGACGAGAAGGGTGAGGGGCCTCCTATATACATTTACATGGAGTCATTTAGCAGACGCTCTTATCCAGAGCGACTTACAGTAAGTACAGGGACATTCCCCCCCGAGGCAAGTAGGGTGAAGTGCCTTGCCCAAGGACACAACGTCATTTTGCACGGCCAGGGATCGAACCAGCAACCTTCAGATTACCGCTCAGCCACCTGACCTGACAATACACACAATCACTACATCGACACACACACACACACTCGTCACACACGCGCTCATATCACACACACTCTCTGTCCCCCCTGTATGACCCCAGTGGCTCGACAGCTGTGTCTGGTGGACCCGAGCCATGCCGCTTCCTTCTGCTTCTCCCGCGGTTCAAATAAACCCCCGTCGGCCGTGCAGCCATCAGTAGAAGACGGACCCCTGTATCCACACGGATAACTGCCCCCAAATTACATTCACAGTCCAATTCATTCGGTTTCGGCGCGATTCACCCGGGTGATTCTCTCGCTGGATGTCCGTTCCATCCAGGGCTAGCTTCATCAGACAGGACAGGACTGTGTGCCCAGGCAGAGACGGTTGGTTCCCAGCCTCACATGGTCCTCACCTGTGCTGGAGCCAAGCCCCTCTCAGACACCAGCCCCCCTGCACGCGTTCCCTCCCCACACATGAGAGAGCAGCGAGGGAGTACACGGCCTCTGGTTCTATCCTCAGAGAACTGCCAGAGAAAATAAATACCTGAAACTAGAAATAGCTTCTTTTTTCCCCCCCCAAAGTGATAACAACTTGCATGGAGACGTGCTTGTCATGAAGGCTGTTATCGAGGTGATAAACTACAATGAGGTGAAGACAAACTATCTCTCCACCAGGAGAGGGGGGGGAGGGAGGACTGATGCACCCAGGGCTGTGAAGACAAACTGCAGGGGTGATGGGATAAACAGGTTGTCAGCAGGGGGGGGGCAGGGGCGTAAGCCTGTCATGACTCCCCTGATGAGAGGCTGTGAATGAGGACGCTGCTGGCTCTGACTCTCTGCTCTTTCCCCTCTCCTCCTCCCTTTCCCTTTTCATCACTCCTCACCCTCCCTCTCCGCCCCCTCTCCTCTCTCCTTTCCTCCCTGTCTCTCTCTCTGTCCTCTCTCTTCCTCCCTTTCCCTTTCCATCTCTCCTCACCCGCCCCCTCTCTCCTCTCTCTCTCCCTTCCTCTCTTTCCCTTTCCATCTCTCCTCACCCGCCCCCTCCTCACTCCTTCTCTCTCTCTCTCTCTCTCTCTCTCTCTCCCTCCAGAGGCCGCTCAGCGATTCCCCGGGAACCTCTCGGCCCCCAGCCCCCCCAAGCCCAGCCCGGCGGTGGGAGGAGGGAGCAAGTACCACACCTGTGAGAAGTGTGGCTCCAGCATTGTGTAAGAGTCCATCTGGCCCTCTGCTCCGGCCAGCTCCCTCTGGGAAACCCGAGGACGCCTTGCGCAACTTCTTAAACACGTGACGCATACAAGCCCTGACAATGATACCGTGGCCTTAGGCATGTGTTGTACCTCCATAAATCTACAGGAACATAATGAGTTGGTGTGCGTGCGTGTGTGTGTGTGGGCCTGGTCGTGTGGTTTGTGTCGCCGCAGCCGGCAAAGGTAAAACCCATCTGAGGGGTGCATTTGTTTTGTGTCTGTGTGCAGCACGCAGGCGGTGCGCATCATCGACGACCGCTTCCGCCACCCGGAGTGCTACACCTGCACAGACTGCGGCCTCAACCTGAAGATGCGCGGCCACTTCTGGGTGGGCGAGGAGATGTTCTGTGAGAAGCACGCCCGCGAGAGGTACCAGGGCGTGGGCGCCCCGCCCCGCGCCACCGTTTCCCCCCACCACTGAGGACCCCCCCCACCCCCCCCCGGCTGCCTCCTCACCACTGAGGACCCCCCCCACACCCCCCCCGGCTGCCCCCTCACCACTGAAGACCCCCCCCCCACACCCCCCGGCTGCCCCCTCACCACTGAGGACCCCCCCCACACCCCCCGGCTGCCCCCTCACCACTGAGGACCCCCCCCACACCCCCCGGCTGCCCCCTCACCACTGAGGACCCCCCCCCCTCTCACACAGGACCCCCTCCCTCACAAATCTCCCCTGGCTGCCCCACCCTGGACCCTGAAGACCCCCTGACCTTCAGTTACAGACCCTGGGCCGGGGATTGGGGTGGGCGTTGGTCGTGCACTAGATGTGCCATTTCCTATTAGCATTTACGATAACTTCACTTTTGCAGTTTTATCATATGGATTTTTTTCCTTTCCTTTCGTTGTACGTGGTTTGGAAGTGTGCTTTTCAATGTCCTTGTCCCAGACCACGTAGTCCATCTGCGTTGATACTGTAGTTGGCTCGAATGATAATACTGTACATCGGCATCATTGAAACCCTACTACACAACAGGACTGGTTTCCTGGTTGTACGAGCAGCCGAGAGAAAAGCCCTTTAAACTCCTATTGGCTTCAAGAGACCCATTGCATAAGTAAAAAGAGACCTAAGATTGAAAATTACATAATTACGAATGGTGTGTTTGTGTGTGTGCGCAAGAGTGTTTTTCTGTGTGTGTGTGTGTGTGTGTGTGTGTGTGTGTGTGTGCTTGTGTGTGTGTCTGATGGTATTTCAGTTTGATCATTCATTTGAAGTGCCTGATTTATATTTGAATAACTGATTGGGTTTTTTGTTACTGTAGAGTATTAGGCCTGAGGCCTTTAGGTTTCCTCCTTTCTCTTTTGTAAACACGACTACAGTATTTAGGAGCAACAACTTCTTGCCAATCTATACTTTAATTATGCTTAAACTTTTGCTTGTTGGTTAATGAGGGAATATTAAGACACATGCTATATACAAATGATCTTTCTTTGTGAATATATTTTTGATGGAGAAATACACCGTATTCAATTGTTTATTTGCTTAATACCGCACATATACACAATGCTGCATGACTTTTGTTTAGTTTGAAGAGGATTCACTTCAGTTACATAGGCATCTAGACCAAAACATGATAAGAACTTGTCATGGTGCACCGAGTCACACAGAACGAAGGTTTAAATGAAATTCAATATGTTCTGCATGGTGAAGGGAGATTTTCCAGAGAGACACTTCATGTACAGGTTGGTTTTGTCATGCACAGTGATGTTTAGGTATAGGTGTGTACATTTATGCTGATATAGTTTGTTGTACATTTACGTTATTCACAATATACTGTAGCTTAGCCTACCGCCTGTATCGTGAGAACTAAGTGAAGTCGTCCACTCCTTGGCAGTGCTCGCTAGTAACGCCCCAGGTGTTTGTACATTACATGACATCAAGTCTCCATGGACGGCAAGTTCCCTATTCTCACTAACTTAAAGGTGAATCGACATGTTTGCATGATGCTTTGTTTAAAAAAATAAATTGCATCTTTGATGCTTTCTAAAAAGCTATCTAGTTTCAATGGTCATTGTGTGATTCCTTGAGAATCGGAGAATGGGTGGGGTCTTGTTATAGGGGGGGTGGCTTGCATGTGCTCTGCTGTTCAGTTTTGAAGCCAGTAGAGGGCCACAGTGAGAGAACTTTCTGGCATATGTTAAGGGGAAGGTTATTCTAGTGTGGGAAAAATAATTTCATGAACACTCCCTTAACTGACATTACTCATATGGATAGAACCCTGAGATGAATTTTAGGCACATAAGTCAAACTTTATTGTGTTAACTACAATATATTGCTTTCAACTTTGGTTTAAAAGTGTTTTAAAAGTAATGGATTTGAAGGGCTTTGCTTTATTTTATTGATGGTACATGGTCACATCAAGATTCCAGAGATTTGGGGTATAGAGATTCAAGTTGCACGGGTGTGGTTTTAGCACGGATGCCCAAGCTATGTCAAGAACCACCACTAGATGGCGCCGTCTCATCGTAGAAGAACACGGTTTCCAAACTAACTACAATCGAACTTTCCTCAACGTGTGATTTGTCTATTTGATCTCCTGATACGACCTCGTGATTGTAAGACGATTCTATAAAAGTAAACACAATCAATCTGGATTACATCCTGAGATGTGTTTCAACGTGTTGTGACAGGGAGGGGGGGGGGGGGGGGGGGACATCATAGGGGAGGTGCCCGAGGGGGGACTGTCCCATCCTGTGGCTGGTCAGCCGCGAGCGTCACTTCCACCCAAAGACATGATCTCACCTCTGAGTCGTCTCATCCCTTCTTCCTCACCCTTTCCACCTTTCAGTTTCCCACCATTCCTCCCTCCCTCCTTTCTCCCATTCTCTACTCCACCTGGAATGGAGTCCAGATGTGGATTGGAGGGAAGGAGGGAAGGAGAGATTGCTTGCTTAGCTATATGGAGAAAAGGAGAGGGGGGGGGCGGGGTGTTGCAGAGAGAATGTTGGAACGACATAAAGGTTTGTCTGGATGCCATTAAGTACAATTTGATGTAATGTGCAGTTTGGGACGTGACATTTAAAATGGAAACTGTGCTCTCCAGATGAGAGAGGTCTAAGGGGGGAGGGGGGGTGGGGGCGCAGCAGTCAGAGGGGGGTGTTATACTTGAAGCCTTATTTAACGACTTGGATAAACAGCCCTCTGTTTCAGGCGCCGGGACCCTCGTTCTGGTTTTTCTTGAGGTAATCAGGCCGCCTCTGTGAGGGTGCTCCAGTGTACAGTATCATGTACAGGAATAACAGCGCGCTGCTCCGGTGTGCAGGGCAGAGCACACTGCCCCATTGTGGGAGCAGGCGGGCTGGCATCAGTGAGGTGCCCGTGTTCCTGGATGTACTGGTGAATACATGTCACCCCCAATTGCACCGAGTCCCCTTTTTTTCGAATTCTCCCCTGGTTCACCTTTTCATATTTCAAAATGAATTCCAGATTTGACATGCTAGAGTTTCATACCTCCTCTGCCTCTCGTATATCAAAAAAGTGTTTTTTCAAGAGGAAATCTGCGGAGCGCTGTTGGGACGTGTGGACAAAGGAAGGCTTGTTGAAAGGAAACTTTCGGAACTATACGGCCTTGTGTGTTTGTTTGACTGGTCAGAATAGTTTTAGGACACAAAGACTTCGCACTTGACTATCTAATATTAGCTGCAAGAGTGAATTTCAAAATGGGCATGAGGTGATTCCACCGCAGAGGGAAATAGGAAGTCTCTTTCTTGCAGAGGTTTGAAGTCAGTCTGCTGCACTGTCTATTGATGCTGCTGATTAATGATCATCACTCTATAGCATGGTTCTTTTCCAACATCCACACAACTATGCAGACTTGTTTTTGTATGCTGACAAGTAATATCTTTATTTATTGGGGCTCTAACAAAGTCTCTTCATGTTACAGTGGACAGCACAAGCTGTGCTAATACTAATTGGGATAATGAAGTGAGTAAGACAGTCCACATCCCTTAATAATGGGTACCAGCATTGCTGAGGTCACCAAGTTATGAAAACAGTCATGAACTGAAATCACCACCAATTACAGGCAGTAAAATCATCCATATATTTCGCGGAGCTCGAGGACAGCCTCATTAGGCTATATGCTTCACATCTCAGCACCGAGACGGAATTAACATCAACACAAAACTACAAACAACATGGGATGTCTACAAGTGCTACTTGAGCAGTATCAATGTGTGGAGATGGCTCTTAAGGTTTGTAAGAGGCAAGATCTTATTGTTCTGATAGTAATTTCCCCTGCCCCGCGACCTTTCCCCTGCCCCGCGTCTCTCGTGATAACTTATCAGTGTCTTAAGTGCCAAGTATTCCAGCAGAACGTCAAATGAATGTAGGCCTACATAAGAAAGACGTCTGGGTGATGTGTACACAACACTCAGAGAGTCTCGCAGACTGTTTTCTCTGTATTCTCCACACGGTGCTCGAGCCAGGACCATCTCCAGGCTTCTATAACCTGGTCGCACGCAAGATCCTGTACTGTAGTTTATGGAAAACGGCAAACGGGTCCTAGTGCCCACGGTGTGGGAAAGGACAGAAATTGTCCCTTCTCTCTCTCTTTAAATTCGTACTTGTTCACTTGGACAAACCGACTGTCCAACGTGTTAAGATAGATAAGCCACCTGACACCTGAGGAGTCAGGTGGCTTAGCGGTTAGGGAATCGGGCTAGTAATGAAGAACTGAAGGTTGCCAGTTCGATTCCCGGCCGTGCAAAATGACGTTGTGTCCTTGGGCAAGGCACTTCACCCTGCTTGCCTCGGGGAGAATGTCCCTCTACTTACTGTAAGTCGCTCTGGATAAGAGCGTCTGCTAAATGACTACATGTAAATGTAGATAAAAAGTGTGATCCTCGTTCGTCTTTCACACCTACATTTACCAAAACTAATTATGAGACCCTATGCTATTCCAGGTTTTGTCTTATTATAACATTTAGAACTTTTCTATTTAAAGTGAACCTCAACGTACGCACATTAGACTGAACTGTAAGTGTATGTTCACGCTTGCATGCCCAATTTGAGTGCTACCCCAAAAAGAAACGTTTAATTATGCATGAGCAGCGCTAGGACCCTGCGGATTAGTGCGCACACGGCGACGGAATGCGCGCACTTGGGGTAGTAACTGAATTTGAGTGTGACAGAGTGGCAAGTAGGCAAAACCGCTAGATTTTGGAAATTACAGAGGAGACTACCAAGACCTTCTCTATCCTTGTCTACATTAATATATTCACTTTCGGGATTTTTTTTTCTCGCAAATTGAATGCAGAAATGCAGAGGAGGATCTTGCTATCTTTAAACGACAAACATTTTAAAGCTCCGGGAAGATCGAAACAAACACATTTTGAAGTTTATGAATTAGATGCATTCGCTGAAGGACAGTAGACCGCTTTCAAGCTGATCAAAACTGGAATATCGACAAAACAAATTGGTTTAGGACAGATAAAAGTAATCACATTTCACTTCTGTGACTCGAAGATTCAAGGAGATACAAACTAACGGGCGAACCTAAACTTCAACTCCAACCAAACACAAAAACGCTCCGCTTCACCGGGAATTGTAAGGATGAGAGAAACATCTGTAGCGATCTGGTGCGCGCAAGTTGCCATGACATAACGGGAACACTAAAACCTTTGTGTCACATCGGAAAGGCTTTATAATGATGTAGTTGGTGCATAACTGACAGGAGTTGCAGCCAACGAAAGAAGGAAAGAAAAAACGGTGTCAGCACAGAGCAAGTGAGCCCTCGTCCTCGGAGTCCTCACGGGGGAGAAATGGGATGACAGGGCTCAGCTGAGGTGACACTGATCAGGACCATGTTCGTGCCCAGCGTTGACATCCCGCTGCCGGGACGGCTTCTGCTGATGCTGGTGTTGCTGTGTGCCTCTGAGTCCAGGCCAAGCCCGTCCTGTCCTGGGCTCATCACTAGCGGCTGTAGCTGCACCGATGAACGCACCAAAGCTCACTCCACCCCGGTCACCCGGAAAAGGGTCAGCTGCAGTAACAAGGAACTTTCTGGAACCCCCGATGCCAGCCTGCTCCCGAACATGACCGTCACTTTGTGAGTGATACCGTAGTATGCATTGGTTAAAACTATTTTCTTATACATGGGGCGTTGTTTACAGGGGTCGGTAGAGATGGCACATTGAAAGGAACGTGCTTTACGCGCACGCTGTAAGGCCACGCTGATACAAATACGTTTATTTCACCATAACTTCCAAAGATTTCAGCCTGTCAAATCATCCTCCAGAGTCATCCTTTGACAAAGGGGAAGGGGTTATAATGGGGGGGATAATGTGAATATTATTCCGTTATCTATCTCTCGGCCTTTAAAGTGGAAGAAAACCTTTGAAACGTGTTAAATTATGTCTAATCACCTCCAGACCCTTTATTCTCTGGGCATGGATGTTCTCAGATGGTAAAATCATGCCCTGGGTTGTCTGAGGTAGGCTACTTACTATGATATTAAGCCTGTCAATGGGTTGGGCATAACTCAGTGGTAGAACCGCTGATTTAACCACCGTTCAAGAAGTTGCAGATTGAAATCGCCCCCTGTGTGTTATACATTATTTATTATTATAAATGCTACGGGGTTGCAGCCCTGGCCTAGCTCTGACAGCAGCTAGGCTCTCAGTCCCAGCCAGCACTGTCTCTGAGAACTAGGTGAAGAGACTGTCTGGTCTGTTTCCTGACGGCAGACTCTCTGAGGGGGAGCCATCATGTGGACCAGCCTCTTTGTCACAGCTCTGTCACTTTAAATCTGCCTTTGACCCCATAACACGCACTGGGGTTCAGTGCTCGCCTTCTCCCTGCCTGTGCCGCCCCTCTCTCTCTCACACACACACATATGCACACACACACACGCACATACATACACACACAATCCAGCTGACTTGCTTTGCTAAACTTGGATAAACAGAAACACATTTCCCCCTCTTTTTATCCTCCCCTCCCTCCCTCCCCTCCCTCCCCTCCCTGCGCTCTAATGGCGGCTTGGCTCCTTCTTTTAAAACCATAACATCCCAGCAATCGCAGGCAGCCGCCTTACAATCGCCTTCTGTTCAGGAAGGAAGGGTGACCGGCCGCTCTTCGACCCACCAGAGAGGGAGAGAGGGAGAAAGAGAGGGAGAAAGACAGGGAGAGAGAGAGAGGGAGAGAGAGAGCAAGAGAGAGAGAGAGAGAGAGAGAGAGAGAGCACTCTGTCTGACACTTCAATCATCCCGGGGCCATTTTTAGCATGATCAACTGTTATTCTAAGACGGGAGGATGTAATCGGTTAGGACCCATGCCTCAGGACCTCCAGTAAAGTGTCAGAAACACAGTGACCGTTGTGCACCCACGGTAACGTCACACGCAGAAACAAGGCACACGGTCCGAAGGAGCACGCACAAAAACAGTTGCTAACTATTACCTAACCCCTACACCCCTCTCCGACTTCCTCCAGCATCCCAGAATCCTCCTCACTCGACCACTGGGAGCCTCTCTAGCTGCACATGGGCACAGTAAAAAAAAAAAAAAAAGAACTGACTGACCAATAGGAGAACGCATAGGAGGCACAGCCAGAGGATTTGTGCCCTGGGGAGACTGAAAGGGCCAGCGGTCCATTTACAAGCCCTTGTGTTTCTGCTTAATAAAGGCAGCACACAAACATCTGGAGAACACATTGCTGGGAGTCAGAGGAAAGAATAAAAAAAAAGAGCCTGGGTGGCAGCAATGCATGCGACTGAAGACTCCTCTCGTCCCGGCACCTACAAATTCGCCTTTATTTGTTTTCCTATGTGCTTTTAGCACACTGTGATACTTTTACGAGGCTGTGTACCGAAGGGCGGCCCGTTCTCATCCTGTAACCCCCCCCCCCCCCCCCCTAGTGAAAGCGCCGCCATCTTGACTGTTTACCGCTCGGTTTCCGATGTGGCTCGTGACTGGTGAGGTGATTCGCCGGGACTTTGGGCGAATCTCTCCTGAGCGTGTCGTGCTCTCGTCCTCCGGTCGCGACACGAGCTCCAGACGGGGAATGTTAGAAGTGATGTTGATATTCCTGTTATTCCTCACATTCCTCCGTCTGAGGAGAGACTCCAGACTGCATCTCAGCTGCACCAGGGGTGGCTCAGCTCAGCTCTGCCCCTGACTCAGAGCTCCCTCAGCCAGCCTCGACGCCCCCTCTCTCCTGGGGCAGGTAGGATGGAGGATCCTTCTGGTGGCTGGTTGAGGCTGGTTGGGGCTGGAGGACAGCAGGCAGTGGGCTTCCTGGGCTGGTTCTGTGTAATGCACAACAGCTGGCCCCCATGAACATTCCAGCGGAGGCCCCTCTGCCTCCTGGGAAATCCTAACGGGGGTTTGTTTATTAAAACTATTCGTTGGCTGTTTGTTGTTCCTGCGGAACTTGAAGGAAGGAACATTGAGCTGTCTGTTGTCACCTCTAAACCATCTACATTACACCTCCACCTTAGAGACTATGGCTCACCATGAGAGCTATGTAGCTACGTTTGATTACAGAGGCATTTTGCAATGGATGCTATGGCCATTCCATTCTTGCAACTGGAAGCGCTCTGCTTTCGTGTCCTACCTATTTTGATCCAACCTGACACTTTCGAAGTTGTTTATAGCCATCAAGATCTATTCTCAGCCTCCGCCAGAAGTTAGTCATCTTTTCCACTTTCTCCCTCTTTCTATCTCCACCTCTTTCGCCCTCCTCCTCTCTATCTACCTCTTTCTGCCGCCCTCTCTCGATCTCTACCTCTTTCTCCCTCTCTCATCCCCCCCTTCTATCATGAGTTCATCCACACGCAGTAACGCTCAACCTAAATATTTAGCCGTCCTGGTAGGAAACTGCCTTGTCTAAACTTCTTCCAGATGTGGGCCTGTGCAGGGCCCGTGTTTAGGACTAATTACGCTCGTCTGTGATGGCGCTGAATCATCGGGAGAGGAGAGAAGAGGAGGAGAGAAGAGGAGGAGGAGAGGGCGAGAGATGGCGAAGAGAGGGAGAAGGGGAAACGGAGAAAAAAGGAGGCGAGCGACAACAAGAGATTGCGAAGTGGTAGAAAGGACTGGAAGGATCCCCCGGGGGAATGTGAAGAAGACGGGGCGTACAGGAGGAGAGGAAGAGGGAGACGGGAGAGGGAGACGGGAGAGAGAGAGAGCGTGCGCAGGAAAGGCGAAGAGAGAGGCAGAGTCTGGAGGCTTGGCAGGCTGTTCAGAGCGATGTGTCCCTGGAGACTCTGTGCTTCCCAGCCCCGGCCCTGGCCCCGGCCCCAACCCCCAGCCTCAGACCCAGCCCAACCGACCTCAAGCTCTGGGGGAAAGGGGAGGATGGTGAAACTAGTTTATAGCTCTCTAGCATTAGAGACCAGTATCGTACGTAACTTATGTCATGTAGCGTATAGCGCTAGGCGGAGGTAGGTAGGAGGTGCGTTCCCCTAGCAACGTGTGACAATCTTAGGTTGGGATGTGCTGGTTAGTCAGCCATTGGGTTATCTGAGAGATTATAACTGAAAGTTCCTTAGTAGTCTCAATCACGTCTCTACTGTTGTCTGCTTGTGATGACCTTGGCATAGTGGGCGCCAAGCCCAAGAAGTAGGCACAGATGCCCAGGGACGGGACCCCGTACCGTCCCTGGCTGCCAGCTGCCAACTGTGGGGTGGAATGTGTGGAGTTGACCCCCCCCCCCACCCTCCCAACCCACCCCCACTCCCCACCACTCCCTGAAGAGACAGCTGCAGGAGTGGTGCCTGGGTCAGGAGGGGGGTTCCACACTGTGTGACTGGGAGTGTGCATGTCCATCAGCAGACAGAGGCTCTATCACCTCAGCAGCGCTCAGCCCTGGTAGACCTCCACCCCAGATAGCCTCTTCTGGTGAGCAGTGTAACGCGTAAACGCGCTTGAGTTGACCCAACCGATGCACTGGATGAGCGAGCGCAGCGTTAGGAGAGGCTGCCGGCGATCTGTCGCCGTCAACATGCCATGACGTTACGTTTGTCCCACGGACGAGCGCGTACCCTGACTGTTCTCGCGGGCGGCCATGTTGTTTGTCGGGGGTGTTGAGGAGAGGGACCTGGGGGCCTTGGGGCAGCTGTGGTTCTTGTAAGTGTCAGGTCTGTGGCTCAGTATGTGTTGAGACGGGAGTATGTCGATGGAATGACCCCGGCGGCCATCTTATCAGCAGGGAGGATTCCTCCAGAAGGGCGGGAGAGGGGGGGGGGAGACCAGGCAGCCCAGGCATTCCTGCAGGCACTGGGTTTATTTATGTGGGGTTAGGTGTTGAGAGGAGGGGGAGAGGGCTCTCCTCCACACATGCTAGGTGGGGGCACTGGTCAGCAATAAATCAAGAAAACAAACAAAGGCCTGACTTTGGATGGCGCGGTGTTCATTGCAGCCTCAGCACCTGTCCGTGCCACACAAGCCCTGGACCCCCTGCTGGCCAGGTCAAGGTAAAAGTCACATGTCTTGAAGGATCCTGTTTTATAACCCCACTGTAGTTGTCAGTTCCGCCCACTCGGAGGAAAACATATCTCACCTATCGCCGCTGAGCGTTAGCCGGTCAAGAGGCCTCGTTTTTCAAACTCGAACGAAAACATGAACACACGTTGTCTTGGGGGAACGTTACACCCCTTAGTGTTGTCTTGGAAACGTTACACCTCTTAGTAACTTCTTGTTAGTGTAGGTTTTCCTTTCATACAACTCCTTCTTATCATCCTCCAAAAAATGCATGACTGGTTGTTCTCACCCAACCCCAAACCCCCCCACCCCCCCACAGCCTTTCCCAGCCTCCATCCCCCAGGGCTCACCACATCAATGACCTCCTCGCTATCTGCTTTGGGAACAGTCTACAGTGCATTGACTCAGACGAGGGAGGGTGTGTTGAATCTCCTCGTGGCCAGAACTGGGTGTCCATATCAGTTATGTTGATGTAACTATGAGGCAACAATGGATTATTCCTTCGCTAGTAATTGTTAAATTGTTATTTTGCTTTTTATTGCATATGACATCATTTAGAGACTCTCAAACATGTATCTCAGTTTAGAAACGTCATTGAATCAAACCAGCAAACTCAACAACCTTGTTAAGTAATTGTGGGCAGAATGATTGTGGCCTTTTCATTTAAAAAACAAACTTTCTTCCCAGCAGTCTCTGCTTGGGAGCCGAATACTGGTTATGAGAGAAAACAATGAGACAATGTTAGTCAGGCATAGACCACATTCCACTTGTCTGCAAAGCCTAGATTCACTAAATTGCCTCATTAAAGAGTACAATCTTTAGACAGTGATTAAACTGCCCTGTGGATTGTTGGACACAACTGTGAACTTTCTCTTGTGGTCAGTGTTGGGAGCAGTTTACAGGGAGTTTTGCGTGATCTTTACTGACAGTAACATATTTGTGATTCTTCATAAAGAATATTTAACTTGACAATACACTCGTGTATGTTTACATCTATGTCCTTTGTAACATTAATAGCCTTAGAATTGGAGCGTAGAAGGACGTTCCAGAAATGGATCGAATTTGTTGACGTGAATTATAATGTTATGATTATTGTCAGTTTGAGGAGATTGTGTCGATCATCAATTTAAGAAACTGAGCTCAAGAGTGTGTGTGCATGTGTGTGTGTGTGTGGGTTTGTGCGTGTGTTCTCGGTGCACACATGTGGTAGGGCGTGCATGCCCTCAGCTCCAAAAATAAAACCATGTCCTCCCCTCCTTAATTAGAGAGAGTTTATAAAACCCAGATTTTAATTTTAGACCGAGGAGCACTTTAAGGACTGCTTGACATGGTATGCACACACACACACACACACACACACAGAAAGTACACTAAAACTAAGACACTGCATACAATAAGCCTGCTGATCACTTACACACACACACACACATACATACCCTCCCTCCCCCACACACACCCTCCCCCACACACACACACACCAAAAACCACAGACCAACAGACCACATAGTCTTACTCTCTTGCCCAGCCTGGTAACCAAGCACAATGCAGGATTCTCGATAATAAGCGGTTCTCCAAGTTAGACACAGGGCCTTTTCCCCCTGCCTGTCCACTCCCTATCCAGGACAGTATCAAAATACATTTTTATACAGTACAGAGTACCTTTCTCATAAAGTGCCTCTATGGTTGGCAAATGTTTATCCATCAGTCTGCCTAGAACGTTATCCAGTCGTCTGGCTAATGCATGTTTAACTCGATCAGAGCTTGCTGCATTGTAATGAAAATAATAAACATTTTGCGTACAATTACATGGATGCTGCTCTCTGCATGACAGCTGATAAATAGGCCTGCTCGTCTGGCAGCGCTCCCCGCTTCCTGCTCAAGTCTCTCTGGAGGGTCAGGGGACAATGGGCACATTCACATCTCCAGATGCATTTACTGCTAAAGTGCCTTTTGTGCTCAAGGGCCTTTAGTGGGCCCGTCTGCATTCAGCGGGGTGACCCGGGCCGAGCACAGAGCCAGGCTTCCCCCAGCTCAGAGAGACGCTGTCGGGGTGCGGAGGAGGCAGGGTCCTCCTGGGGGGAAGGCTTGGCTGCCTCTCCTCCGTCCCCTGGGCTGGCTCCGGGGAGCTGGAGGACACAGGCAGCTAGCGGATGGTCTAGACGAGCTCTCCCCTGCTGGGACACTCAGGAGACAAACTCCCACCCAGCACACTGCTACTCAGGAACTAGACTCTCCACAGAAAGTATGGTGTTTAGAGGGGTGGGCTTTCTCTTACACACACACACACACACACTTTTCCTCTTCTCTCTACCTCTCTCTACCTCTCTCTACCTCTCTCTCTCTCTCTCTCTGTCATACACACACATTCTCTCCCGTTCTCTTTACTTGTACATGTCTTTCCTTCCTCTCTCTGACACACAGACCTACACACACACACCCACACACACACACACACACACCCACACACACACACACCCACACACACACACACCCACACATTCTGCCCCTGCTGAGAGGGGGCTCCTGTTGATAAAAGCCTGCAGTAATTGGTGCAGGCCTTCATTAGTGGCAGAACCGAGCGCTGTGACATGTCACAATGAAAGAGTGTGTGCGTGTGTGTGCGGCCCGTGTGCAAGGGACTGCTTCAGTGGCCAGTTAACAAGCAAACACACCCTTTAACTTCATGCCCAGTCCCAATGTGTGTCTGATCTAGACTCTCTTCCTACCTCACTCAGCTCCCTTGCATATCCGTACGTTATTTGACACCAACCTCTGTGTGTCATGAAGGTATTTTACCGTAAAGGGATTTTGTTGCTACAGTATTTCACACAGACACATTTTCAAGAAGTCCTGTCTTCCAGTGTAGCCACCAGTCTTTCTGAAATAGATATTCTTTGGCATTTTGTCATGCTTTATTGGACATTTTCAAGTGCAATGTGACAGGAAAGGCTACGAGAGAGAGAGAGAGAGAGAGAGAGAGAGAGAGAGTGGGGAAGATGTGGAGGGAAGGGCCGGTCAAGCTCTCAGCCGGCGTGACACTGTACTCGCACTAATCCGGTGAGCTAACAGGCCGCCCTCGCCCTTCAACCACCTCCGACTCGACCCCCCCGGGGGGGCTGGAGACCTGCCGGCCGCGAGAGGGCCGCCCAGCGAGGTGCTACGTGACGTCGTTTCGTCAGGGGGGCCGTTTGATCTATTCGACGTGGCACTCCTGGAGCCTGGGCGGAGTCTGAAGGGAGCGTCAACAGCCAAATGAAGTCATGAACCGTCTCGTAAATCTGGGCTCGCGGGCTCCGTTTGCCGAGCCGGTCCGTCCTCGTTCCTTCCCCGTGAGTTGCTGTGTCTACTTAGCACTCGTCCAGGATCTGCCAAAACACTGGGAATCAAACTCGAAAGTCTGTGAGTCGAGATGACTCGTGCCCAGATATCCAAGGACAGGGTGACGTAAGCTTACAATGGTTTGATGCCAGACAGACAGAACGCTGCAGGATTACGAAAGGGTATGCAGTCTGAAAAGGAAATAAAAGGCTCTTATTTGACTTGTGCGAGGTTGTTGGCCTAGCTCATCCTCATAAGCATTCTCGGTCGACTTCCAAGTCCCTGACTTGCATATCCGCCATGCTGTTCGAACTGGCTGTGTCTTATTGTCAGACCGTGGAAACAGATTGAGCAATATACATTATCTGACTCGTATTGGTCTGGGGAGTTAGGGTGCTGCGAGGGGATTTGTGGCACATGACCAAACTCTTTCAAGGGTTCTTCTCTTTCACCTCGCGTGTGGTCCCAGGCCTGAGAGGTCTATCCACAGTTAAATGATGTTGACACAGTAGCACGTTCTGTTGTTTTGACTCTCTTTATTACACTGAACCTGCACCTCTCTCCAATGGTCTTGGGAAGCGCGCGCTATTGGCCGGGGTGGGACAGAGGGCGGGGTGTCTAATCCCCTCTCATATCCTCATGTTGTTCCACCTGCGTGTGTGTTTCCACTCTGGGCTCTCTCTCTCTCTCTCTCTCTCTCTCTCTCTCTCTCTCTCTCTCTCTCTCTCTCTCTCTCTCTCGTCCCTGGAGCCTGGAACCATCTGGGAGTGTGGGTCCTTGTGGTAGGATTTAAGATTAAGGCTTGGGAGTGGTGTGTGTATCTGGGAGCATGTCTCTGGGAGCATGTCTCTGGGAGCATGTCTCTGGGAGCATGTCTCTGGGAGCATGTCTCTGGGAGCATGTGTCTGGGAGCATGTCTCTGGGAGCATGTCTCTGGGAGCATGTGTCTGGGAGCATGTCTCTGGGAGCATGTCTCTGGGAGCATGTCTCTGGGAGCATGTGTCTGGGAGCATGTCTCTGGGAGCATGTCTCTGGGAGCATGTGTCTGGGAGCATGTATCCGGGAGTTTGTCTCTGGGAGTATGTCCTTGGGAATAAGCCTGGAAGTATGCCTGGGAGCGTACTGTGGGAGTATGTGGAGGGTGGTGTGGAGAGGAGATAAAGGGACACTCTGTCACAACCCTGTTTCTCAGCCCCCAGCTGTCCTATGAATGACTGAGAGGTTTCTGTCGGGTGTACAGTTCCGTCTGTGCATAGCAGACCTTCATATTATCCCCACAGGAGCAATCGTTCGCTCAAAACGTTACCAGCAGACGACGACCTGAAATACGGCGCAGCTGCAGGCAAGCACGCCGAAAAAACATCTAACACAGACATGAGCTTGTCCACACGCACACGCACACACACACACACACGGACAGGTACACCCACACACTCCCGCGGACCCGGGAGACACACCTGAAGCACCGAGCCTGCCGCCCAGATGTCGAAGCTGCAGAGACGGCAGTCGACGCCGCCCGAAGAAGCGGAACGAAATCGGCAAAACGGAATTCCCAGTTTGGGAAGGCGTCGACGTGCCCCTCGTGTCTCCCTGAAGGCTTTGTGGGTAAGAGGAAGCAAATTGAGCAAACCGACAACGTGAGCGTGAGGGCCCAGGGAGGAGCTTCTGCGGTTAGCTACCGCTGCCTAGCCCCAGCTGCCCGGCCTCAGCTTGCCTCACTGCTGGCTCCTTTGTCTGGCCCTGCGCATCCATCTGAAGTACAAGCACAGTACCGGCTCTCTCTCTCTCACACACACATACTCATATATCTAGACTGTACACACACAGACACACATGTAAACTGCATACACACACACACCTAGACTGTTCACACACACACATGTAAACTGCATACACATACACACTGTGGCTGGCTGATTACCGACATTATTATAGGAACAGAGGGGTAACTGTGGGGTTCCGGAATGATCTGGACCCAAGCACCGGCTCTTCATTAGACCAGAGATGAGACGAGACGGGTGTGGGGGGTGAAGGATGAGGATAATGGCTTTCAACCTTACTGAACCTGCCGCTGAGGTCGACTGGGTCTGACTCATCCCACTTACGCTGCTCTCTCCCTGGATAAGAACGTCAGTACGCCCCCCCTGCACCACCACCACCACCATCCCCCCACTGCTGTGGTCTGGGGTCTGGAGGAGCCTGCTTTAGTCAGCCGGCATGCTGGCCGTTTGATCTTCAGGTGCACCTGTTAGGTGAAGTGTCCCTCTCTTCCTCTGGTGATCTGAGGGAGGACACGGATTAAACCGGCTGCTTCTGAGCTGTGATTGGTCCCTGGGCCTGGGAAGATGTGCAGTATGTGAACGGCAGAGCTAATGACGCTCGGAGATGCCGTCGAGATAGCCAGGATCCAGTTAGTGTCCCTTTCATACCCCGTGTCCCAGAGTCCCAATCCTATTTGGAGGGAGACTTAACTCAATGTAGCCTTCAAACAAGCATCCTCGGTCGGTTTGACGTTGAGCAGGCGCTGTTTGGGACCTTGGCTGGTGCAGCTAGACAGCCCTCTTGTTGAGACCAAGACTCCGAAAAGGGGCTCCTCACGTCCTTGTGTTTGCCCAGTGTTCCTTCCCTCTCCTCACTTCTCCCTGGAAAACACGATGTACATCTCCACGACCGTCCAGGAAGTGCTCTCCTCGTGACCCTTGAACTCTCCTCGATAAACAGCTAATTGGCCGGGTTTCCTGTTTGGACTGATGGGAGTTGGAGTCTCCTGTTTCTTGTCTTTTGCCAGAGCTCTGCTGCAGCACTTCTTAGGAGTTGAACTTGCGGTATTGTTTACCCCCCCCCCCCCCAACAGAACAATGAATGCTTTTGCTGCTATTCTCGCTGCAGACTTCAGAGATGCCCCGGAAACCACACGGAAAGAGGCCTGGTCCGTAAGGCCCTCGTTTCTTGGAAGCAGACGCCTTGTGTTTTCGCAGCGAGGCTTCAGCGAGACTACTTTATTATCCGTGTTTATTAGCTGAAGAGAGGTTTGGAGTTCCACCGTGAAAAGGAGCAAAGACACTGAACCCTCCTCTGTTGGCTGCGATTGAAACAAATCTGGTTTTTGTTTTTTCCCCCCCCAATGATTTAGAAAACTCTGTTTACATGTGTTTTTTTTTTTTTTTTTTTACTGTTTAAAAAAACACCCATTTACCACATGTACTGTACACACAATCTAATCTAATCGACATCCTTCTGAATAATCAGCTTATTCAAAAGGAACTATCTATATCTACGCTGCCTGTGTTGAATTAAATGGCTTGTCTTCTTGCCAGACGTGACTTTCTCCTCCTATCTGCATTGAATTATTCCGGCAGTTTCCGGATCTTCTATAGCTTTCATCTCAGGCCTGCGTTGAGTTAAAGAGATACTGTGCCCCGACGGAAGCTTGAGACCTTAGGACTCGGAGTCGTGGGTTCATATTCAGGCTACGCCCCGAGAGTACCAGCGTGTAGATGAGTGGGCACTTTCTGCTCTGGCAGGTTTTAACGACTGTTAGGGAATTGGACTACATGAGAAAAAAAACAAAAAACAATAGAAGAAGAACAGTATTGACAGTTTGAACCTAACCTTGCTGTGGAATCTTAAAAAGCTATTGGTGGCCTAGTAATTGGCGACCCATGGAGTAATTTGCATGCTCTGGTGTGGAGACCAGGAGTTACTAGTTGGTGGCTAGCGTATGTAGCTGGGCGGGATGATTCAATCTGTTCATTAAGGGAGGTAAAACGAGGGGAGGGAGAGAGGGCCGTGTTTTACTGATGTGACAGGAAGCACAAAACTGACTGCTGCTGCCTCTCTACATCTCACACACTGTTCCCAGTCAGCTCCCTCTTTTAAAGGCACACACGCACACACACACACACACACAGCGACACACACATACACACACCGACACATATACACCCACACACGCACATACACGCATACATGTAGTCGCTCACGCTCGATTCCTCAGTCTCGATTAAGAACACACTTCATCTCACAAACAGCCCATTAGCTGCCCCGGGGAGGGGGAGAGGTCAGCGAGAGGCAGGGGGCGTGTTAATGACCGCGGGCTGTCGCCAGAATTGAGGCCCTGCAGTACTCAGCCCCCGACCCCCCCCCCCCCCCCCCCTCCCAGGCCGTCGACCGACCACATCCCTCAGACACACATCCGACACAACAGACCAGGCGTTAGCAGCAGTCTCCACTGGCCTCCTCACTACAGCTAACACTGTGACTCTGGGTGTCCCAGCTAGCTGTCTCTCTCTGTGTGTGTGTGTGTGTGTGTACGTATGCGTGTGTGTCTGTGTGTGTGTGTACGTATGCGTGTGTGTCTGTGTGTGTGTACGTATGTGTGTGTGTCTGTGTGTGTGTACGTACGTATGTGTGTGTGTCTGTGCGTGTGCACGTATGCGTGTGTGTGTGTCGCTACTTCGAGCATTCTGTACCTCAGGGTCCCTCGTCCCAGTGCCTGATAAGAGCTTAATTGCGTAATTGTCACAATAAGGGCAGACTTTGGTTTGAATCTGGACTTGGGTTTTACTTTGATGTTCGAAATCCATCCTGAATGCTTATCGTGATTACCGCTTCCTTGCCATCCCTAATCTTGATCCCCTATTTAGTCTTTGGGATTAATTGGAAACAGCCTTAACCAATGTCCTTAGCCAAGCCAATGCCATGTGTGAGGGAGCAGGGCTAGCAGCTGGCTGCTATCGTCTCATGGTCATCCCAACCCTCTTAGTGCTAATACGGTTAAATGGATTCATGCATGAATCCTTCTCTATGTCCCCTTAACTGTAGATCACCTGTTTTCTCTGCCACTGTTGCATCTCTGGAAGGGCGATCTCTTGACAGGCCTACACTCAGTTCCGCCAGCTGTAACCGTGCTGTACTGTACTGTGAAACTTGGTGACACTACTAACTGTGGCTTTTGTCTGTTGTTTTTTCCTTCCAGAATCTTGAGCAACAATCGAATCCGCGTCCTGAGAAACGACTCGTTCACCGGCCTCTACGCTCTGGAGAAACTGTGAGTCCCTCGCATGAGTCTCGCTCCGTGTGCGTGTCTGCAGAGTTACCGGACCTGACCCTGACACTTTGGATGAGCGCTGTGCATGTGGCCACAGCTGTGCTCTGCTTGGCTCTGCTCATCTCTCCTGTCTGCTGTCTTCTGCTCTCCTCTCCTCTCCTCTGCTCTCCTCTCCCCGGCTCTCCTCTTCTCCTCTCCTCCTCTACTCTGCTCATCTCTCCTCTTCTCTCCTCCTCTGCTTTCCTCTCCTCTCCTTGACTGTACTCTGCTCTACTCTGCCCATCTCCCCTCTGCTCTCCTCTCCTCTGCTCTCCTCTGCTCTCCTCTGCTCTCCTCTCCTCTGCTCTCCTCTGCTCTCCTCTGCTCTCCTCTCCTCTGCTCTGCTCTGCTCTGCTCTCCTCTCCTCTGCTCTCCTCTGCGCCGCTCTCCTCTCCTCTGCTCTCCTCTGCTCTCCTCTCCTCTGCTCTGCTCTCCTCTGCTCTCCTCTGCTCTCCTCTGCTCTGCTCTCCTCTCCTCTGCTCTCCTCTGCTCTCCTCTGCTCTCCTCTCCTCTCCTCTGCTCTCCTCTGCTCTCCTCTGCTCTCCTCTGCTCTCCTCTCCTCTCCTCTGCTCTCCTCTGCGCTCCTCTCCTCTGCTCTCCTCTCCTCTGCTCTCCTCTCCTCTGCGCCGCTCTCCAGAGGGCTGTCTTCCAGCAGGGAGGATGAAACACTCAAAGTGGTTATCATAGAGTTATGTGGAAAGGATGGCGTAATTACAGCACCATCCGTCATTATCAGAGAGAAGCCCCGCTATACAGGACAAGATAAGAGGGATCTCAGGGAGGAAAATCTGCATGGGGCTCACACACGATCCTGGCCACCTAGCTAACAGTAGCTACTGGTTCAAATACTCACACACAGGCATAGCCACCTAGCTTAGCAACTGGCTAAAATAGAAGCATAGCCATTTAGCTCAGCTACTGTTTGAAACACTTCCCCTGGCTCTGGAGTTTAGAGGCTTGAATGTTCACCAGTGGGACTTAATGTCTCGTCCTGTGGTCAGCCGAAAGGCACAAACAGAAGGGCAGAGTGACACACTGATTGAGGGTGTGGGTGTTTAACACAGCATCCATAAAAGAGCAGGCTCGGGTAGGAATGTGTTGTATTGTAATAACGCAGGGCCGCTGGTGTGCAGTTTGTACTGTCTGGGAGGCAGCGCTGTCTGGAGAGGGGAAGGGTAGAGGCTGCGCTTTAGAGATATTAGTTCCACATGCCACTAGCTACTAACTCACATGAAGTTAACAAGCTTTTCCCCAAAATTTGGAAGAAAGAAAAAATATCGTAATTTGCTGCAGTTGTTAGCTTGTTAGTACCTACCTAATGGTGCTTAACCCAGACATGCCAGTTTAGGGGGGAAAAAGTGTATTTGCTGAAACGGCACGTTTTTATGTCTGCCATGTGCCGTGTGAGCACCCTTGTCTCATGTTCTCACGGTTCTACCTATCCATGCTAGCTCGACATGAAATCCCTCAAAAGTTGTTTAGCTGTGACCTGAATAGAATTCAAGAACTTATTTTGATCGTTATTATTCCTGTGGTCAGACCTAGCTATCTAGTTTGTTGTCCAGAGCTGTTGGCAAGCTTAAGGCGGGAACAGAAGTGTTTGTTTGGTGTAAAATGAGCTGATATTGCTTGTTTTTCCAAGTGCAGACGAGGACCCCCAGAGGGCCATGGGGTTAGTGGGTCGGGTAACCGGAGCTAACCCACCAACAGGCCCTTGTACCTGGGACAGTCGTGAAACTAGCAGGGGGCAGGGGTGGAGCAGGACTGGAGGGCTGCATCCAAGACCTGTGAGACAGACACAGAACAGAACCCCTCACTCTCTGTCAGCCACACACACACACACACACACATAAGAACACTCAGCAGGAGCTGTGGGTATCTGGCATAACAGAGGCCATGTTATAAATCACTCGTTCCAAAAATCGTTCCACTCCTCTGGCCAGATCCAGACTTCCTCTACCCAGACCTCCACCTACCCTTCCCAGATCCAGACCTCCACCTACCCTTCCCAGATCCAGACCTCCACCTACCCTTCCCAGATCCAGACTTCCTCTACCCAGACCTCCACCTACCCTTCCCAGATCCAGACCTCCACCTACCCTTCCCAGATCCAGACCTCCACCTACCCTTCCCAGATCCAGACTTCCTCTACCCAGACCTCCACCTACCCTTCCCAGATCCAGACCTCCACCTACCCTTCCCAGATCCAGACCTCCACCTACCCTTCCCAGATCCAGACTTCCTCTACCCAGACCTCCACCTACCCTTCCCAGATCCAGACCTCCTCCTCTGGGCAGCCTACGCCGCTACGAAGGGCTGTTCACCAGTCCTGGGATCCACACTCTGTAATTCAACGTTTCCCACTAGTTCCAAGTAATATCATGAGCTCATGGTGCAAATCGCTGTCACGTGTGGCAGGCTCCATCTTGAAATACAGGGCTGTGGATTCCCGAAGAACAGAGACGGACGGGAGAGGCCCTGGAAGTGAGATGACACGGCACATTTCTCCTCACCTAGTGACCTGGCTCTCTCTATGGGATGGTGTTGTTTATTTTCGCCTTTCCCAGTTTTGCTCCCCGTTCAGGTCCACTCATTCTTTCCAGCCTGGTGTCTCCAGGACATGTGCTTGTCATTTGGTGCCATGGTGAGCACTTACTCACATAATGTGGTCTGCTGCTGTAATCAGAGGCTGGTCCAAGTTGGGCTGGTAGACGCACAGCAGGGAGTTCTGCTACCACGGCCCCTCCCCAGCCCTGTCAGGACAGTCACACAGTGGGGACACACACACACACACGCGCGTGTAAACACGTCTCCAGCCCAACTTCGACCTCTGAATCTGTATGTGTTTGTAGCCTATTATGGGCATCCTGAATGCTGCCCTGCTTAACGCGTTACCTCTGGTGATGCTGTAAACAGGTCTGCGATCTCTCTTAGTCCTCTCCCCCTGCAGTCACACGCACTTCAGCTGAACGGAACCAGAGCTGACCTGTTCAGTCCAGGGTTTGAGAACACAGTTACAAGCCAGGGAGGCACACAGGCACGCAGGCAGACAAGCAGACAGACAGGAAGGCAGGCAGACAGACAGACAGACAGACAGACAGACAGGAAGGCAGGCTAGGCAGGAAGGAAGGCAGGCAGGCAGGAAGACAGGCAGGCAGACAGACAGACAGACAGACAGACAGACAGACAGACAGGAAGGCAGACAGACAGACAGACAGACAGACAGACAGGCAGGCAGGCAGGCAGGCAGGCAGGCAGGCAGGAAGGAAGGCAGGAAGGCAGGACAGGCAGGCTAACAGACAGGCAGACAGACAGGCCCACGAAAACAACATCCTACAAATACAGACTACAGTGCTCCACACAGTTAGACCTTTCATTGGGACCAAACCCCTGTCAAAGCCGTGGTGTGAAGCGCCAAGCCACCCAAGTGCAGAGGGGCAATTTAGTTTTGTTTGTTTGGCACATTTTCTGGGCCGACGTTTTTTCAATGTTCCAACATGAAATACACTTACAGCATATACAGTCAATCAGCAATCTCTCCGTCCTAGTACTGTGTGTCAAATGTTATGTCCTCCATTCTCTCTGACCAGCCCAAACCTGTGGCCTTCCTAATGAAACACCCATGTGCACACACACCCCCCCCCCCCCCTCACCACCACACACACACACCTATTCGAGGTACCTCTCCCTCCTCACACACCCTCTCTGATGGGAGCTGATGTCAGCAGGCCCTAACGATGGCTGGCCCTAACGAGCCCGGCCCAGTAACGAGACCGGGCCCACTAACGAGACCGGGCCCACTAACGAGACCGGGCCCACTAACGAGACCGGGCCCACTAACGAGACCGGGCCCACTAACGAGTGGGACCTTTATGAGTTGTGGACAGATCCCAGCGGCTTGTCCTGCACTGATTTGAGGCGAGGTAATGAGAATAATGAGCCAGAGAGAGGGGCCTGGCTCCTGTCCAACTGGGCCCCACTTCACCATGGGACATGGGACGGGGCAGGGCACAAGGGGCCCTCATTACCAGCCCCGTTTCACCCTCCAGGGAGAGAGGGAGCAGGCGGGGAGGGGAGAGGGAGGGAGGGAGAGCCCAGGGGAGAGGGAGGGAGAGGGGACGGACGTGGGAGCAGCAGGGGTAGGGAGGCGGGCGAGGCGGAGAGGAGAGGAGAGGCCAGGTTCGGCCTGCGATTAGGTCTGGACGTGCTGGATGAGGTCGAAGGTGTTGGCAGCCTGTCCGACGTCGTCAACGGGCGTGTTTGTGTTTGAGACGACGTGCTGTCAGGATTCCAGAGCAGACCTCGCTGTGTCTCTGCGGCGCTGCAGTATGTCAAACACAATCTGTTTTTGCAGACTTCCTGCATTATTGGAGCCGCTAACAGTCAAGAGCAGGAAATACGATTTTGTTTGGGATTCATAAACTGACAAGCTTGAGGGGATGTTTGCATTGAGACTCATGACCAATAAGTCACAGAGAGCATAGGAATCTTCCTTTTGTACAGCCGGCTGTACCGAAAAACCAAAGCGACCCATCGAAATGAAAAACAGTAATATCTGCAGTACCATTATCCAAAAAACTGTGTGCTATTCATTCATACTGTATGTGCTTTGATAAAAATCTGTTATTTCATGGAAATCCAAGCGTCTCCCTAGCTCGGTCTGAGCCAAGCTCAAACAGACCTTGAAATCGCCTTTGCCATTTTCAGCAGCCGGGGTTAGGAAGTAGGCCAATTTAAACAACTTTACCATCCAACACAGGGGAAGCGGAGCCGAGATGGCTAAAGATGGTATGATGGTGACTGGTTAGAGAAAGTGCAGCCCAGCACTTATACTGCATAAGGCAGAGGTTGTTTGCCTTAGGGGTAGATCCTTATTTCCATAGAGGCTAGGCGGGCATTGCCTCGCATGTGAATCCAATGGTGGTTGTGAGCACGGCATGACGCCCTGAGACCGGTCTGTCTGGAGAGATAGGGGGGAAGGCCGTCACCCCGACCGAGGCGGATTGACGTCTGAAACTGCCGAGCCGACTGGACACGGGACTTTCATTTCTCACGGGGGCCACACAAATGAGCACTTGTGTTGTGCTTTTCTTTTTTTTTCCTTTTCATTTTTTCTTCTGCACACGCCATCGAGCGCCCCCCCCCCCCCCCCCGACATGCCGGGACGAGGCACCATGGGAGAGTGCGTGTCGGGGGAGGGGGTGGAGGGAGGAAGGGGTTAAGCGTGCTAGAGAGTGGAAAGAGAAAAGGTTTTTTCGGGGGGTTGGAGGGGTGAGGGTGGGGGGGGTGGGTGAGGGTGGGGGGGGGAGTTGATAGACTCCAGATGTGTCTGAGAGATAAACTGGAGGAGCCGGGTGTGTTTGTGTTGCGAGCTTAGCATGGTCGTGGCTTTAGGGGTTTATTGAAACGGCAAGCAAGCCTTCTCATAAGCTCATTACCAAGCAGAATGCCTCGTCTGCCCGCGGTTCCCTCGCACACACATTCGGTGAACTCGATATGATTTCAATGGCGTTTCCCCCCCCCCCTCAAGAGCTTGAGGTTTCTCCATGCTTCCTTCCCCCTTTCTTCCGTTCTCAATCCTTCTCTTCTTTCCTCTGTGCGCCCCCCCCCCCTCTCTCCCACATCCCTTACTTCTCTCAGTCTCCAAGCCACTCCCCACCCCCCCCTTCTCGCTAGTCCACAGCGAGGTACACCCTCAGGGTAAATATTAACACCTTATCGTTGGATTGTGTTCATTTGATATCTTGAATGAAGGCCATTATTTTTCCAATTGTTTTCTCTGTGGTAGATTGAGCTCGCCCTCGACTGTGAATTAAGTATTTCAAAACTACTGTATGCTAGCTCATAGGCAGACCTCAAAGGGATGTGGCTTAGTTCTGACTTTATTATTGTCTGACATTCAAATAGATTGAATTTCAGAACAGTTTTCCTATTTTTATAGCTCTATTCTGTGGACTCAGATCCTGTCCATTTATTTATGTAGACTTCAGAACACTGATGGAATTTCCGACAAATTTTCTCCATAATCATCCCACAGAGAGAGAATAACTGTACTGAAGGAATGACTAAGTTAGCTCATTTTAACTAGAATTTCTTTTCTGCAACTCCAGTCTCTACTTGTGTAGGTTAAATGGAGATGGATGTGTCGGTAAATCAATATGACACCATAAAAGGAGACACAAACCAGGACATCGTAAACACTCCATTTAAAATAATGGGCTAGGCCTAGTTCAGGTATATCATTATTAGTATGTTATACTCAACTTTGGGCAGAGCTGGCTTCTCTCCTTCTCTCTCTCTCTCTCTCTCTCTCTCTCTCTCTCTCTCTCTCTCTCTATCCTCTCTCTCTCCTCTCTCTCTCTCTCTCTCTCTCTCTCTCTCCCTCTCCCTCTCTCTCTGTCACATGCATTACAGTCGTGAACCAGAACCAGAAGTTTCTGGAGCAACAGTCCTCGGATCCATTGTGTTCTTTGGCTGAACAGCATCCAGCTTTCTTCTGTATAAACATATAATCAACCTAGGACATGTTACACTTCATATAAAAGTAGACGTGGCCTATTTCTGTACATCCTTTCCCCAACAGGCGTGCAGTTGGTACCACAGTTGAAATTAGTGTCAGTCACGGCCACAAAGCTACTGGCCTGTCTCATCTAGCACATCCAGTGGAGGAGGGCCTGTCAGTAGATGGTTAGATCTGGTCGCAACAGAGCTGATCAATATCAACTGCAGATAACCTCGGATCGACCTGATGTTTTGGTTCCCTGTAGTCAGTCTAAGGCCTGTGTGTGTCAGTAGTCAGTCTAAGGCCATTTGGCTTGTGTTTCTTACGGTAGGTTATGTCATTTATCAGGTTATTTCCGATTTCGCAGAAAAGGTACCAGGGTATTCAGGGTTGGAGTTTTGCAGAGCAAACCCGTCTGAGCCGACGGGGTCCAGACGCACAGGAGAAAAACGCAGATTAGGGACCCAATCTGAGAGGAACCAGAAAAAGAAAATAAAGAAAATAATCTGTGGAAGGGGCAGGAAAGCAGGAAATTAGTAGAAAAACAAGAGCTCGGCAGATCCCGGTTTCCTGTTCTGGGGGGAAGGCAGGAGTAGGTTCGGGGCCTGTGCTACAGAGCCCCCTTTGTGAGCAAGTGTGTTGAGGAGAGGTGGGAGTCTAGGGGGCCCTCACACGGGGCCAATTCTGCTCAACTCTGACCCCCCCCGACCCCACCTTCCCCTCCCTACAGGGGAAAAGCAGCTAGTAAAAAAAAGAGAAAAAGGAAACTGTAAAAATAAACGAGCAAAAGCCCCGGTGCGAGAGACGCCAACGAGACAGGAAATGACACGCGGCAACAAAAATGGTCTCCACTGACCTCTGTCGGGACCAAGGTGCCAGTTTACCGCTCACATCCCCCTCTCTATCGCTCTCTTTCTGTCTCTCTCCCTCCCAAATAAACACTTGTTTCATGCCGAGGGAAGATTCCTTGCGCTCATGGCGTTGCCGCGCAAACCGAGATACAGAACAGAGAATGAGGAACGGAATTTTCCCGGAGGAACATTTTCCCTTTCCGCTTCAGAAAAACCCCTCGTCCCTTTTAACGCGAGACTGAAACAGGAAATTCTTGATTCCAGTCAGGCGATAATGAGCGGCCGTTCCCCAGCCCCGGCTGTCCTCCTGCCGGGCCCAGGGCCGGGGTCTGAACAATGTCCGAGAAGCACTCCAGGCCCCCGGCCACTGTACTGCTTATAATGGGGCTCTCCAGGTCTGGAGTGCTTCACAGCCCTGCGTCTTAATTACGGCCCTCTGGCTGCCCCGCGAGCACGTCGCTCCTCTCCTGGGGGGGGGGGGGGGGGGAGGCGGGGGTGGAGGGGGGGTTTGGCGGGGGACAGCAGGTTCTGGTGGCCCGGGCGTCCCAGACAGAAATGACTCTCTGCCGAGAATCAACCAGTTGATCTGGAGGAGAAACTCACAGGGGCCTGGGGAGGAGGGTGGAGGGGGGGAGATAGATTGGTCTTAAATGGCCGCCCCTGGTGTTAGGCCCGGCTGAAGCACACAATAACTCTTTTAGAGAGAGCGGCTAGGGGCCTCGTAGCGACGGGGGCAGAGAGCGCCCCGGACCTGTGAGGGACCCCGGCGTTCAAGTCCAGTCGAGGAAACCGACGCCTCTTTGCGTTGACGGAACATGACGGCCGAGGGGTGACACTGCAGTTGAACTTGTGGCTCTGAAGTGCCTCTGTTGGCTTGCGTTCTCCTCCACATTCCCCAGCTGGGTGATAAGAGAGTGTATCGGAGTGCGGCCTGTTGATATTGCAGGCCTAAAGCAGACGCCGCCACTGCCCTCGGAGGGGCTCTGTATGAAAGGGCAGATTGTGGGAGAAGTGTGGACGTATGGGTGCTTACGGAACTCGGTTAAGTTCTACAGCTATTTGAAGCCGGCTGTTGACACTTTCAGACTCGCCTTCTTGCGGTTGAAGTGTGTGTGTGTGTGTGTGTGTGGGGGGGGGGGGGGGGGCTATGGAGAGCTCCTGTGACTTTGTGGCAGTATGTGGCACGGTCAGCATAAGTGCTGTGTGTCTGTCTATCTGGCAGTCATTAATGTGTTTTTGGGGGGCTTTGTGGAATTGGCGTGCCAATGCGTGTCTGGTGCGTGAGTGTGTCGTCGTGTGTGTTGGTGTGTGTCTATGTGTCTCTGTCTGCGTGTGTGTCAGTAAGAGGAAGTCGTGGGCAGTGCCCCTCCTTTCATTAGAGCTCTAATGAGCCCTGGGACACACCAGGACGGAAACAGCAGCATTGTTCACCCCCGCCCTGGTCAACAGCTCTGGCACAGCATACACACACACACACACACTCTGTGTCTCTCTCTCTCTCTCTCTCTCTCTCTCTCTCTCTCTCTCTCTCTCTCTCTCTCTCTCTCTCTCTCTCACACACATACACATAAACACTCTCTCTCTCTATCTCTCTCTCTCACATACACATAAACACATGCACAAGCCCACCCACGTACACTATTTGGACGATTAAACGCTTAAACCCCCCTCTCACCCCTACCTCCCCTTCCCTGCGTACACAGACTACTGTTTGTAGGGCAGCGTTGAAACACATACGACTAGGTAGCCCTCTCTGGGAGCATGCTAGTCCAGGAAAACATCTGTAAGGATCCTTCCGAGAGTGAAACTACTCTAACTGTTAGAGCCGCGTGGCAGCCATGTGCTGGGAGAGCCTCCCAGGACCGCCTGCTCCCAGATAGACACTTTGGCCTGCTGGCTCCTGGTCCCCCGCCAGATCAGTAGAGCGCCATCATTACGACCTGTCTCGAATCGACGATCCCCTCTTTGAATGATGGCAGCCCTCCGTGGCTCCCACCAAACAAATCAAAGCCCTCGAGCTTCTAGTGCTCATGCCACACCGCACTCCGTTTACTGGAAACCATTTTCGAAATGATCTCGCCACGATTCGATCCAAATAGCACAGCCCTTAGAGAGAGGACGAGCAGGGGGGGGGGGGGGAGGCGGGGGGAGGGGGGGAGATGTCTGTGGTTCGGAAGGGGGCTCATCCATAGTTAGGAGCGTGGTTTGGAAAATAGAGGTGAGATAAGGCTTTGTGGGGAGTAGGGGGGGCAGAATGTCCCCAGAGGGTTCTCGCTGCCCCTGTTGCATGCTGGGAAGGGTTGGAACAGATGAACGTACAGCGAGCTCCAGACATAAGTGTTGAAGTCTGCGAGCTCCTGTAAGGATATCCTGCTCTGTGGCTAATCCCGCGGGAGAAGGCGTCCTTCATGCTGCAGGAACCAGGATCACATTCCCAGCTCATGTCACCCCTGGTCCCGGCCAATGACCATTTGTCTCCTGACCTCCTCCAACCTCACGATTCCCGCCTGACCAATAAACAAGCCTCCCTGAGCTTCGGGGGTTAATTTGTGGGGGTTTTCAGATTTGGTCGATGGACAGGGGCACATGACTGAGTGGTTTAGCACATGCGAGTGGGCAAGGCATGGGACGGGGGTGGAGTGAGATGTGACGGACGTTATGAAATAAGATCTTTAAAGGCAGTTAAAAGAAATTAATATTTATGGTTTGGCAATAGCGAGAGTAACTTTATCGTGGGAAGGGTCATTTTCAAACCAGCACAGAAAGAGTAACTCTCTCCTGAGCTTAAGGCTTTGGATTCCACCAATATTTTCTTTGGTGGAGTGTTCACATGGCTGGGAGGGCCAACCCCAGGTGGCTGTGAGAGTTTGATTTCCAAGACATTCAAATACATAAATACCCCACCGTTTTAACTGCTCTAGCCGTGCTGGGGGGATTTGTGTCCCCTCCCATACCTTCTAACCTTTCCCTGCCTCTGCAAAGCTGTCTCTGAAGTCTGTTCCGGCCTTTTCACTGCTCATATAAAGTACCGGTCAAAAGTTTGGAAACTTTTGACCGGTACTTTATGTTGGTCCATGAAAAGTCCAAAAGTTGAGCTTTTGTTGTTTGATCAAATTCCTACTGCAACCCCGGTCTCTTCAGGAGTTAACCCGGTTTATGGGGATAGACAGGATGTGTCCACTCCCATTCATTTTAGTCTCCTGTTTCTCCCAGGTTGAATCCAGATCATTCATTTCTCATACATGTTGGACCGTGACCATTACGTTTATCTGTTGGACCCAAACCACACAGTAACCCCCAGTCCTTGCAGGAATGGATCCAGGCCTTTGTCTGCTGATGATGCTCCAGTTTTCTCGCTCTAACGTCTGTCTCTTTGTGTTCCTCTGTCTGCTCAGGGACCTCAGGGACAACCTCATCAGCACCGTCATGCCCGGAGCCTTCCAGAGCTTGTCTGAGCTCCGCAAGCTGTAAGTTAATACGAGCACTGTCATCGCTACAGCGCAGGCTATTAAAGGGCAGGGCCGTATTTTTCACCGTTAACATAAGCACAAGTCATATGAACAGCTACCAGACACATTGCTTTCACAATCGTTCAAGAACTCATTTTCGGAAAAAAACGCTGTGTCCTTAAGAAGCAGTGGGCTGAAGTACCGGCAGCCAGTATTTATCTCCAGATTCCACTCAGAGCCCACAGTTTCCCCCACGGGTTTGGAAGGCCTCGAAAACACAATAGCCGTGTGTTGTTTTGGCACGTTCCAAGTTGTACATGGAGCTCGTAGCGTCAGTGTGCGGAGGCTGGGTGTCTGAGCTCGGTGTCGCTGCTGGTCGAGGTTCGTTTCTGCGGGGGCTTCTGGGACGACGTGTCTGGTGCCCCCGCCTTGCCGCCATGGAAACCTCAGGGTGTCTCCCAGGCCCCTCACTCGTCATTGATTGTGACAAGGCAGCAGTTCCAGAATTCCATCGGCTGGCTCGCTGCGTTCCCGGGGACGTGGGGGTCCGGTCACATCGCGGTCGGGCTCCTCTCCTCCAGTCCGCGCCGCGTGACTTTCCTCTCCCTGCTTGTGTTTTCCCTGCGAGGTCTGGGGCTTCTCCAAACAAACAGCCAGATATAAACACACGGGGTCTGGACGGAGCTCCGCTGGCTTGTGTCAAAGCGGCAGTGGCCCCAGAGCTGGTCCAGAGCAGAGAGCAGGGTCGGAGGTTCCTCTTTGCCGGTGAGGAGGCCTCACAGGACTTCTCCAGATAAGGGAAAGCCATCAGTGAGCTGCCAGGAAGAGTTTGGACGTGGGTCTTGTTTACCCGCAACCACCAAATAACTGTCAGGGAGAGTTGGAATTGTGAAAGATACAGACTAACAAAGCAGTTTGTGACGAGGTCTTTAGAATACTGTCGATGTGCTTCAGTGCACTTTTGTGAAATCCCTTCAGCATAAAATAGTTTGAAAGTGTCAAGAAATCCAATCGGTGTCACGCCATACAATAATCCCTTCCTTCTGTCGCCCTCAGAGATCTCTCCAACAACCGGATCGGCTGCCTCACTGCCGACATATTCCAGAGTCTCACCAACCTCATCAAACTGTAAGAAGAAAAGCAGTTACATCAAACTCATGCCCATCTAGTCATGATAATGAGTTGATGTATTGAGGGAGTTTAGCATATTTTTTCAACCTTTCAAAACTTGTTTTCGATTTTATTATTCTCATAAATATTTGTTCAACCTTTCAAACCTTAAATACAGACTATTCATTGACTCTTACCTCCCAAACAGTGTCAGAACCGTGCATTTCTCATTTTCTATACGTTCTATATGCACTATTTGGATGTCATTTTGGATGTCTAGTAAATGAAGACAATTGTATGTGTAACGTAGAAACCTCTCTGGCAACATCATATCTACCTTGGACCAAGGAGTCTTCCAAGAGCTGCCTTCTCTCAAGCTTGTGTAAGTCCTGCCTTTTACCATTATCATCATACATCTATTAACTATGTTTATGAGATACAAATGTTCACACAAATGTACATTTAGTAATATCACTAGGAAATAGGCTTCCGCTTGAAGAGAACCGTTTTAGCTACGAATCCTTTTTTTCCCCTCACTTGACACGTTAATCCCATAATGCACCGGCAGATAATTTACAGTATCTCCTCTGGTGGGAAGCGTGAGACGTTCGAGTTTGAGAGCTCCCCACCCCCCCACCCCCCACCCCCCCACCCCCCCACCACCACTTCCTCAATCCCCTGCTCTTGTTAAGAATGGCGGAGTAAAAAAGCCCCTCCTCTCTCCAATCAGGAACTTCAACTCGGACTTCCTGTCATGTGACTGTGGTCTGCGCTGGGTTCCGGGGTTCTTCCGCAGCAGCAGTACGGCTCGACTGGGCGACGAGACGCTCTGCGCCTATCCCAGGAGCCTCCATGGAAAGCCGTTGCGTGGACTGAGGGAGAGTCAGCTGAACTGTGGTGAGAGACTAGCGGTAGTGTTTATGTTTATGTTTACCAACAGGGCGGTCCACCACCCTCTCTGACACCCTCAAAACAGAAACGCAACGACAGAAAGAAATGTAAGCAGTGACGGAAAACACGGTGACTACGATCCACACTGACATTATCGTTATTCCCCTTCTCAAAACAAAACAACATTCCCTTCAGTCTTCAGATTTGGGTCAGAGTCTGTGAGTCGCTCCGCACCCCAGTGGGACTGTGCGTCGGCCAGCTTTGTGTCTGAGCCCGGGTTTTGAAGACTCCTCTGGGGGTTGCCTTTTTATGAATTGGTGCCGTCTGCATCCAATATCCCATAAACAGCAGACTCAAACAGTAATGGCTTCCTTTGGAAATGTTTGGCTGAGGTTAGGTAAAGAGAGAGAACGAGGGAGTTTTTTGGGGCGGGGGGGGGGTCTCATCAGCCTGTCGCCTCCTCCTCTCACCTCCTCCCCTTCTCCTCCCCCCTCCCCCCACGGCCCTCAGATGGTCCCCTGGAACTCCACACCTTGTCCCTGCTGCCCTCCCAGCGCCAGCTGGTCTTCAGAGGGGACCGGCTGCCTTTCCACTGCACCGCCGCCCTGGTGGACAAGATCACATCCCTCCACTGGCGCCACAACGGCCGCCCCGTGACCTCCGACCCTGAGACGGGCGTCCAGTTAGAGAGCAGCGTGCTGCACGACTGCACCTTCATCACCAGGTGAGCAGCGCCCGGGGGAGGAGCCTCGGGGGTTTCTGGTGGGCGTTCTGCCTGACGTTCTACCTCACGTTCTTAACCCCCCCTCCCCCACTCCTCGTTTAGAACCCTTGGCGACCTGTTCCTGTATACACTCTGATTGGATCCTGGAATGCTGTTGTCAAATCCAAATATGTCTTTGGTTTGGTTTTGTTGCGTGGACGTCAGTGACTCATGTGATGTCGTGTCCCGTGTGTGTGTGTGTGTGTGTGTGCAGCGAGCTCCTGCTCCAGAACGTGCATGTGGAGGCCAGCGGAGAGTGGGAGTGTGTGGTGGTGACCGGGCGGGGCAACACGTCTCGCAGCGTGGAGATAGTGGTGCTGGAAAACAGCGCCTCCTTCTGTCCGGAAGACAGAGTCATCAACAACAGGGGAGAGTTCAGGTTCGTGCGACTTTGTCAATGTCATAGCAAGACCCTGACCTTAGCTCATTATCTACCAAACAGCTGATAAATCTTGTGATATACAGTACTGAGCTAAAGTCTTAGGCAGCCAAGTTTTTCAACATAAATATTGTCCTTTTTTTCCCTTCCTTTGTATTTGTGTGGCAGTATATCAGTGCAATGTTTCTTTTTCTTTTTTTAAATGTATTCGTGTCCCAGACTTTTGCACAGTGCTGTATCTTACAGATTCAGAGTGTCGCTGGGATTGTCTCATCATTCTCCTGTTGGGTTTAACTCAGGTGGCCGAGGACCCTGGCAGGCATCACCTCCCACCAGTACTGTCTGCAGCTGCGTTACCCCTCCCTGTCCATAGGGGGCGGTGTGGAGAAGAAGGCGTCGCGCTACTGCGACCGCACAGGGACCTGGGAGGAAGGGGAATACACCAACTGCCACTACACCAACGACATCACGCGGGTCCTGCACACCTTCATCCTGGTGAGAGCCGGTCACATGACACACACCGACGACACTGTCACACTTTCGATCCACTTCCTGGTCAAGTTTGTCTGACGAATGAACGGTATCAGACTATTAATCGGTTACAGATGTCTCTCTCTCTTCCTGTGTCTGTCGACTTTTTGACATTGACCTTTTTTTCATTTATCCCGTATCCTTTCGTCTGTTGTCCAGATGCCCGTCAACGCCTCCAACGCAGTGACCCTGGCTCACCAGGTCCGCACCTACACCCTGGAAGCAGCTGGCTTCTCCGACTCCATGGACGTTCTGTACGTCGCTCAGATGATGGAGAAGTTCATGGAGTACGTCCGACAGCTCCGAGAGGTGCGTCATTGAAGACTGTGCTTGTATATCCATCTGAATATCAATATCGTATCACCCTTCATTTCTATTACGGATGTACGTTTTACCATGGATAAGTATAGTGTACGTAGAAATGGATGTAAGCGTGCGTTTGTGTGTGCATGCGCGTGCGAGTCGGCATTGAACCGAAGCTCACGTCTCAATCTGGATGTGTGTGTGCCAGCTGTCGGAGGTGCTGGTGGAGATGGGCAGCAACCTGATGCAGGTGGACCACCAGATCCTGGCCGATGCTCAGAGGGAGAAGGCAGCCTGCAGCTCTCTGGTCCGCTCCCTGGAGACCCTGGCCTGGCCCCAGCTCCACAGCCACGCCCAGGACCTCTCCATGGTACCTCTACTCAACCAACACTGACACTCCTCTCATGGCTTTAATGTTGACGTTGGACTAGATTAGGGTGACGATAGCGATGAAGTTAACAGGTTAAGCTCTTCGGTTAAATGATGTAATACTGTTGTAATTGTGTCATTGTTGCACTTTGGGGTCAAAATACACACCCGTTCCTTGGCTTTAACTATTTCAATGCTAGTAGAACTAGCATGAAAGCACAGGTAACAGTGAGACGACAGTAATCAACCCTCCCGCTGTTTCTCCGCAGATCTCCAGGAACATCGTGATGGAGGCACACCTGATCCGGCCCGCCCACTTCACCGGCATGAGCTGCACGGCGTACCAGAGGCGCGAGGCCTCGCCGGGCGGCCTGGGCGCGGACGGGCGGGCGGAGCCCGGCCAGGAACAGCCGCTCCGCTTCCGCTGCACCACGGGGACCCACAACACCTCCCTCCACAGCTTCCCCCTCAAGGTGAGCAGGGGGCCGCGCGACGCCGCGCCCCCACACACACGACACGTTCGGCGTTGGAATGGCGTCTGGTTCGACCTGACTCCCCGCCTAAGTTGTGCTGACGATAAATGAGTAGAGAAGTGTAGTAGTGATTCCTTTGGGGTATATTTTTAAGGCAACAAAATAAGTAACAAATACAGCTAAACATAGTAAGGCAATGACAAAGGCTACTACATGTACAAAATGACACAGGGTACTGAATGAAACATCGGTATAAATCAATGCAGCTACAACGTTGTGCGTTTGTCTCCAGAACGCGGTGGCGCTAGCCTCTGTGGCTCTCCCCGCCTCCCTGTTCCCCCCAGACGCCCCCTCGGACTGCAAGCTCCAGTTCGTGGCCTTCAGGAACGGCCGTTTCTTCCCCACCCAGTGGAACTCCAGCGGTCCCGGAGACCCCGCCAGTCAGCGCAGCGTCAACTCCCCGGTCGCCTACGTGGGCCTGGGTAAGCTGGGAGCTCCTGGCTCCGGACTCTGACGCCAGAAAACATCAGCACACGCCCTGACAAAGCTCGTTCGTTAACGTCCTCGTGACGCGGAGAACCAGGAAGTGCCGTCTCTTACTCCTCCTGTTCCCCTTTGCAGACGGCTGCAGCATGTGGAACCACTCGGAGCCCGTGGTGGTGTCCCTGCGTCACTCGTCCGCAGGAAGCGACCCGGTGGCGGCCCACTGGAGCCAGCGCGCCCCGGAGCGGCCGGGCGGGTGGAGCCAGGAGGGCTGTCACCTGATCCACAGTGACCGCACCACCTCCACGCTGCGCTGCTCTCTCCTCAGCAACTACGCCATCCTGCAGGTACCTCCCTCGCCCCTCCCTCGCCCCCCTCTCACTGGCTCTCCCCGCGGCATTATGTTCTCTCCTCCCTTGCGTAAGTGTCTGAGTTAAGATGCACCTTGTTGAGTTCATCCGAGTTCATTTGAGGTGATCTACCCCAGGTGCCTGACTTCCCCAACCCGACCCTGATGCCAGTGAGGGTCCTCCACCCTGTGGTGTATGCCTGCACCACGGGGCTGCTCCTGTGCCTCTTCACCATCATCATCACACACATCCTCCACCACAGGTAGGGTGTGTGCGTCTCTTCCTAGGTGTTCGTCCGATGTGAGTGTGTGTGTACGTGTTAATCCTGATCCACAGTGAGACTGCATGACTTAAAAAAATATGTATTTTTTCCCCTTGAAGCTCCATACGCATATCCAGGAAGAGTTGGCACACGCTACTCAACACCTGCTTCCACATTGCCATGACAACGGCGGTGTACGCGGGGGGCATCACTCTGACCGGCTACCCGGTGGTGTGCCAGGCGGTGAGCACCTCCTCTCTCACCTACACGACGGATACGAATTTCGAATGTGTGTGTGCGCTCGTGTACGTGTCGGCGTGTCTTCGGACCCTGTGTGTGATCCCGTGTGTGGCTTGCCGCAGGTGGGCATCGCCCTCCACTACTCCTCCCTGTCCAGCCTGCTGTGGATCGGGGTCAGCGCCCGGGTCCTCTACAAAGAGGCCGTGTGGAGGACGCCCCGGCAGACCGAGGGAGAGTCCCCTGTTCCGCCCACGCAGAGGCCCATGCTCAGGTCAGTGATGTCATCAGAGCGAGACAGAGCTCCTCTGTGAGGTTGTCAGTCACGGCCATCCAGGTCGGTGTTGAGGATGGGTGGGAGGGAGGGACACCACCATCAAGTGACTGGATTCATATGCCGGGGGGCCACCCAAACTGTATCGTATCAAAGGCGGGCATTGTGCGGAGGCGAGCGAAGCCGCTCTGCTTTTGAGGGAACCTTGTAAAGGCAGCGTAGGACCCCGGACCCCGCCGGGGCACAATGGAGCCGCAGAGACAGATGCGGCGGGGGAGGGGAGGAATGCAGGACCAGGGGATGAGAAAGGTTGAGGAGGCCGTCGTAAATCTGAGCACAGGGTGATGGAGAGGGCACACTGTCGCCCATCGTGACCCTCCCCCCCTCCCCCCTTCCTCTCCCTCCCCCGCCTCACCTCCTCTCCCTGTGCTCCTACTCCCCCTCCACGCTGCGCTCTGGAACTGTAGAGCGGCAGCTGACCCCCCCCCCCCCCCCCCCCCCCTCACCTTCTGACCCTGAAGCGGTCAGCGTCGCGGCTGTGACAAATCCCAGCCTCCTGAGCTCGTCTGGCCTCTGTCACACTGTGTCATCCCAGAGAGGGGGACCCAACACATTATTCAGGTCACACAGCAACAGGCAACACATTTGTCATTGCATACTGTACTTAAGAAATATGGACCAAGACCCCATACTCACAGTGTCCCTTATAGAATCTCTCTCATAGAGGGGTCAACAATAGTCATTTCCGTATGTCAAACGGATCCATTACTTTTGGTCGTCGTTGTCCTTGATCCCTCGTCTTATACCTCAGTCAGATGGCTAAGCGGTTAGGGAATCGGGCTATTAATCAGAAGGTTGCCAAAATGATATTGTGTCCTTGGGAAAGGCACTTCACCCTACTTCTCTCGGGGGGAATGTCCCTGTACTTACTGTAAGTCGCTCTGGATAAGAGCGTCTGCTAAATGACTACATTTAATACCTTTTACTTTGCAGGTTTTACTTGATCGCCGGTGGAGTTCCTCTCATCATATGTGGCATTACAGCAGCTGTCAATGTCAATAACTATGGAGACAACAGCCCTTAGTGAGTCTCACACCACCACCCTCCGGCATGTTGGCTCTATAATCGTCCATATATCTAATGCTGCACTGGGTATTCTAGTGAGACGCCTGCTTCCACAGAGCTGTCCCTGTTTAGCATCGACCCTCCTGACCTCTTTATTGTTGTTTTACAGCTGCTGGCTGGTGTGGCGGCCCAGTTTAGGGGCCTTCTTTGTCCCGGCGGGCTTGGCGGTACTGGTGACCTGGATCTACTTCCTGTGCACTGTCTTTTGTCTGAGGCACCGGGTGGCCAAAGAGTGCCCAGGGGCCCCCCCCCTGCCCCCCCCTGCGCCCGAGAGTCAGCCCGCCCTGGGAGGCAGCACCAGCCTGCTGTCCACCGACTCCGCGGTGGTTACCGTGAGCCCGGGGATGGCCCAGGAAGACCACTACTCCCTGAAGACGCAGTTCCTGGTTCTGGTGGCCACCCACTTCCTGTTCCTGGCCATGTGGAGCTGTGGAGCCATGGCCATGTGGCTGGTGGGGCTCCGCGGCCTGCTGTTCAGCTGCCTGTACGGGGTGGCTGCCGTCGTGTTGGGGATCTTCCTGGTGGCCCACCACTGCTTCCGACGCCTGGACGTGCAGGCCGCCTGGCTGGCCTGTTGCCCGGGTTACCGCCGCTCCCAGCCCATGCAGAACTACATCCACACCTGCTCCACTGTGAACGGGGTGCAGACATCCGAGCAGGGATCACAGCTTTTCATTGGTTGCCACCCCCCGGGCGACCCTCATAGCTCCTCCTCCGCCAGGTCCTCCTCCACTCCCAGTGGGATCAGCAGCATCAGCCCGGGGCCTTGCAAGCTCACCAACCTGCTGCAGGTGACCCAAGACAATACCAACCACGTCCACGGCCCACGCGCCCCCGCAGGCACCAACACCAGCGCCAGCACGGACAACAGCAAGCCAGCCAATAACGTCCTGCCCACCATAAGCTCAGCAGCCCCTGGGCAGCCTCAGCGGAGGAAGGTCAGTGGCAGAACTAAGCAAGGCGGCAGCCAGTATCACCATCGAGGTGAGGGCAGGGGTCACTATCGTCTGAAGGCTCTGCGGGCGGCGGGGGGAGGGGGCAGCATGGGGGCTCTGGGCCCCACTGGGACGGAGCACCACATCTCGGCCCACCCAGCTCACAAACAGGCCACGAGTGAGAACGGCAGCGTCCACCACAGCCTCTCCGAGAGCCAGGGCAGCCCGCTGACCAACGGGAGGCGAGTGGGTGAGGCGCTGGCCACCAGCCCCTCAGAGGGAAGCGACGGGGGCAGCAGCGGCAGCCGCAAGCCGTTCCCCCTGCTGCCCTCCGTGGCCACCAGGGCGGCCATGCAGGGCGCCCAGAGGCGCAGCGCAAGCCGGGACAATCTGAAACTGGCGGCGGCCGTCGAGCGGGAATCCAAGCGCAGCTCCTTCCCGCTCAACAGCATCACCACCGCCGTCACCGTGCCGGGGGCGGCCACCAACGGGGCCCTCAAGAGCTCGACGTTAGAGTTGGAGCAGGACACCAGCGGCACCGACCACTCCCAGAACTCTGTAGGCATGAAAAGCGGTTTGTGGAAGAGCGAAACCACAGTATGACCCTTGAGAGTGGACCCGGACTTGTGTTTGGAAGGATTTGGTTATGATTGAATGGTATGTTATGTTAAACCTGATCAGCCAAGCTGGTAAAGATGATAAAGGAAGCCAGGAACTTAATCTGGAACTCTCCTCTAAGCGTTGGGTTTGCTGTAAAATGCTAAACATGGCTTGTCAAAGGCTATTCATTTTGCTTATTTCAAAACCAAGTCTTTAACTTCGATTTATACTACATTTCACAGGAATCAAAGTCTAAAATTGACATCAAATGTTGATTGTTCTGAGACATTAAACAAAAATGCATTATTTCATTTGTTCTCTTATTCTATGCATATTGACTATAGCACGAAATGGAATCCAAGATTGTTCATTTTCACATTATAGGCGTATGCATTTCCTTTGTGGAGTGTTCTGCTCTTAAGATCTTTGTAAGTTGTTTTTTTGGCATGTAGTTGTGTATGCACTTGTTTATATTTGCTTGTGTGTGTGTTTGTGTGTCTTTGTGTGTGGGTGCGTACGTATGTACGTGTGTGTGACAGTGTGCATTTGTGTGTGTGTGTGTGTGCATGTTGGTGTTCGTTTGTCCAAAAAGCTAGAAAGAGAGAATATGCATTTGAATATGTTACCTTTTTTACTTCAATGTTTTGTGATATGCGCATTAGCACTGAGTTCTCCCCCACCTTATAAAAAGTACAAAATAAGCAAGACCATAATCTGAGCAAATGAACAAAAGAATTAGTTTCTTTCACACAATTCTTTTTTTTTTTTTTTTTTTTTTTTACTGTGAACAGCATTTTATCATTTGGGCTCAATATATACCAGTTGTAGACTTTGTAACAGACTTTTCCATATTAATTTCCATGGTGTTTCTCCTGTTTTGCTCTGAATTCTCATTCATGCTTTGATGAATGTATACTGCCCCCTGCTGGATTACAAACAAACTGCCCATGCACTGATGCAAACATAGGAATCCCATAAACTATATTAGAAACATGAGTTTGTCATCTCCTACAGGGAGAAAAACACACAGAAATTGTGTGTATAGTGTGCCTCTAGATATATCATATGCAATAGGTAAAAAAGAACATACAGCATCCCCAACACATTGAGTTCAGAAGAAGTTGCTCAAGACCTTATCATGAATTGTCTATATTTATACGCAGTGAAAAGAGTTTTGTGGTTGTTCTGTTCAGTTTTTCTCAGAAGCTCACGACAGACTCTCATGTCGATATCACATGGTAACTTTCTTGGAGCAGTTTAAAAAGATTTGTAGATATGAATTTCTGTCGATCAGCGTGACCATGCAATCGTTTGTACCCGCATGGTGCCCACTTACACATACTGATGTGTCAATGTGATCAGCATGACCATGCAATCGTTTGCACGTGGTGCCCGCTTACACATACAGATGTGTCAATGTGCCAGTCGCTCAGATGTGTTCAGGGAAATGTTTGTGCCAAAGAATTGTGTGGTATAGTATGAACAACATAAGCTTTAATGTTTAGGAATCAGACTGAACATGGTATTGTTTTATTATGCATCCTCACCTGAGATCTCCTTAAGGGCCATTAAAACAATTGATGTTCCATATTTTCTATTGTCTAACAAAAGGAAAGCAAATGATGAAATATGAAATTGCCTAACTTATAGTTACAGTGGCAGGCCACAGCATAATGACATCTGAGTGTTATGACTCCATCTACGCAAATACTCTCTCGCTTAAATGTCACTAACACTGACTCACTGTCACTCTTAGGTGTGTGCTCCTCAAATTAGCTGACTGGGCGTCAAAGATATCCGTTGAAAGGATCTAGGAATGTCTCGTAGACATACAGTATGTACGACAATGTGTTTTGATGCAGGTTATTTCAGTGTAAATATACACTCATCCCCATTGGTCCATTAATGAAGAATGTTATGTTCTTAACTCTCATCTCGTTATGAAAAAGGGAGATTTCAAAATGTGTGCATATATTTATATTTTCATTTGTCAAAATGGCTCCATTAAATGTTTGTTACAAACTGTTTTAATTCAGTAATATATTGTTCAAGAAACTCAGACTGTGCCTTACAAAAAAATATCCGATGCAAAATAAACAAGAAAAGAAAGTGTGAAACTTTATCTCGTCTGTAACACAGTGACTGCGTTGAAATATTATGTCTTTAAAGGGTACAACAACTACCGGAACAACAGAGCTTCAGTTTGGGCTTCAAACTATAATTATGTGTTTATGTATTAATGACAGACGGTTCGTACGCAGTTCCTTAGACAGATGACACATTGCAACTATGGTAACAGCTCTCCATCCAATCATAGAGGTCACAGAAGTTAGTGACACAGATGTTTGCCAATCACTATGCTTATATTAGAGTATGGGTGGGAACGCCGTTAATGAGGAAGTTGACTTTTCAACAAAGAGGCCTGCCAAGGGTTTCACAAGGCTTATCGAAATAGTTAACAAGCTAGTCTAGCAAAGGAGACTGGACTTCGTTGTGGGACTTTAGTATCGTTTAATAGCAAGTCTTAAGACCTACATTTGTTGCTATTTAGGTTACTCGGTGTACGCTAGCGTACGTGGTTAACGGGATAGTGATAGCTGGTTCTAGCTAAGGACTAAGCGGTGGAGGCTAGCTCAGCTAGTAGTGCTAGCACTACTGAGGAGTAATTAGGGAGGCGTATCAAGTGTTAAGACATGAAACCCAGTAACGTCACTGCATAAAGGTTCCAGAGTTATCCAGCAAACACGGCTGGGCAGTTGGTAACGTTAGCCGTTAGCTTGAGCAACACAACGCGATAGACTTGAGATACTTTTCAGGATCAGCTTGCCGTCTTTTCAAACGGCGTAGGTACTGTACAGTCCTACTAGTTCTTTTTTGTCGACTTTAACAACTGGAAGTTTAAACATGTCTCTAGGTGATCAAAGCCAGCAGTGGTATCCCACAAGTGTTCAGGTAACGGTGTTACAGGCTCGGAATTTGCGCATCAAGGGAAAGAATGGAACAAATGATGCCTATGCCATTATGCAGTTGGCAAAAGACAAGTTTTCTACCTCCGTTGACGATAAATGTGTGGCCCCTGTTTGGAAGGAAGAGGCTACGTTCGATTTGCCACTGTTCCATCAAAGCAATGCTGAACGCTGCACACTTCATATCATAGTTATGCATAGAGCACAGGTGGGACTTGACAAGCACCTGGGACAAGCTGTGATCAACCTAATAGAGCTTCACGACAACAAATCTCGCAAAAAAACAGAGTAAGTAGGCTACTACCATGTGAGTTGTGCTGCACAATGCGGCTACTGTGTATGTTTGAAATGTTTTTTGTTATTTCAGCCAAAAGTTATGAAAGTTTTGTTTGCATTTCACATGGGTATCCTCACCAGTCCACAAACGTCAACATAGATACGAGAGAGCTGTATCCCTTGTCAGTCTGTGTGAACCGAAAAATCTATTTGGAATCAATCCTGCTAAAGCTTTAGGCTGTGAATATAATTTGGCTATTCGCTAAGCTCTCCCCTATCTTCCACCTGATTATAGTTGATACCATAGCTGGATTGGGTCACTTTACTGATAGACTAAGACCAGAGTAGTGAAATATCAACCACATTCCTATCATTACCAGTGTTCTTCCAGGTCCGAGATATTATAACGTTTTTTTAATTAACTTTTTACTCACCTTACTCGACTTTCATGTCAGTGACGTGAACAGTGGGCGAACACCCATTTATTTTCATGACTTAACATTTGGTTGCAGGCAGCAAAACAAAACTTATTTTAGATTAGTCGAGGCAAACAACACACCCTTTTTCACATAATGGCATCTTAATCTCCTTCTTACCACGCCATGACAGTAAAAAGAACAGCCTCTAGTACAATATGTTTTTCCCCTGGTCCAGTATTAGGCCTAAAGTGGAACAGGAGGATCCTATAGTTATGACTCATTATTGCTTAGTATCACTGTTTCAAGGGCAGTCTACTTAAATTACATCACTCAGTGTGTTTACAGTACTAAGTACGTCCCGTAATCTTATCTTTCGTTTACTCAGTCAGTTGGTTCAGCCTCGACCTTTTTATGACAAGGTTCAGAGACTGCACTGCCCAGTTCCTTCCCTGACACGGTACATTTCCCCCCACCACAAGCCTTTTTCTCGCTCTCTCACAGAAAGCGTGTCAGGTGTCCCCCTGTCGTTCGTTAGAGTTGGGTTACTGGCACACTCCAGGGTCCTGTTGAGGTGTCAGGGCCTGATTCTGAGGCAGACGTGCATGGGAGCAGGTGTGGTCCTCTCCATTGGAGAGTGGAGGGTGTTGTCAGTTGATGACATCATGTCAGCAGATGAACACTCATATATTCCTATGGCCATGGACAGCGGGTCATCAGCCAATCGTATGATCAACAATAGGGATGATGCTAGAAACTAGGCCTTGTACACACCTAGAAGTTAAAATGTTATTCGATCTTTTCTAGTCTACATTCAAATATATGGTCTTCTAAGTTTCATAATGGACCTGCCTATAGCTTGAGGGCTGTCAGTCTGCACAGTTAGTTCCATATCACATGCCATTAGCTGAATGTAGCTTACAGTGTTTCCCCTAGGCTTACAGGGGTTTTTTTTTTTTGGGGGGGGGGGGGGGTGTAAATAAGATAAATAACATGAGGCCATTTAGTTTGTTTAATAAAAGAGCAAGCTATAGACCTGTTTTATAGGAAGGGTAACCTTAAATTACTTATTTTGTGATCGGGCGCTATAAAAAATGATAGGTGATATGTAACACTGGCTTCCCTATGTTAATCATTAGGTCCATGTTTAGAGAAGTGACACTCTCTCATGTAGAGAGAACTGGTTGAACAAGAACTGCAAGGTATTGTATTCTCTGTAAACACCATCATGGGTGCAATTTCACAGACTGTTCCTTTAACTCTGCAGCTGAACTTGGCCTGCTTTTAATGAACTCCTAACTTTCCCTTGGCGATTGAGAAGGCTGGTTGATTAAAGGGAACTCTCTTGAATGATGTTTAGCCATGTAGTCCCATTGTTCTGTGTTCACTAAGCCCCCACCGTAGTACTGGTCCTGGTTCCTGTTTGACTTGGCATAGCTTGTCCTAGGAGGCGAGATAAGGAATGCTTGTCCCGAGAAATTGCTCTGTTTTCATTACATGTCCTAGGAGGGCCTCCTTACAAGCTTGCATAGCTTCATGGAATGCAGGTTTCCTCCCCTGCATGTTTCCTGATTATTTTCCCAGAAGAATCTGGCTGGATTTTAGTTTATTCCTACCAATACAAATGTTGTGGCCTTGAACTGTAGATGAACCTCACAACAATGTCTGTCAGACTTGGAATCAGAATCATCTGGAATCGGATCAAAACTGTTGTGGTGCCAGTGGCTTCATTTCTTCCACCACATGGCAAATATGTTCCAGAGTAATAGATCAAGCTTACAGGAATACTCATGACTTACACAGAGCAAAGTATCAAACCGTATCAAGTATCAAATTCCATGCAACAGCGACCAGCCTGTAGGGGCATGTCAGCTGTCAGAGATAACTGTGAAAGATAAGAGATTGAAATCAAGGACAGTAGTCTGTCAGGGTGGCACAGCTGCCCTGCCTAACTCTGCATAGGGTTCTGCGAAGGAGCATGAGGAGTTTTTGTTGGCATGGTATCTTTTGCACACGTCCTAGATTATAATTGGTTCCATTGAAAACGAGATCCCATTGGCCGAGGGCACGTCTTCATCATTAAGTGGAGCCGCTCCAGGCTTTAGTGAGAAGGACTGGTGTTAGCCGGGCAAGTCGGCTGTACTTAAAATCACTTGATTCTCCTACTAGGTAGTCTAAATGAATGTGACAAACGTCAGGCCTGATGTTGTAGTCTGTCGATAACCCATCAGCAGTCTGTGCAATCACACAAAATGCAGAGTGACAAGCCGACAAAATGCAGAGTGACAAGCCGACTATGCTTGTTTTGATTATGGGAAGGGCCTCTCCAGAACACTTGCTTTGTGCAGTTGATTATTTAGAACCGGAGGGAGATCAGGGCCCAAATCTGGAATTTTCTGCTAAATCTGATCCGCTGGATGTTCCCAGTTGGTGCCGCAACAGTACAGTACTTCACTGAATGATCCATCAGCCTCAGGTCTGAAGAAACAAGCTCACACCGACTAAAACCTGTAATGTGTTTAACACTATTGAAGCATGGACTTCCATTGTCGAAGGGATTTGGCACATGGGATTTTGTCTTTCAGATTTCAAATTACAGGCTGGCCTACAGGGTGTTACTGTCTGTGTACGTTTGACCCCATTTCACATTTCTCCCTGGGCGATTCGTGCTGTTGTTCTTTGCAAAATATTGGCTGTAAAGAGAAGAATACCATAGTGTGCAATGATATCCTAGTCAATAGTAGATTTTCTTTCACTCTTCATTGTCTAATATCATCTCTCTCGCTCCTGCTCTCTCACTGTCACTCCTTTGTCTCTCTTGCGCTCTCTCCTGCCCTCTCTCTTGCTCTCCCTCTCTCTCATATCTGCAGTTGGTTCAAGCTGGTTGACAAGAATGGCAAAGAAGACAAGGTACGAGGGGAGGTGTTGCTGGACGTCCAGTTCATGAGGAACAACCTGTCCGCCAGCATGTTTGACCTCTCGATGCAGGACAAACCCCGCTCCCGCATTTCCAAGCTGAAAGACAAAGTCCGGGGGAAGAAGAAGGAGGGCTTCTCTGACTCCGCCTCAGCCATTGTGCCGTCGGTCAGCCAGGTTATGACGGACAGCGAGGGGGAGGAAGGCGAACACGTCGACTCGCCAGAGGCCAAGAAGAAGTCCAAGCTCAAATCCCTCTTCACCCCCAAGTCCAACTTGCAGCGTAACATCTCCCAGTCCATGTCCACACTGGGGACTCTGCCTGAGAAGAACTCCTCCCTGAGTGGGAGTCGCTCGTCAGGTCTCAATGTTGAATCTCCAGATGGTAAGCCCAGGAATTACAGTATGGTCTGAATCCTTTATTTTAATGATCAATTATAAGATTACATTTTTTTCCATTCGTCTTATAACACCCACTCTCTCTCCTGCCGTGCTGTTTCTCTTTCCACAGTGAAAAGGAAGTTCAAGTTCCTGGGCCACAAGCGCACAGGCAGCAACGACAGCAAGGTGTCCCTGGGTCCCTTCTCCCTGCTGGGCCGCTCCAAGCAGAGCGCCAACGACCAGAACAACCTGTGCATCAACGGCAGCCACGTGTACGCAGAGGAGGCGGAGCCAAAGTCCGGCTCCACCCTCAGCCTCAACAGCTCTGGCCAGGGCTCCGTGGAAGATGTTCGCCGGCACGACTCGGACGTCTCCGCCGACTCCCTCAAAGGCCTGTCCGTGCCGTCCTACCGGCAGGAGCATGCAGACAGAGACCGAGTCCTGCTGGAGCAACGGCGCCACCAGGAGGAGGAGGAGAGGAGACAGACGGAGGAGAGACGCAGGGCAGACGCCAAGAGACTGCAGGAGGAGGAGGAGGAGGAGGAACGTAAGCGCCAGGCGGAGCAGGAGAGGAGGAAGAGGTTCCTGGAAGACGAAGCGCGGAGGAAGAAGCTGAAGGAGGAGGAGGAAGAGAGGCGGAAGAAGGGGAAAGACGAGGAGGAGGAGAGGAGGAAGAAGTCCAAGGAGGAGGAGGAAGAGAGGAGGAGACAGGGGGAGGAGCGCCGGCGCCTGCAGGCTGAGGAGGAGCGCCTGAGGCTGGAGGAGGAGCAGAAACAGCAGGAGGAAACCAAGAGGGAGGAGGAGAAGAAACGCCAGGAGGAGGCCTCCATGTCCGACAGGCTGTCCACGCTGTTCGGCATCATCAAAAAGAAGGAGGAGCCACAGCCGCAAACCAGCAGCACTAAGGAGGAGGTGCCCAAGCCAGCCCCCCGGAAAACCTCCGGAGATTCGGAAGTCCCCGGCCCTCGCCACTCCTCCAACCCGTTTGAAGAGATCTCCCTCAGTCCGGACACCCCGAACACTTCTGAGGAGACCCCGGGTCATCCTCAGAAACCCCCGCGAACCCCCCAGGTTCCCTCAGCAATGGTGTTCCTCAATCGCACAGCCAAGGTGTCTGCAGTCAAGCCCAGGTAGGTCACACAGTACTCCTGTCTTTGAGATGCAACCTATATGATTATATTACTTGCAAGTGCCTCTTATCCACAGCGATTTCAATGTCTAGCGTTCTATGTTATCTGATCTATTATAGCTCACTGTTTGTCAATGTCTCTCATTTCTTCTTGACTTTACTCCTGGTCAATGATCTGATCACCTCGCTTCTGACTACTTTTTCACTATTTTATTCTGGTGGGAATCTAGTCCATCGTAACTGCTTTTAAGATAGTGTAGTGATAGCTGGCACTGGTACACAAAGAACCCACAATCACAACATGAGCAAAGTAGTACCAAGTCCAAGAAGACTTGGACTTGGTACTAGAAGTATGCTTGCGGGCAACATTTGGGTGCAGTCAGTTACTTTATCCTGACATCATACTCCTGAACCACCTCTCAAGGTGGAGCACAACTCCTGGTCTGTTTGATGTTTGGTGGTGGTGATAAGCTGGTTGTTTTTCCACTGGTCTGAGCTTCTGGTTTGTGCTTCTTATCCTCCATCCGTTTGAGTGGTTCTATATTCCCAATTGCATATGGTGTTTAAGGATTAGGAAGCGTAATGTTCATGGTTGAGGATTAACTTGACTTAATCTGTCTACCACAAACTGTTTCTCCATGGTAGCCTACTGTGTCTCATCTTCTTGTGAATCGTCTGAAGGATCTCAAAGCTTTGAAAAACATGAGCATAGACCGCTAGAACCAGGCATTGTTGCTGGCGTGTGATGGACCTGCCAGGCCAGTTTGGTGGCTGTTCTGATTGGTCAGATTTGTGGAATGTGGGTGGGTGTTTCAAGGCTGGGTGGTGCGGTATGGTGCAGAACAGGTTGTGGAATGAAGTGAACTCACAGCGTGACTAACCAGCAGTGTGACTTGATACTGGACTTCTCAGGCATTGTTGTTCCCTGTCTAGCTCTTGTTTTGGATGTTTTAGTCATTGAATCCTGATGGTGAGTTAGTTATTTCCTTTAAATGTAATGGATGGATGTGGTTTTATTTTATTTACGTTTTCTGAATTTAAGTCCAAGGCAACTTTGTGTTAATTTTGTCTAGGCTTGATGGAAGCTTGTGATAACTTGTGATTACAGCTTCCTCACCTTAAATTGCATCTTTACCTTTTGGAAATGTGAACAATCTATGTAGAGGCTTTTAGCCAATTATCTATTAGGACATTTGTACTTATTCACTATTTCCAAAAAACATATAATTACTATATTATCTTATTACATAACTTAGCCTTGGTTCATGAAGAAAATAATTTCAATCACCTTTTATATGGTATGATACATTATGCAGTTTTGTAGAATAAATGTACGACCTTCAAGTGTCTTTGTCTGTTATCAAACCGTGTTGAAAGCTTTTTATTTAATAGAGAGACTTCTGAGAGCTTATTTCTGCAGTGATGGCCAAGTTCCTGTTTTGGAGATAATGTGTCCGTCTAGCACTGAACCCAAGGCTTTTGTTTTCACCCTTTGGCAGATTGGTTGAGTCTAAGGAACCTGAAAGCCCAGGCTCGCACACACAGGGGCCGCAATCTCCTCCCCCCCCTCCACCTTCCAGTGACTCCTCCCTCAGCAGCATCCCCTCTGAGCCCCCTGTCACGTTCTCCAGCCTACACTCCTCGCTGGCACCCCCAAATACGAGAAGAAGCTCAGAGTCCCACAGCAGCAGCGTTGTAGTATCCCACCCCAACATGTCTGACAAGAAGCGACAAGCACCCCTGCCACCGGGCATCGGAAACCCCAACGCGAGCTCCAGAAGTTATCCCATTAAATCTTTTGCTTCAGGTAGCAGCCTGCTGCCTATAACTGAGGGTGAGATCTCTGGAGAGAGTGAGATGACCGGAGCCAAGCATGGCAAAAGACCAGCGTTACCTCTTCCTGACTACGAAAGTCTGTTTCCAGTGAAGAGGCATGGAGTGCAAGGTCAGACTCGATGGGATCATATCATTGCGGAGGTGAACCAGAAACAGAGGGAATACATGCCTCAGGTAGCTGCTAAGGAGATGAGTGTCGATGGTCCAGAAGATGAGTCTCAACCACAAAATAGATCCATCTCCTCGCAACCGAGGACTGCTTTGCTCCCAAACCCACAAGCGACTCAACCGAAGGAAGTTCCGGCTATTTCCTATAAAAAGCTTCCGGCTCCTGGCCCTCCCAAACCCGTAGTTGTAGCGTCTCCTAGACTAGTGCCAGAGGTCAGCCCAGCTCAGAAGCAGAGTCCTGCCCGGACAAATGTCTCTGTTGAGAAGATCAACGTCTCTTCTTCCACAGTTATCCATTTGATGCCCAGCAGAGAAGTGCCCTCAGTGAAACCTAAAGCTGACCCAAGGAGGGTTCTGAATAAATCTTCCCCTCACAGTCATTGATGCCAAGTCTGCGTCTCAGGTGGAGAGTCCAAGAGCTTCGCAAGACTTTTTGGAATCAAGATCCACCAATAACCTGAATGTAACGCCATCGAATAGTCCTGAGGAGATGCCAACTGCCAAACCAAGACAAAAAGTTCCCAGCAAAGAGCCAGTCCAACAAGCAAATCCGGAAAAGGAAAGCATCGAAGAGCGGGAAAAGTTGAAGACTGCCAACCCGGACTTGAGCAGGACCAGTCCAGTGATGATGAAACACACTGACGTGAATTCGAGGAGAGAGAAGAAACCTACTCCCAACTCTGCTGACGGGGGCGACAAGAAACAGATACTGGGACCAACAACGGAATCCAAAGAGAAGTTAATTGAACCCGACCCGTTCCCTAACTCTGTGGTACTCTCCAGAGACCCATGGGCACTCCCAGAGCAGAGCCATGGAGGAGATGATCTGTTCACTGGGAGGATACAGAAAGAAAATGAGCCACACGATGAGGAAATGACCCGTGGTGACCAGAAAGACATTTTTGCTGCAGGATAACTCAATGGAGCTGCCAGACACAGTACAAGCATACAAGTCTGACTCGAGTGATCCGAGTCCTTTTCAGAGGGACATTTCACAAAGGAAAAAACGGGCATCTCCATCTCTCCGTAGCTCAGAGAAGCAAGGTTCACTAGATAAACAAGACTTATCTAGAGCAGAGGGAACCATGACAACCACCTCAGAATATCCTAGACTGGATGGACACGAGCCTCAAGTGGACTCTTCAGTGCAGAACTATATCCATGGTAGAGAAAGGTTGGAAACCCAAGCAATGGAAAAGAAAGCAGCTGTCGTCCAGCTGGTCTCGCTCTCTTCTTCCCCCGTTCCCTCAGTCCTGACTACGTCAGATGTCTTTCAGCCGGGTGTTGGAGAAACGAGTCCCCAAGCTGGTGTTCTGTCTGGGGGTAAGACCCAGCCAAAGGCCTGGGTGTCACCCTCAGAGGCACAGCTTAATAGCAGTGAAGGTGGGCCTGCCTTAACACCACGCAGGTGAGACTGACCATTTGAGCCACAAACCTTTTAACTAACTCTCAGCACTGACAAGCACACAATGATTGACGTGTTTTTCGAAATCAATTTTTCCAAATTAAACAGTTAATTGCTGGTCCAATAAAGTGGATTACTGTTTGTGACCCAATTGTCAAAACCTGCCTTCATTTGCCAAGTGTATATTTGGAAATTATTTTGTAGGACAAAGATGCTAAATGACTAAATGTAAGAGAGATTTGGGGGAAAATCAGATTTTTTTTGTGACCAGAAGTCCTTGTGTACTAAGCGTTTTAGCTTTAAGTTGTTGCTTGAGGAAGTATTTTCGGTTTGTGAGTTTTGTGGTGGAATGAAAAGGGATTCGCTGTCGTGTACGACTTCTTTGCACAGGTTGTGATTCTGGGGGTTCTTTGTACACCACTAGGTGATAGAACATTTGTCTATTGACTTGTCCTTAGCTCATAACGTAAGTAAAAAAAATGCCAGCCATCACTGCACATCTCCAAGCAGTTGATTCCTCTTTGTCTGTCATCTTCCAACCTCTGCCTCCATCTTTTTTTTAATGTTGATCCCATCTAACCTTCTGTGCCAAACTGCTAGCCCCCTCTTACACATCTAACTGTTGGTGATATAACTTGTCTCTCCAGGCCTCATCCAGTCAAGCCCATGAACACAGGGGAGACCCAGGCCCCCACCAGCACCCCTGTAGGGAGAGAATTAAAGACTCTTGATTTCACCACAGGGAAGATAAAGATACCGCCGGCTAACATGGTACAACACTTCTAGAACAATCAATAACCCTTCATTTTCAGCGCTCTCACTTTTTTTTTTTTCTCGATCAATGTGTGATAACATCATGTGTACATATACATGATATACCGTATATTATATGTTTTTAAGATGTTTGACATGTACCTACAATGTACAATAGGTAGGACAGTTAAACAGATCAGTGTGTGACGCTAAACGCCTCTCCCATCAGGTGACTGGAATGGCAGGAAGTGGACCTTACACTCAGCTCACCCAGGAGGAGCTGATTACCCTGGTGGTCAAGCAGCAGACGGAACTCACCAAGAAGAACGACAAGATCGTGGAGCTGGAGGAGTACATCGATAACCTGCTGGTTCGTGTCATAGAGGAACAACCCAGCATCCTGCTTGGCATCAACTCTTCAAAGCATGCCTTTTGAGACGCCAGGCGATCTTGCGGAGGGTAGGGAGTCCTACTTAAATACCCTGTTATGGTTAACGACCCCCCCCCCCCCCCCCCCCCGACCACCTCCCAAGATCTCGCTTCATCCTCTTTTTAAATGTCTTATATACTTAAAGCACTTTCATTTTCGTCAGTGTCCAACTAAGACGTCACGTTTCGTTTGAGAGCGGTGGCATTAAAGTAGTACAGTGTTGGAAGAATGTGTGGGTGTCATAAGGTACCTAGGCAACAAAATGCACACAACTGGATTGCATCAACATATACATTGATGTTTTTTTCACACCATGGTACTGGAAATGCTTTCGATTCTTTATTGTCTTATCTGTTCTGCTTTATTGTTCATTTATGTTTCTCATTATACATCATGTCACTAAAAGGACTACAAATGCTTATGTCTGCATCTCTCAACTCTATTCTTGACGGAGTAGTTTTCCTATTAAGAATAATTCAGCTACTTTTCATTTGTTATACTTTACTCACTCATTCCAAAGCCTTAATGCAGCTGTTGTTGTTCTACATTTAGTTCTTAATGATTTGATTATCTTCAGAATTTATTTTCTATTTGTGTGATGTTTCACAACTTTCTTGGTACTGTCAAACAAATAATCAAATACCAAATCAAGTGTACTGCATAAGAATTATGACAATACACGGTACCAGCCTAAAACGTCAAGCTGAAATACCATGCCTTATATAATTCATTTTCAGAAATACTGTACTGTTAATATTATTTGTTGTCAATCTTGCTTATTTAGCTAATTCCAAAAACACTTTCTTAGTCATCATTCCTGACGTTTTACCTCAATATACTGTTACACCTGTTGTTATTTTCCAAGTGTTCTTTTTTTGCTGAAAGCCTGACACTGTGTAAAAAGAGGAGACTGTTTTTGAGGTTGTGAGGTGACTGTATAGACTAGAGTATAGGCAGTTGTGATGGACCGGGAGGAAAATGGAACCACTAATAATTAGTTTCTCTTATGTATTTATTATTATCATGAGTTGTATGATTCCTAGTGTTGCCATGGTCTGTGCAGAGCACAATCGTTTGTCCTCTCAAATATTTATGAAAACTCTGGATACAATCATTCAATATATTTATGCAAAACCTAATGCTAGAAACAAATTTTACGCTCTTCCTATGAAAATGTAAATGTGGTCTGACACTAAATCACAGAGGAATCTTACTGAACCATATGAATAAATACCTTTTTAATAAGTAAGCTCTCATATAGATGACGGCGGCTAAGAAAATTCCAGCAAAGTTTGAATGTAATTTACTATACTATGATACACAGATCCTGTGACTATGCCTCTGCTGTAATGTCATAGCAATAAGAACATTGAGAACAGTAGAATGTTATAAATTGTGCCTTTTAAAAACTTCCTTTTATTTAAGAATGGCCTTTTTTGAACCGTTTGACAGTTACTGGTGTTAAATAACTAAAAGACTGCTGAATGTCAAACCAGAATCTGTTTTGCAAAGAAATTGACTGTTTAAGAAAATCTTCCAAAGGGTTGTGTCATTGTACACTTTGACCTTCTAATTGAAATAAAAGAACACTATATCCTACCGATATCTTGTTTTTGTATGATAAAATAAGGACATCATTATGTAGTGTTCTATCCAAAGACATTCTACAGTATATTGTGTAAAATGTCTCAAGCCTAATTCCATGAGACATAATTAGTCTGTAAATTTCTCTTGACGGTGTCATAGAAAAGTGTGCATCTGTTTGCATTGACAAGCCTTTTTGTTGCTTGTCCTGCTAAAGATTCTTCAGCTGCCCTCTGCGTTTCATTAGGACTACAATGAAAGTAATTACAAAGAGGTGCAAATGTAGATTTATCATTCAGAACCTGATAAAACCCAACCATTAATTAGTGTCCACTCTGGATCGAAAGCAAAGAATGCCACTGTGCTTAAAATACAATCGTGTAGACCTGTTAACATTTATTTCCGGTTTCTTCTGCGCTCGAAACATGTAGTTTATAGAAAGAAGAATGGTAAGAAGGGGGTCAATTTCTGCAATGAATTTAAGGACATATTCACCTGTCACATGTATTGTGGAAATCCCCATATAGCCTGAAGCAGACCCTATGGAAGAGTGAGGGAGACATGGATTAACTAGATAATGAGGACCCCGTAGGCACTAATTAAGGCAGAGGGTAAGGTTGACAGCTCAGACGGGTTAGTTTCCTCTGTCCTCTGAGAAAAGAATAATGGCTTCCTCTAGTTCTATATCACTTGCAATCAATAGCCAACCGTTTCTGAGCAGAAAAAAAAAAAGATCAAGAATCTTGAACTCTAGAAGTTTTCCATCATATACTTGAGTGGTTCTTTTTCTGACTTAGGTAGTAAACAAAATATCAAGTTGCCCCAAAAGTGGTGGTGTTAACAACAGTGCACATAAAAAAAACTAGTTTTGATTCTGCTTTTTATTACACTCAAAACAACTCCCCTGGTTCTCAGAAGAAACTAGTCGCATCAAAGCCCCGTCTTTTAAGTACAGAAAACATCCATCTCCAAAAGTAGAGACGTATTAGGTATGCAGTATAGTATGTCTGGCCATGTTATGATTATGTAACGGTTAAGACATTTTTTTGTTCTTAAATCATATTCACTTTAACAGTCAATTAATTGAAGATAAAACAAACATTTTGATTCCACTTTTCTTTATTGATTTTGATGATTTACTAATAATGATTTAACATTCTTTGGGTTTATGAAACAGTATTTTCACCTAGTGTATCAGAGATGTTACTGTACAATATCTACAAATTCCATAATGTGCTATATTATATCACAGATTCCTTAAAGCAAACCATACAATTCTAACACAAGAGTGCACTTTTTTGTACAACTATTTCAGAGATATTAAAGTAAACAAATTTAAGTTACTGCTTAGTTTCATTGTGCGCCACAAAAGATCATGCTTCACCCTAATGGTAACTACAATACCTAATACTATCCACCATACATCTTAATTTTCTTTTAGAAAATGTTTGCTAGCATGATGTTAAGACTATATAAATTGTGACACACAACCACATAAATAGACTTCACTGTTACACAAAAAACAGATAAATTGGGAACCATTTTACTGATTGTCTCAAAATGGCAACATAAATGTATTTCGCTTTGTGTAAATGGTTAGGAGATTCAATTTCATCCTTGTTTAGTTGGCCTTGATGATGTGTTCTCACTTTGTAATCACAGCCTCAAGGTTCCTTTTAAAAGCACACAAATCACACAACACAATAGTAACCGTTAGACGAATACTGTACAATTTCATTGACACATTACCTGAAGTCAAATACATGTTGTCAATAACATAAATAAATACATAAATACATCACAAATAACTGATTTGAAACACTCAACACTTTCATTCAAAGTTTCATCCTAAAACTTTGACATTCAATTACCAGGAAGTGGGATGTTTAAATACACAAGCTCTTTCTGTCCTGATTAGCTGAAATACTGGGAGGTTTCAGCTATTGTAATTGATTTAGGGCAGCTGTTTTCAACCCTGGTCCTCAGGGACCCCCTGTCCTGCATGTTATGGATGTTTCCCTGCTCCAACACACCTGATTCAAATAAACGGGTAATTATCTAGCTCTGTAGAAACCTGGTCATGACCATTCACTTGAATCAGGTGTATTGGAAAAAAGGGAAACATCTCAAACGTGCAGGGCAGGAGGGCCCTGAGGACCTGGTTGAGAACCACTGGTTTAGGGGTTACAAGTTAGGGAGCATTCAGTGGCTTCACAGCACCACACTGGCCGTCGCGCAGTTGTTGGTGGGGATTCCGATGCGACGGCGGCAGGTGAACATCTTACGCAGTTCGGCGCGGAAGCGGTCGTGGAGCCAGGCGTAGAGGAAGGGGTTGCAGCAGGACGAGCTCATGGCGCACAGGTGACACAGCAGCTGGATGAGCAGGAAGTAGCGCTTGTGGATGAGGTCGATGTCGATGTCGCGCAGCACGTTGAACACGCTGATGGGCATCCAGCAGAACCCGAAGGCCGCCACCACCAAGGTGACCAGGCGGAAGGTCTTGCGCTTGCGCGTCCTCTGCGCCTCGGCCTGGCTCTGCGTGCGGTGACCCGGCACCACGCAGTTGCGCAGTTTGACCGAGATGCACAGGTAGGAGGTGCAGAGCGCCGACAGAGGGAGGACGTAGGTGATGAAGAGGGTGCTGTAGGCGTACGCCAGCCTGTCGGTCTCCTGGCCCATCCAGAACTCCTCGCAGATGGTGAAGCCCTCGTTCTTGAACTCCACATGGTAGGTGTGAGCCACTGCCGGGGCCACCAGCCCACAGGACAGCAGCCAGATCCCCGACAGCAGGTAGGTACACGCCAACACAGAGATGCGCTTCTTCAAAGGGTGCACAGTGGCATAGTATCTTGAGGCAAAGGGAAAGAGGCAGAGAGAGATGGTGCTGAAATATAATGCCACGTGTATGTACTGTAGAGTAGCATTTCCGTGTCTGAATTCATGAAACGTGTTGTTTGGTAACTTTCATTCAATCTCACAAAAGGCTCATTTGAATGGCTGGTAACACATTTTAGCACTCCATATCTGTAATTTTGAAGCATCTTTCCGATCTGCAGATGGTTCTATTTGGTTGGTACAGACCCATATTTGGATGAATGATTCAACCACATCTTAAATTTCTGAATTAGGATGTCTGAATGTCTCGAGCTTTCAAAGAGCACCAGAAGATGTGTGCATAACCTATCATTCCATTACTCACACAGCAACTGTCCAAACATCTTTGAAAAAGGCTTTTGTACATATTTTCAATGTGAAAATGATGAACAAATAAAGGAACGAAAAGGTGCAGTCATACACAGTCCAATGTCTATTATTAAACTGCCATGACATTACCAAGTCGCCTTTCATAAATAACATTCGAGGGAAATGAGAAACAGGGCTTTGGACTTTAAGGTCTGAGGTGTTTTGTTCCATCGTGGCCTACCTGTCTACACCGATGGCAGTGAGGGTGAAGACCGACACGTAGACCGTCACCGGCTGGATCAGGTACACCAGGTAGCACATGAAGCGCCCGAACACCCAGCCGTGAGGGTTGAAGGCGTAGGCCAGCGTGAAGGGGACGCACGTGGCGCACATCAACATGTCGGAAAAAGCCAGGTTGCCTATGAAGAAGTTGGTGACGTTGTGCATCTTGCGCGTGCGGCAGATGACGTAGAGCAGCAGGTAGTTGCCGAAGACCCCCACGAGCACCACCAGGGCGTAGCAGGGGATGATGAGCAGCTTGAAGCTCTGCAGGAGCTCCACCCCTACAAACTGGGGGCTGAGCTTGGAGGAGTCGTTCTGGAGCACCACCTCGTAGACCTGCCCGCTGTTGTTTGTCCCGGGCCCCTGCAGCTGGGCCAGGTCGGCAGGCCATTCATTTCCACTGCCCTCCATCACAGCGGCAGGTCAGGAACCACACACACCACCGAGTACCTGACCGAAAATAACAGAAGATGCTTTACAAAAATAGGTGACTCTCTTTGAAGCATTAACATTGTACATGCTGTACAAATCATCCTAATTTGCTTAGAATTACGTATTTACTTTGAATCCATAAAGATATTAAGAATGAATAAGGATGGTGTCGATAAGCTTTAAAATTGTATTAAAATGTGTATTCTCATTTTCTCGAGTTCTGTTTGAAAAACAGATCACATTTTTATGCAGGAGAGTGACTACACTCGCAGACGACACAAGCAGTGTTGCAAGAAGGGAACGAGAGATGTATTGACAGAATCGTGTTTTGTTCAACAACGGCATTACGTGCCTGAGAAGTCAAAAACAAAAGGATTGAAGTTGACATTCGCGGCCTCATTAAGGCAAGCTTTTTATGTGCGTACACAACTGTGTTTGGCCATCAACAAACCGTGAGATCAAATATAAAACCAGGAAAAACTATTCTAAACAGATGGTGAGCTGTGCCCAGATAGGAGGGTCTAAAGAGGGTATCGGATGATTGGTCTGTCAGGAAGAACTGAGGGGGGGGGGGGGGGGGGGGGGGACCAGGATTGAGAAAGGCTTCTGTAAATCATGCCGTGAAGCAGAAACTGTAAGCACAGTAGGTTTCATTAACATTGTGGTTAATGGATGTGGCACTGCTACACACACTGGAAAGCCTTGACAATCTGCCTAATCCTCATTTGTTGTGTCCATGAGAGAGGAACTTCTCAAAGGAAAGTGTTGTAACTCTCCAAAGCCAGAATTGCATTAAAACTGAAATGCTGAGATGTGAATGTTATCATGCATTTCAAGTGTCTCATCACAAGTGCAGGTCGAGCACAGCCCGTTTTGCACTGTTTACTAGTCTTTCTGTGTTTTTTTCCTCTACAAAGCTGCAAACTAGGTTAATGGTCTTTTAGAGGGGATCTGTTATTGAGCACCAAAGATGCACAAACTGCACATGGGAACACACACACAAACATGAGTCCTCCTGGGCAAGACAGGAAGGTGGAACAGAGCTGTGAATGTGAATGTACGTGTGATCACATCCATCAGGTCACTGAAAAACCAATCACCGTGAAACACACACAACTAGATCCTCAACTCCTCCTGTGGTCAATCTCATTTTCTGTATATAACATAGTTTACGAGTACTAGCAAAGCTCACACACAATAAAAGCCGAATTAAATAAATGCTGGCAAACAGAGCAATATCTCTAGGCTACATCTCCTCCGTTGACGTGCAACACAACGTCGTACAAGACATTGAATGTTGATCACAAATAAATTCAGATGACCAACAACATGCAAGGACACCACTTCTTTTCTCAGTAACAATGTTTTTCTTGCAGGTGATACCTGCTGAGTGAAAGGGATATCTGTAACATTAATGTAATTCCGTTTACCAGAAAGTCCTTGGAAAAGATTCAGTTTCTTTTCACCCAGTCGTTCTGGCAGCACGAGGATGCTGCACAATTTTCTAAAGCAAAAATTGTATTTGGAATAGTTTTAAGTGATGGATGAAATGTTGGCTGAAAGTCCATTAATCACTTTGTTTGCAAGACTCGATTTCTTTCAATGCTTTAAATAGTGATTTGACGCAGTATTGCATATGCTACACGGATGTACGTTGAATCTAGACGCTCGGACTGAAAAATCTAAATGTAATTTAAACTTGCTATTAGCCTTTATTCCCTCCCCCCTCCCCCCCTCAAAAAAAAAAATCTATATGGGACATAGCCTACATATTAAGTCGAGTATATAACCTTACCTTTTCAGTACCTTTGGTCAGTGATATTATGTTGCGTCTTGTTGATGCCCTCTGAAACAACTGTACTATACCGGTCCGTCAACTCCGTGACAGTCGGAAACAAACGACTGGAGCGAGGAGCGAGCAACAGTTTCCCACTGCTGAGAGCAAGCAAGGTAATTGGTCAGTGGCATTGAAAAAAAGAGGCAAGCCTATCTGTCCCTATGTTTTGGTGATGGTACTTATCACATGAACTGACCATTTTAGATGAACTGGCATTTGTGATTTGTGTTCGATAGCAGTCTCCAAAATCTCCAAGAAAATATGAGAATTTATAAAACCTTTTATCGGTTTATATAGGCCTACCTGGATATAAGCTATAGCCATATTGAGTTGTACAAAGCTAACACCTGAATGTATACCAATCTGACTACTTATGTTATTCGTGTCTTTACATCTCAATTCGACATTAGGGGCATGTCTGAAAGTGTGAGTATTTGTGAAGGCCTACGCTGACAGTTGTAGGCTACATAATAATTGTGAATCCCTAACGTTCATATGAAACCCTTGTATTTTATATCTTTTCAAAAAAATCTGAACTATTAGGCTACTACATCCTGGATGGTTCCTATCCCCTGTGTCTTCTCCCCTTTGTAGCCTAATGGTTCCTTTGAGGTTGTGATCCCTTTCTGACTCAGACCCTGTTTCCTTCATGGTGTCATCGTGGTCTTTGATGACGCTGCTTAGAGCGTTTGCGAGAGATAAGTTCAAAAAGCTCTATGTGATGTAGATTCAATATATGCTATCGATATAGATGGTGTTGCAGCCATTATGTTGGTTATTTGTAGTTTTTTTTAATTGTAATATTCTTTTGAACACTGGGTAGTGTGGGTGCAGGGGAGCTTTATTGGTGAACTCACCTGAAGTTGATTGGAGACCCGGACGAGCATGCCGTTTTTTTGACCGTGTTGCAGAGCACACGCTATTGTTTTTTATGTCGTTATTATTAGAATAAATAGCATTAAACGCAAGAAGTCGTCTGTGGAGTGCACGCATCTAAACCATTTAAAATCCAGTCTAACAACAATCATTCAGTGGCTTTGAGCAGCAATAGGCACCACACTTGTGTTGTCCGTCCGTCCGGCTGGGGTTGTTTCTCACAGTCCTCGACTGTACGATGACAATCCACGAACACCGAGGGCACAGGACAGGTGTAGAACTGAATAACCCATCACAACCAGTGTGCGAGGAGAAACAACATCAGTGATAAACAGAATGGCCTATTTAGATCAGTAGAATTAGTTATAGTTGATTCTCTCAGGGAACTGAGAATATTGTCTTGGTTCCATCTTCGAAATGCTGACATGACATAAAATAATGATATTGGTTCAACTAATACTTACTGTGCTATGAGGCTTCTTAGTATCATGAAGATATTACAGCAAACAGACAGGATCAATGATAGCAACCCTGCAGCTGTAGCCTATATCCTTTGTTCTTCAAATTGTGTATCTGGTGATGACTCATGTCTTTTCAGTGTTTGTGACCAGAAAGGGGTATTTTCTGTTGAACTAACAGCTAAGACCTCACCACAGCAAATGTCAAAGTGTTAACTTAATGCCAGGAGAGGATAAAAATGCAACTAGTAAAATGAACACTCCTGGTGTAAAATTAAAATGTTGAAATTTGCTGTGGAAGCTGGAAGCTCTACAGGCAATAACACACTACTTTATGGTCACAAACATAAAAATAAATAAATGAGTCATTGGATGAATTTAGCCAAGGGTAAGGAGAGAAAGGGAACACACTGATTGCATCAGCTCCAGTGAACTACACGTTCTGTATGACACTCATTTTGACACAACATTTCAACACAAATCGATGGGCTGGTTGTGGGCACAAATACATTATGATGAAAAAGGCATTGTATTAATGGCTCGTAGTTCAGTTGAAGGGGCTTTTCGAGAAGGCCTGCAAATTGTGCGGTCTAGCATGAATGGATTAATCTATTAGTCTCTTGTCAGTACTGTTTCATTGTAAAAAAAAAAATGAAATAGATGAAATGAAATGAAATAGAGCTGTAAAAACCATGGGAACATTGGGAACATCTATCCTTATTAAATGGCTGCTGGAGAAGTTGAGAAGATCTAAGAGATGGTGTGGACTTTCCCGACAGTCCTCCTCTGGATGTCTTTCAGCGAATTGCCACTTGTTGCTAGTCACTTCGATGTCAAGCAGTGCTGTGACCAGATCAAAGGGGTCCTGTTTATCAGAGAAGAGCAGCTTGTTCACCACGGCCAAGCCTCTTTCCCAGTGGACACTGCTGAGAAATGTACAGGTGAGGCATGTCTGGGGGCACTTGGGAGAATCAGACGTATCTTGGACTGAATATAAAGCTTTGATAGCAGCCGAGATCAGCTTCCTTTTATCTGTTCCTCAGCAGGACTTTACTCCAAATATTTTTCAAATGCTGGAGAATAACCTGCCAAGTCTCTGGCCCCAAACTGATCAAATGGTTGCACACCATTTGAAAACTCCTTTTCACTGCCTTCCATAATTCAAATAATTGTAATTTGTTGATGTAGTTTGTAGATTATTTTTGATGTTTTAGATATTTTACTCCTGTCTTTTGATCCTTCTGATCAAAAAGATTTTTGAAATGACCTCCTGAATGGAGATGACAAAAAGCTTCTTATATTCAAACTGCAGTCTAATAGTCGGTCCCTTTTCAAAGAGGTCCATTTCGAAAGGGTCTCAAGGAAATCAATCTAAATATGCCATGATTGGGACCACAACCCACACAGACTATTCTCCTACCACATACACCACCTACCCTTCCACACAATGGATTCTCCTGTTAGTGACTGTTCTTGTAAAATACATGATCGAAAATCGTAAATCACAGGTGGCCAAGTTTGTTGTGGGATACGTGTTTTCGGCCTCAAAATAAACGTGTCACTGTCACCAACCACTCATCATCTAATCACTGTCCACTCTCCGGAGTGGGCCCCTTCCAGATAATTGTGCAGCGTTAACAGATCAATGAGGCACTTTGCATCTGTGTGCCCAAGAGTGACTAACCCTCAGCAGGGTAGAACCAGCTGTATGCCCACTGCCTGGTCATTAAACTCACTGTGCTGATTTAGCTGAGAACTATCTCTCGACAGAGTTATGTGCTTTATCCGCTTGGCTGTTACCTGAGAAGTGATTGTTCCCTCAGAGCTCTGATTAACATCATCATGACTGGTGGGATGGAGACAGTGGGAGTTAAATGGAAGCAGCAGGAGATGATTTACTGGTGGTTGGACAGAGAGACAGACAGCTGGACAGCCGTGTGAGTCTTGGCCGAGCACCCACTGTGATCTGGTCAATCCACTCTGAAAGTTGAAATGACTAAATGATGAAATGAGCCAGCCTGAATCCCTCACTCCGGGTGTGGGTCAGGTGCGCTTTAGATAGCAGAGTACGTGCTTACCTCCACGTAGGCTTTGTAAACAGAGGAGTGGACCTGACGGGTGGTTTGAAACAGAGTAATGGCTCTGCATTATGGTGGCTGTTGATTATCACCATTGTTCGCCCTGCCGGTGAAATGGAAGGATTGGAGCCACTTCGTTCATTAAGTACCCTCTCTCGACCTCTTTCTTAGGATGGCTTTGATGTAACAGCAACATTTGGTTTGTCTCATGTACAGCAGACTGTGAAAAGAACACCATCATGAGAAAAAAGCAATGAAGTGTTTAATATGATCATAAGTTCATTATGGACCTCTGAGTTATCAGGTACTCAAATACATTTTCTGAAGAAACGCTGGATAATTAGTCCAAAAAAGAAAGAAAATAGATCTTGGAAGTTTTCAGTTGCCACTTGATAATGCCCAGAAGGTACATTGATGACGCAGATAGAGGCAGACATGGATGTCACGTGAATTACTTCAGAAAGCAGCAACAGGTATGATCATGCTTCCGCAGAGGTCATTTAATGGGGAGCTGTGATCTGCTATACACACAAGGTCTGCTGTTCTGGACATATATCTCAGTTTTACACGTACGTGTGTGACGTCAATAGATTTAGAGAGGTTGCAGACAGGCTTGAGAGAATTGCTGTTCTAAGTCACTGATGTTTGCTTAGCTTGTCAGGGGCTTATCAGGTCCCATTGTTTTTCTCCGGTTGTTTTCATGCCCTTGATTTAAGATAATAGGTCTATGTAGTGTTTGGTATCTGTCAGCGTCGAGGACGGTCGACTGTGCTGACAAATGATACGACCACTCTAAACAATGAGTCTCCGTAGTGATGTCAGAACGTATTCTTAACACATGCTGTTCTGTAACTCTTCAAACAAGTGGGGATATAGGCTATATCTTTTTTTCTTCAAGGCTAACATTTCCCACACTTAGGGAACAAACACCACCACGACTGTTGGAGACATCGTTATCCTATGCGCGGGAGCGGTGCATTGATTTACGCTGGGCTGAGATCACGTCTTCTTGGAGGTGTGGGCGTATCTTGTGTGTTGCTCTGACAATTGAAAGATAGTTTTTTACTTTGTACTTGCACGCTGCGCATGGAGTAATTGCTTTAGGGTCAATACCACGCTGCAATGAATTAGGGTCAAGACCAGACATTCATGGTCTCCAGAGAGTTTGTTTGATAGGACATTATTACTGTGAACATCGGGTGACATTACCAGGAAAAAATACCTTGATGTTACAGTATAGCAAGCTTTTTATGAGAAGTTTCCTGTGATTTTTTTTTCTTTTCTTGAACTTCGCGCTCATCTAGGAGTGTAACTGTTGAGAAAATAATTGTCTGCTGGCATCCTGAAGTTATCCATCTCACAATCTAAATGGAATCTATCGAGGGTACCCTACCACCTTTTGTTTGCGCAATCTAGCCTAATGTCACTGGGCGTAAAGAGCTGAAAGGTATGAAATTATACAGCTCATGTAATGTATGGAAAATGGTAGGAGTGTTTAACATTTCATGTCTAACTAACAAATCAAAGTCCGCCCATAAACAATTCAGATAATGGTAGTGGATTTATTTTCTTCTTCATACTGAACAGAAAATTATAGGTTAAAATTCATCAATTACCTCATGATGCAATAACCAAAGGCATGTTTACATTTAAAAACTAGGCAGTGTTATTGAGGATGTGATTCAAACATGACAGTGATAACAGTGACATGATAATTCCAGGTTATAAACCCAGCAAAGACAAGTGCTTGGACTTAACATCCTCAACTCCCATAGGTCACATAATAATGATTCACCACCACTATTCAAGACTCCGACATTAAAACCGTACTTGCACTTAACGAAGAGAGCAGTCATCACTTTCTTACCAAGATATTGTAATACTATGATAATATTTATGTAAAGAAAAACGCCATATGGTCCATACTGCACCACCGCTACAGAGTATTATAAACATTCTAATCACTTCGACATGATAGGTCTATCTAGATATTGTGACATGGTTGTACACCTCTGGCTTTGGGGTCAGAGGGGAGAGGTCAGTGCCAGGTGAATGGACTCCGCTACGTAGTCAAGGTTACGGCTATTGATGGCACTCACATTCAGGCAGCCATTGGATGGGAGGTACAGATGGCGTCTCTTAACCAGGAACTCTACTTGTCGGGCTGAAGGAGAGGAGAGAACAGATCAGGTGTGAGCCTCTCGCGTAAACCCTCGTTCATTATCATGTAAGGGCTTGAGATGGTGTTGAGAGAGATTGAGGTGGTAGTTCATTCAGGGTTGAGAGGGATTGGGGCTTAACATACATGCTAGTTTATTAGCGTGTAAATGGGTGAAATAGGCGGAGGTGGTGGGGGGTGTTGAGGGGGTTGGATGGAGCCTGAGTGAGCTCACCGTTCAGCCCCGTACAGCAGTACAGGCCCCCCTGCTGGGTCACATGATCCCAGCAGCCGGGAGATCCCAGCAGTCGGAGTTTCTCGCGCAGTCTCTCCCTGATCAGCATCCCCCTCTCCACCACACGTCTCACTCCCTCCTGCCTGCACAACACATCTCAACGGAGGCACACGACTCCACACTGACAATCATCTCAAACGCTACAGAAACCAGGAATGTTTGCTGGACGTACAGTACTGTGCAAAAGTCTTTGGCACAATGAAACATTTGTTTCTTTAATACTGTCGCACAAATACAGAAGACCAAAACATATGTAAGACAATATTCATGTGAAGAAATCGTGGGTGTGTAAGACTGCTGCACAGTACTGTACCATTCGATGAGGTGAGCAGGGTTGCTGAGCACTGTGGCTACCACGCGCGCCCCACCCACTGACGGACAAGACCACAGGGAGTCGACCAGCCGAGCAGCTTGGGACTGGACGGCCAGCAGGGCGGAGCTCTGCCTCAAGACGCACAGAAGGTGCCCGACACGCTCCTCTGCAAGGACATGGATGGCAGGCAAGGAGGACATAGATCATTAGGTTGACAGACAGACAGACACTTGTTATATGTGCATCTGAGAAGCATGTGACACATCCAGAGATCTGCATTCTCGAGGTGGCCGACGTCATTCTGACGTTCTCACGACTGGGGTCGTTCACAGGTCGCAGGCCAAGAGGCAGGCCTTATGTTTACATGTAGTCATTTAGCAGACGCTCTTATCCAGAGCGACTTACAGTAAGTACAGGGACATTCCCCCTGAGGCAAGTAGGGGGAAGTGCCTTGCCCAAGGACACAACATCATTGCACGGCCATGAATCGAACCGGCAACCCTCTGATGAATAGCCCGATTCCCTAACCGCTCAGCCATCTGACACCCATGATTTGCCACCGAAGCGTCTCACCGTACAATCCAAAGGTGTGAGAGAACGACTGGGCACAAAGCAGCTCCAGGCCCTCAGACGCACAGTGACGGACAGACCAGGCGTCGAGCTCCACGTCTCCATGACACAGGCCTTGAGCAGGCAGCAGGAAGAAGGGGAACAGCCTGCGACTCTGGCAAAAGGAAGGGGGGAAACGAGAAAAAAACAAACAAGAGTGTTTAAGGAAAACGGAAGCGTCCTGGACTCCTTTTCCATGTCATTGCCTGAAGGCGTCAAACTCTCACGGGGTGCGAAACACAGGTTTTGGTGGGTTTCTCGAACAGTTTGTCCTACCACCATCAGCTCTGTGACGAGCCTCCATTGCTCCTGTGACAGGTGAGCTCCTGTGGGGCAGTGAGCAGAGGCGAACAGCACGACAACACTTTGCTCTGGAGCACTGCCCAAATCCTCCAGTAGCTGCTGCACACTCACACCCCGCTGCGCTGGATCCCAGTAGCGGTAGCGCCGAACCGCTTGGATTCCCGTTGCCTCAAAAACACCGGCCAGGGAATCTGGCAAAAGAGCAGTCCTTTTTCTTATTGTACCATCTGTCAGATAAAACCCATTGCTCGACACTTCAATTGGCTTCCCACGGCCACATTTTTCAGCACATGATTTTCTTTTTCCATCTGTCTGCTCTTACTAAGCCACATACTTACCATCACAGGGAGTGGGCAGATAGACAGGGCCACACCAGGCAGAGCGGATATCGTACCAGTGTGCTAGTAGTTCAGCCCCCAGACGCACAGCGCCAGTGCTGCCAACAGTCTGAATACCCAGCACCTGCAGGACAGCGAACAGCAGAGATTACGGCAGCCAGTCATTGTGAAGAATCATTTCAGTTAAGCACATGGCTATACTGGTTGGTTATTTAAATAGTGTCCTATATGGAGAAATTTGCTACATGACATAGCAAACTAAGTTATCAACTAAACCAGGCTGGTTTCCTATTCAGTTATAATTTGTAAAACATTATAGTGTTTTTTTATGATTGTAGTCAAATATAATTGTATGGTTATACCTAAACATAATTGTAAATGTATTATCTATCAGTAGGCCTACGTTTTTTTTAACTTTATCTTAAATTACTTTATTTTTATTATTAGGCCTATTATTTAACTTATTTTACCTATCATTTTAGCTTCAACAGTGCTGCAGGGACAGTGCAATTTAAGTTTTTTACTTAATTTGTAGGCTACCTATGAATACATTACAATAAACTTGATTGATTGATATTATAGTCCTTAAGCCCTAAACAGACACATACAGTATAGGCCTACACATAGGGTCTTCAAACACTATCGAGTTTACCCTGTTCTCCACAATAGCTGGGCTGTTCCTGCCCAGAGCCAGTTCCGTTGCTCTTCGGTTAAATTCTGTCAGGCCCAAGGATGGTGCATAGCCCGCGCACAGAGTCGGGTCCGTGCTTATCTGTTTCTTTATTCTTGCAATGAGAGGGAGCCCCGCAGTCTGGCCCTCCTCATTAAGGCACTCTAGAAGATATCAACAAATATTTAGCAACACTTGTGGGCTACCTTAAATATCAGCTGTTACAATTGAAATTGATGGGAAGGACGTTGCTATAAACGTCTAGAAAAGTATAATTTAAAAAGCGTAATGAACTGGTTGGACTTACCTTTTCCTGCCAGGTAAACCTTATTGGCATGGGTGTCTTTTCTGAAATCAGCCAATAATTTGGTTTCAGGATTCGGTGCTGCAGTCACAGTATCGATGAAAACCGAGAGAAAAGATTTTTTCCGCTCATGTAGGCCTACTTTTCTGGTAGCACTTTCAGTGGCACCACCACAGTCACCATCACATGCTGGCCTCATATTATTGAGCTTTCACTGTGCACTCTTGTCAGCGAGGTAGCTCCGAGGCTTTTGTTGTTAGGAGCTGTTGCTTAGCTACAGTAGTTGGATACTGTCATGGCAACGCTTATGATGGATGGATATAGTCATTGTAATAAATGGGTGCGTTCGTAATTGATTTCGAGTGTGTAAACAGCTTCATAGCCAACTTGTTAGCTATTAGTAAACAGTTTAAAGCATGCTTTTGGGTCATTCAAGCAAAGGATCTTATTCGGTGACCCAATCCCAATGAAAACTATTCTACAATGGTGTATTTAATTGTTTTGTAGCCTAATTAGTGATGCGGGTAGGTCGACGATCATTTCACGATGAAAACTCTAGGTGGACACCAGATGGCACTAGTTGGCAGCCCAAAATAGTTATCTAATTAACCACTCTAGGTCTAGCGTAGCCTACGTTGTAATGGCGGCTCGTCAGAATCACTTCCTTCCACTGTCGATTGCCCACTTACGCGCGTTTATGACCTTTCATAAACACCGCGTTTAACCATCGGTTTTGTACACAGCCTGACATATGGCTTGATGAATATTCCACCCACAGAGCCGTAGGCCTATGTGTGTGAGTCGTTGCCTCTTAACATGGTAATTTACGAGAGGAAGAAGTAGGCCTAACCGTATTTTGTGTTTATTATGCTAAACGTTTTGTGGTATGAATATTCGTCGTTATTCTAGATTACTCCGTTGCTTTGGACATGGGGTTAGTCCAGTGTCCAGAGCTCGGGGCTTTGACTTTGGCCACTTTTCATGGTGTTAGTTTTATTATCAAAGCTTGTAGAGATTGTTTCTCCTCATATGATTGTGTGTTGTGGAATATTGATATGGCTTTGCTGGCCCCCCACTTTTAGAAAACACAAACTTTAACACTGCTTTACTTAATAGGTATCAATTGGGGCCCCTTCAGAATAAGTGTTTCCATCCAAACAGTTGCGATAAGGGTGTTTTCATAACATGATGTTTCTTTGCCCAGAGCAAGTTTGACAGAGTGAGGTTTATGGTGTACACTGTGAAGGGAGGGATTGTGCAGGGGCATGTCTCTCTCTCTCCTCACTCTCATCACTGATTTCCTTTCTTTCTCTTTATTTATTTCTGCTCTCTGTTAGCTGCAAAATAAGTTAATTAACATTTGTTTTATTTGTTTTATTTTACATTTTAATGTGTGTCTCAGTGCAAGGCAAAGGGATGGTCTGACCAGTTTAATAGCAAATGCCCAGAGTTCAGACTCTTAGGAGAAAACAGGAGCAAACAGCACCAAAACTAAACTAAAAGACCAGAATGCAGTGAATGTGGATTCCATACACAGCAATAAAAGTTGATGCTGCAGAAAGTAAAATCTAGTTACTTTGGGACATTACTAGTGGACAGTGAAAACATACAGCATGACATTCTGGTATCATTAACTTAATACTTCTTGCATTTACAAATGGGTATACAATAAATAAATAATTTAGTAATGGTTGTTTGTTACAAAATCTGCCACTTTATTCTAGTAGTAAGACGTGTTTTGCTTCTCCAGTGTCTATTGGTGTGTCACTGATCCACATCATGAGAACAACTGGAAGTCTCTCTCGCTGTGGGGAAAGTCCGTCCACAGTAATATCGTACACCGTATGCTGGGAGCGTGCTGATGCAATGGGAGAGTCAGTTCCATCATACTACCGTCTCAGTTGAAGCAAGCTCTTCTTTCTCATGTCCAGATCCACCACTACGTGGCAGTGTGGTGACGACTCAGTCAGCGCTCCCTGTCCAGCCCAGACTAGCTGGATCTTTAAGGCCCTTTAGTCCTCCACTTCGATGTGACCCGTCGCCATCTCACTTCCTGGACCTGTCTTCAGCAGGGTCGTCCCCCCCCCCCCCCCATCTCCACAAGCCCATGCAGTCGCGTCTTTTCTCAGGAGACAGGCCTCTGTCATTGTCAGTGCTCTGATCTCTCCCTCAGTCTTCGTTATCCTGTAATGTGAAACTGAGAGAAGAAAGACAGATTAATATTCTTGGGGTACAGGTGAACTAACAATTCTGCCAGAGGAGAATGCATAACATTTCAAATGGCTGACTCAGTTGAAAAGTTGCCTCAACAAAATGACTGTTGATCCTCCCCTTCAACACACACACACACACACACATACACACCCAAAAATGAACGAATAATAAAATACAAATATCTAGGCTTGTCATCTCTGAAAGAATCAATCTTAGACAGGCAAAAATGACATCCCTTTTTTTAGATGCTGACTTTCCTCTTTGCTCTTTTGGATTGGAAGTGACAGCCAGAGATCTAACCCTGAACAGGATTAATCTGTCACATGTGGCACTGTCACTTATGACATGCACATTTGCTTTACAAGATCAGACGTTTGTTCATACCGCCATGAAATCCTAAACATGTGGCCCATTTGCTTATTTATTTTTTGAAGCATTCCCACTTTTGGACCAGCAAGCCATCTCATCATCACAAGGGTGATTGTTTATTAGATTTGGAGATTGCCCCTGTGAGAGTTGACCCTGACACACACTGGTTAGAGAAAGTACTTCAACGTGCACAAACAATCAGCAAATGTGATGCTTCTACAGCAAGAGAATCCTAAAATTGGAACAAACGTACCTGCAGAACTAAGAATAATAACAACATTGTACTGCTATTTAAAGAATTGTTTTAAAGTTATAGTAGTAATAGTAGTTTTGAAAGTTATTCCCTTGCTTGTCATTGGTGTTCTTTTGAATGCCAGTCTCTGAACGAGTTCTTGAAATATTCCCTCCTTCCTTACCCACTTAGTGCCCTTCCCATCTTTTCCCGAAATGCCTGAAATTCTGATCCTATCGAGTTAAACTGTACATGTCTCCACAGGAAGGTATAAACAATTCACAACCATCACTGTTCTGCAAGAACCTGTAGATAAAGTCACTCTGACCCTTTAAAGAAACTAAATCTTTGGTGGGCTTCAATTCTTTGGCAGAAAGACCGCCTAAAAAAAGCACTTCATATTCTAAAGTTAGCTCCTTTACTTTAAAAACATGAATTTGATCAAACACACGTCAGAGTGCTCCGGAGGACACAGAGAGGAGGTTTACACTGCAGAAATGAAGGAGATCAGCCTGTTGGTTTTGGTCCTCGCAAAGACAGAGACAAAGAAGGAGTTTCTGTACTTCAGCAACACCCGACGTGACCCCTGAACTCTTCCTCCTTCTCAATCTGATTGGGTGGAGCAGTTTGGCTGCATGTTTTCCACAGTCAACAGGGATACATCCGTCATCTCACATTGGTGTGTTTTTCACTTTTGCCATGCCTGTCAGCAGGCAGAAGGAAGACTTTGGTGGCCAGGGATGGTGGTCTCGCCCCTGGAACCCTTTTCTGCCAAAATATTTGCGTATTGTATTATTTTGTGTCGAATCAAGGTTACCTCATATAGTATGTTCGCTTCCCTGATTGATGACACATACAAACTGCTACACCAATTATTTCAATTATTGTTATTGTTATTTGATCACTGCTCTGGGATTTTTGTTCTCTTAAGTAAAGCTACTATAACAAACTATATTTCACTTGGTTGGCTTGCTCTATTCTTTTAAAATGTATTTCTAGTATATTATCTAATAAAATAGGATGACGATTTTCAGTAGTGTATAGATGATTTACAATTTCCTTCCTCAAACTTCATTATGTGATAAGAATAAAATAAATGGTATTGAATGTAAATGTTTTATTTAGAATTAACATGACAAATTCACTTGGAATTTTCCATTACCCGCTTAGGACGTGTTTCTCCTCAAGCTGATCTGGCAAAAAAAAAGATTGATTTTGGCCAGCTGTTTTTACGAGGTGGAAAAAGGAGTTTCGTTATGGGTTAGAGCCATTTAGTTTTTCCATCGCTTCTATCTGCATGTGTCCCATCCTGCGCTGTATTTTTCTCAGCTACCTGAGCCCAGCATTTAAACTCTTGATACGCTGGGATTGGATCAAATATTCAGCTATCCTTTGAAAATGAGTCTTGGAGATTTCTCACTTCACTGCTGCCTGATAATAGTCCTCACTGAATTCTCTCCCAGCACCTGATCTCCTCCCTGGTTTAAGTCAAAACATCTATTAATCGTGCCTAATAATTTGCACAATAACAAACTCACGGGAGTTGATAAATATAATTCAAAGTGTGGAGTATTAAAGAAAATATTTACATAGCTTGGTCAGTGAAAAAATGTCTTGGATGGATTGCAGTTGTTCATTGTACAATCTACCAACCTGTATTTACTGTATGACATGGCCGTATATAATAGTACAGTCGTCACTGACTGTAAGAGGAAGTAGTTAGCATTGTGTTGAATCCTTTCTCTGGACTCTCTAGTGATTTATTAGATAAACTGTTCAGGGCATTCATCTGTCATCAGATCAACTTCCTGTTTCCACTTTTCACAAGAACTTAATTTTTAGGTTGCCATCCTTTGTTCACCAGCCAAACCTAATGTATCTGGAAGTGTTTTATGTACCATCGGTATTAATAATTTATTGCCATTACCGTGGACATAAGAATGTTGAACATTGTACTGTACGGTACCATGCAAGCTAAATGAAGAAACCTCATAGATCATATCAACTTCAGCCAGAACCAGTCCAAAGATACTCATTTACGTAACAACTCTGTACGTATCTTTAAAACATTATTGTATTGCTGTATCCTGAGTCAACATTGTCACACCAGTAAGCACTGGTGTACTGCACCCTAATGTGTTGTTCTTTGAGGTATTTGAATCAGTTATGTCTCGTCTCTGAGTTACTGGATGTCCTAGGATTAGGAGACACAGACGGACATTTCTCCTTCGCCTCTTTCTGCACAATGGATTCCCCTCCCCGAGCCGTTTCTATGCTATACCACTGGAAGCTAAGACAACACCAGAAGTCTGCGAGGAAAAGAGATGGCATGACACACCTTCTTCGAACATACACAAGCTAAGTTTCTCTGCAAACATCCATGGGAGTTGTGTCTTGAGTTCAGACCGCTTAAGTCATTTACCCTCAGTATCCGACGATGACATTAGCGTATCACGAGAGCCTGGCCTGCTTGTTGAGGCACATCTGGAGTGTTGTTGCTTGAGATCCACGGCTCAGCCGTACAGCCGTAGTGATGTTTTAACACCACCCCTCCTGGCTGACCGCGCCCCGGGGGAAAGTCTTCAGATCCATGTGGCTGTTGGCTTTTTCAGATGAAAACAAAGGTACAGCGGTGCAACTGTGTTATTCCTAAAAGTAGTACATTTCCCAGCTATTCTAGCTATGTTCTTTCATTTCTACGTCTGTATGAGACCCAAAACTCAAATGTTTTATAATGTAATACCTGACTGAGAGACCTCGAGTTTAAACGTACGCCCCAACAGGAGCCTGACAGGTCCAGGGGCTGATAGCTTGTCTTCAGCACAAATCCCAAAGCCAATTCTACAAAGAGCCACAATAGGCTCCCATGAACTGTGCTATGACTCAGACAAGCTGTGTAGGTCGTACCCTTTAAATGCCATTGTCACTGCTACTAAGCCAAGCTCTCTAAAACACGCAATACATAAAAGCAACATGTAAACATTCCCAGCTTCCAGACATTTACTCTACATATTGACATGAAGAAAGAAAAAAACACACTAAGCTCCAGTTCTCTTTCAATCTATTGTTTGGACAGAAAAGTTAGCAAAATGGCATATGATCTCAGACCCACACAATTCCAATCTCTTTCATCACACCGGTTCAACCCAAATCGTAATCCAAATCTAGCTATGACCTCAGTTTCAGTCCATAAGAATAGAAAACTTGTGAAATGTGTGTTTAGGTGCTTGCAAGAAATGCACCAATGTTTTCTGTCCACAGCAACAGAGCAGAAAATGGCGTGTGTAGACTGGATGAATTTCTCCTGGAATAGACACCCCTTCTTTCAATTAAAAAGCCCCGTATCACATAAGATTAGGCCAGAAGAGTTGGTGTCATTCCCATTACTCAAACTGTCAATGTCACACTTAGCCCCTCCCCCTCCCCAGCACCGAACAGAACAAATCTCCATGCGTCCCCATGCTGTCGTGAACATGTGTGACATAAGGTACAGCCGGATGCTGAGAGCTTGCTAATTAATGAGCGCTAACTAGGAAGAGCTGTCCACTGAATAAAAACATGCTTTAAAGACAGATGAGTGCTGTAAACTCGAGCACGCCATGCTCAATTGACCTCATCTGGCTGTATACTTAAGTGATTTTAAACATCAACATGATTAGTTTAAATCCGTTGAATTCTATTTCTGGTTAAGTACTGTACAGCAAATACACTGCGTTATTGAACAATCTCGAAATAATTGAATCCTAATCACTTAAGTTCACTTTAATAGGGCTTTCCACAAACACATAATCTGCACTGCTTAATGCGGCTTCACAAAATGCATGGCTCTAACAGTCCATAGGAGAGTGAACATGTTGGACCAGATAACACACTGGATACGTGACAAAAGCACAAATGCTCCGCCCGTTGAGCATGATGATATGGGCAGCAGTTACATGCATCTCTGCTTCTCAATGAACACGAAGCATGTGCCGATGACAGCCCTGGCCCTGTTCCCCCTCTCCTGAAAACACGAGCTCAGCCTTGCATTTGGAGCCATTCACTGTTGGTCCCTGTCAATGTTCCTGCCTCCTCACCAACCCCCTCGGTCACACAGAGGGGGGTCAGGGAAGTGACCTCGGACGTGTTGTAATGGTTAGATCACTGCATCCAGGTGTTTGGATGACGTTTCAGCAGACATCAGGTCTGTGACCTTCTCTCTGCGGTCTGACTTTCCCTCTCCGTCGGGGAGCAGGGAAATAATGGCGGACTGCTTTTCCCACTCATGTTCTCTTGCCGACGATGACATTAGCGTATCACGAGAGCCTGGCCTGCTTGTTGAGGCACATCTGGAGTGTTGTTGCTTGAGATCCACGGCTCAGCCGTACAGCCGCAGTGATGTTTTAACACCACCCCTCCTGGCTGACCGGGCCCCGGGGGAAAGTCTGCAGATCCATGTGTCTGTTGGCTTTTTCAGATGAAAACAAAGGTACAGCAGTGCAACTGTGTTATTCCTAAAAGTAGTACATTTCCCAGCTATTCTAGCTATGTTCTTTCATTTCTGCGTCTGTATGAGACCCAAAACAAAACAAATAATGTTTTATAATGTAATACCTGACTGAGAGACCTAGAGTTTAAACGTACGCCCCAACAGGAGCCTGACAGGTCCAGGGGCTGATAGCTTGTCTTCAGCACAAATCCCAAAGCCAATTCTTCAAAGAGCCACAATAGGCTTCCATGAACTGTGCTATGACTCAGACAAGATGTGTAGGTCGTACCCTTTAAGTGCGACTGTCACTGCTACTAAGCCAAGCTCTCTAAAACAGGCAATATATAAAAGCAATTTGTAAACATTCCCAGCTTCCAGACATTTACTATTGACATGAAAAAAAACAAAAAACACACTAAGCTCCGGTTCTCTTTCAATCTATTGTTTGGACAGAAAAGTTTGCAAAATGGCATATGATCTCAGACCCACACAATTCCAATCTCTTTCATCTCACCAGTTCAACCCAAATCTTAATCCAAATCTAGCTATGACCTCAGTTTCAGTAGCCTGACTCTGCCCTCCTACGTACTTCCGCTCAATTTTGATTTAGCTTCTGTACTAGGTCTGGGATTTCGGTGTATTAGTCGGTTTTCAGAAACACATTTTTTGTAGGGCCAATCAGCGAACAGAGGGAATGGCTGAGAACGATGACGTTGATGTCGTGCACTAGTTTGAGTTGTAGTTCAGTAATGGCGGCAGAGAAAGATGCGAGTGAAGCTGTTCAGTCGTTTGTGGCAACGGTGCCGAATATCCAGAAGTTAAAGCCGGAGCAAGAACAATCCTTGCTGAGTTTTGTTGGTGGCCATGATGTTGTGGCCCTCCTCCCCACGGGGTTCGGGAAAAGTTAGATTTTCCAGCTACGGCAGCTAGCTCCGTTGCAGTAGTGGTGAAGGAGTTGGCTAAGGCGAACGCTAGCGATTGGTTATGGCAGATCAGAGTGGCTCTGGGCAGATCCAATAGTTTTAAACTTCAACAAAGTACCCGCCTACAAGGAAGTCAACGCTTGTCAATGGAGCGATCCCAGACCCTCTGTACAAATGAAATGTACGAGGGTCTGGTTAGGACCAGGCTACAGTTTCAGTCAATAAGAATAGAAAACTTGTGAAATGTGTGTTTAGGTGCTTGCAAGAAATGCACCAATGTTTTCTGTCCACAGCAACAGAGCAGAAAATGGCGTGTGTAGACTGGATGAATTTCTCCTGGAATAGACACCCCTTCTTTCAATTAAAAAGCCCCGTATCACATAAGATTAGGCCAGAAGAGTTGGTGTCGTTCTCATTACTCAAACTGTCAATGTCACACTTAGCCCCTCCCCCTCCCCAGCACCGAACAGAACAAATCTGCATGCGTCCCCATGCTGTCAGTGAACATGTGTGACATAAGGTACAGCCGGATGCTGAGAGCTTGCTAATTAATGAGCGCTAACTAGGAAGAGCTGTCCACTGAATAAAAACATGCATTAAAGACAGATGAGTGCTGTAAACTCGAGCACGCCATGCTCAATTGACCTTATCTGGCTGTATACTTAAGTGATTTTAAACATCAACATGATTAGTTTAAATCCGTTGAATTCTATTTTTGGTTAAGTACTGTACAGCAAATACACTGCGTCAGGGCCGGCCCAAGGCATAAGCGAACTAAGCCGCTGATGTATCGTGTTTCTTCAATTAAACGCTGCTCTCGTTTAAACGCCGCACCAAAAAGGAACATTGTGTAATAAACGCCGCCCCAGAAATACGGTAGGAGTAGCATGTCCTGAAATACCTAGTAGCTTCATTCTTTTGTGTTGCACTAGGGGTCCACTGCTAAATTTACATTTACATTTAGTCATTTAGCAGACGCTCTTATCCAGAGCGACTTACAGTAAGTACAGGGACATTCCCCCTGAGGCAAGTAGGGTGAAGTGCCTTGCCCAAGGACACAAGGTCATTTGGCACGGCCGGGACTCAAACTGGCAACTTTCAGATTACTAGCCCGATTCCCTAACCGCTCAGCCACCTGACGTTTACAGGCTACTAGGTGTTTTCGCTATCTAGCTATTCTTGCATTCCTTGCAAATCAGCGTTAATAAAAAGCAGATGAGATAGAGCTAGCTAGTCTAACTAACATTGACATTTGCTTGTTGCTTAATCGGTGATTTAGAAGACGGTACTGTTCAAACTGTCTAAGAACATTTAATATAGCGAACTAACACGTTAGCATGTTCGCCCAGCTAGCCTAGAATACCGTATTTCTTCGATTTAAACGCCGCCCTCGAGTAAACGGCGCACCAAAAATGAACAATGTGTAATAAATTTCAGTTTAATCGAAGAAATACAGTAATTAAGAAAAAATAATAACAATTGGCGACGCTGAGGGGCCCCCCAAAAAATTCTGCTTAAGGCCCCATAAAGGCTTGGGCCGGCCCTGCACTGCGTTATTGAACAATCTCGAAATAATTGAATCCTAATCACTTAAGTTCACTTTAATAGGGCTTTCCACAAACACATAATCTGCACTGCTTAATGCGGCTTCACAAAATGCATGGCTCTAACAGTCCATAGGAGAGTGAACATGTTGGACCAGATAACACACTGGATACGTGACAAAAGCACAAATGCTCCGCCCGTTGAGCATGATGATATGGGCAGCAGTTACATGCATCTCTGCTTCTCAATGAACACGAAGCATGTGCCGATGACAGCCCTGGCCCTGTTCCCCCTCTCCTGAAAACACGAGCTCAGCCTTGCATTTGGAGCCATTCACTGTTGGTCCCTGTCAATGTTCCTGCCTCCTCACCAACCCCCTCGGTCACACAGAGGGGGGTCAGGGAAGTGACCTCGGACGTGTTGTAATGGTTAGATCACTGCATCCAGGTGTTTGGATGACGTTTCAGCAGACATCAGGTCTGTGACCTGCTCTCTGCGGTCTGGCTTTCCCTCTCCGTCGGGGAGCAGGGAAATAATGGCGGACTGCTTTTCCCACTCATGTTCTCTTGACGTCTCCTAGCTTGGAAAGAGACCCCCCGCCCCCGCCCCCCCACGCACCACCCGACGGAACACGCTGTCCCGACACATCGCTTTCCACTTTCGCCGAGATCAATCCTTTCATCTTAAAGAACACCCCGGTGAGACCGTTGAGCCCTTGCAGATCACCGCTGGGACGGAAACCGGACTCGCCCACTCCCCGCGTCGCCCGAGGTCTAATAGAGAGCACATGCTCTCACCATCCAGATGGGTCAGACTCCACGATGGGACCATGGCATCACACCCACCAAACCTCCTCCGAGACGCTTCCCGCTCCTCATGATCTCCCCCACAATCCGTCCAATCCTTCTCCTCTGATCCTTCACCCTCAGGCTGGCAAACCGTGGAACACGCCAGGCTCCTTTTAAGGAAGGGCTTTTTGGGGGGGGGGGGTCTCCTAAATGTCTCCCACCTCGGCGTGCAATGGATCACATCTGTGTAAGCGCGGTCGAGATGGCAACACGGGACGGAAAAGAACCGCGAGAGGATTGGTCGGACACACGTCTGAACCTAGCGGTTCGGAGCGCGGGCTGAACCGCTGGTGCCCGTGGCCAAGCGATCATCAGCCACGGAGCTCAGGAGCTCGCCTTGGACTGGAGTGTGTGCATGCGTGGGAGGAATGCGTGCGAATTAACAGCCTCCATGCTTCCTAAACCCCGCCGAGACAGATCAGTAACGATAACACAGCTCCTGACACCACCAAAGGAAGACAAGCTTTTCCTTAATCCAACAAATTAGTGCCATAGTCACTGTCTTGTTTTCCTTGCACAGAGGAGGAGATGTCACTCAAAGCCAGAACCGCTCGGCCTCAGTCCTCAAAGGGGATTTCTTTAAATGACTCGCCGGCTGTACTACTGGTTTAGAAGGATCCCTGTGAAGTGTCCCGGCCATACCGTAGCTGAACCGGGGCTCTTCAGCGTGGGATCTCATTGGCTGTTTGTGAAGTAAACAGCCTGTGCTGGTGAAGAGATGTCTTGTGGGCCAGTGATAAAGGGTTATCAGCTCTGGGGGGGCGTTGCCCAGGCTGTAAAGGGGCCCTGGAGGAGGCAGAAACACACTCTCACACAATGTCTCTAATACTGCCTCTCTCAAACTGCCTCCCTCCTACTGCCTCTGTCTCACTGCCTCCCGTACTGCCTCTCTTCCTGCCTCCCTCATATAGCCTCTCCTATACTGCCTCTCATCCTGCCTCCCTCATATAGCCTCTCCCATACTGCCTCTCGTGATACTGTTGGGAATTTTTTTTATTGGTAAATGGCAATTTTGCGTTTCACAATTGATGTGTTTAACTTTTCAAATGGATTTGAAAAGTAAAGGTTGAGGTTTCACATTTTATTTAAAAAAAAAAGTATTGATCAAAAGATCCAGTTTCCTGTTGCCACAACAAAACATTGCACATCTGTTGATCATTTATGTAATGTTGACATCAGCTTGGCTCTAAGATGGATAGCAGGTAACACAATATGGCAGCAGAAATCTACAAACTTCAAATGAACTACCTTTATGTTTATTGGTTTGCAGAGTGGAAATGCAGAGATTATATTTCCACATGACATTGTGTAACTTTGTTATATTTCTTCAAGATCCTATGTTTCAGTCAGTATTTATTTTAGTACCTTTCTCGATTAAATCTATTTTAATCTGCCATGGCAGGCCGATGATTTATTCATCCATATATGGATTCTCTCTTGTTCAAGGTGCAAAGAGTCCTAAGGTTTACATCCACACTTTCTTCTTTGTGACTAATATCTTACAAGTCATCTCAGAACCCTAACGGTGAACTGAGCCAAGATTCAAAGTCAACAGTTTGCTCAGATGCCATGGTGATGCTGAAATAACCCCCCCCCCCCTTGACAACTCTCACAGACACACAAGCAAAGATGAGGATTAGAGGATGAGTGGGAAACAGAGATATCAACAGTACCTGTCAAAAGTTTGGACAAATCTGGAAAACGTGTCCAAACTTTTGACTGGTACTGTATGTATATATGCATATCCCTGTCTGCTCTGCTCTGGGCTGCACAGAGATGCATGCTGGGGCCAGGGGGCCAGGGGAACTTCCACGGAACACAGAGACACACGCTGACATTCCATTCGATCAGCACCCAGCAGAACGTTTGATACGACTGATGGCGTAACCCTGACACACGTTCCGCCTCCCTGACAGATCTCCAGTAATGACGCTCTGCACTGTATGCATATCACAGCGCTCCCCTACTTCAACATACGATCTGACATGGCACCAGCATGTGCTACTGGAAGGACGCTAGGTTCTAGTTAGGACAGGAATGGAAAAAAACGGTGAAGGACTTACAATTCGGACTCGGGTTCGGAGAAGCCGCTGAACTGCGTGCTGCCGTTTGAGTGTGGGGGTCCCGGCGACGGCTCCTCGCTCTTGTAGCTCCCCTGGCTGCTCCCCAGGCTCTCGTCCCCATCCGTGGGGGTCACGGGGGTCTTCTGGAACGACCCGGCCGCCCCGGCCTCCGCCGCGCCCAGGAAGCAGGGGCATCGCGTCCGGAGCTGCTTGTAGAAGGTGTTGAGCCGTGGGGTGGCCATCCACGGGCAGCCCAGGAGGTTCTTGAAGGCGGCGCGGAACTCGGGGCTCCTGCAGTAGATGATGGGGTTCAGGCCGGAGTTGATGTACCCCAGCCAGTTGAGCATCCGGAAGATGTCCCCGGAGGGAACGTTCCGGTTGAACACGTTGATGATGTTGGCCACGAAGAAGGGCAGCCAGCAGAGGGTGAAGGTGCCCATGATGATCCCCAGCGTCTTCAGGGCCTTGTGCTCCTTGACAACCGTTAGGCGCGACGACCGTCTCCGGGAATTCTTCCTGCTGTGCGTGCTGCTGCTGGCCGAGCCCCCGCAGCCCGGGGGGGCGGGGGGCGCGGCCCGGACGGGGGCCCCCGGCTGGGCGGGGCCCCCGGAGCGCTCGTTCTGGAAACGGAGGCGGTTCCGGTCGATGAGGCGCACCTGCCGCGTGGCTATCAGGAAGACTTTGGCGTAGACGAAGATCATGATGAGCAAAGGGATGTAGAAGGACACGACGGAGGACGTGATGGCGAAGGTCCTGTTGGTCACAAAGTCGCAACACGCGTCGTCCTCGTAGCACTTCTTGGCCTCGGGGTCGTTTCTCCGCCTGCCAGTACTGGTTCATGATGGGCACGAAGGAGATGAGAGCCGACACCATCCACACCACGCACACGATCAGCCGCGCGCGCCACTTGTTGATCAGCACCTTGTGCCTGAGGGGCCGCGTGATGGCGATGTAGCGGTCCACGGCGATCACGCACAGCGTCTCGATGCTCGCCGTGACGCACAGGACGTCCACGGACGTCCACAGCTCGCAGGACGTGGTGCTCAGCTGCCAGTTCCCCGTCACCACGATGGTGGCGCCCAGGGGGACCACCAGGACCCCCATGATGAGGTCGGCACAGGCCAGCGACATGATGAAGATGTTGGTCATCGTCTGCAGCTGGGAGGTGCGTGCGATGGCTATGATGACCAGCAGGTTACCCACCACGATGGTCAGGATGATGATGACCAGGACTATGAGCATCCAGGATCCAGCAGCCGGGTGGTAAGGCTCTGTCGTACCGTTGGCCACGGGGCTGCTCAAGTTGTAGTCCATCTTCACCGGGAAAGTTTTTTTGGGCAAAGCAACATGTAGCGAGGATTGAGATTCTCCAATCCGGAACTCATCAAATCCTGAAGAATCCTGAGAATGAAAAGAACTTTCGAATGAGCATTTTGAAGGACTTTCTTGACTTATTGGTTTGTGGATTTTCTCTCAAAGTCACATTCTCAAACTTGTATAAAGTATCAATTTAAGTTAACTATTTAAATATAAATCCAGCAGAAACATTTTTTGTACAACTTTTCAGTGTCGTAAAAGCATCAATGACCTATGCGTGTTTCCTTAATGTCTCTGGAGACCAAAAAATAAAAGATGTGAGAAGTTCCTTTGAAGCAAGTGGCACAGGCAGCGAATCCTGAGATGTCCAAATGAATAGCAAACCCTGCAAATGTTACAACTCCATGTAAAAGAGGGCACAACAACCAAAATGTGAGTCGAGTAAAAGTTTTCCAAATCGGACAAAGTCTACGTAGTCCGGTGGAATACGAGATAAGTCCAGTCGACACTTGAAGCAGGAGAGTTTTCGCAATGTGTTGTAGAAAAGCGATGCCACTGGAGTAGAGCAAGCAACTGTGACGCTGACACAGAACAAGCAGAGTGCACCAAGAGCTTGCCCCCACCCTCTTTCTGTATCTCCCTATCTCTCCTCCTTCTCCTCCCCTCTCTCCTCCCCCCCCCCACCTCTCTCTCTCTCTCTCCCCCCCCCCGCCTCTCTCTCTCTCTCTCCCCCCCCCCGCCTCTCTCTCTCTCTTTACCCCCCCACCTCTCTCTCTCTCTCTCTCTCTCTCTCTCTCTCCCCCACCTCTCTCTCTCTCTACCCCCCCACCTCTCTCTCTCTCTCCCCCACCTCTCTCTCTCTCCTCCCCCCCCACCTCTCTCTCTCCTCCCCCCCACCTCTCTCTCTCTCTACCCCCCCACCTCTCTCTCTCTCCCCCACCTCTCTCTCTCTCTCTCCCCCCCCACCTCTCTCTCTCTCCCCCCCCCCACTCTCTCTCTCTCTCTCTCTCTCTCTCTCTCTCTCTCTCTTGGCTGTAGCCAAAGTGTAGGTCGCCCCTCAGCCTACATATAATCACACCCAGGAGAGACGGGGGGAGGAACTGTGAAGTGTGTGTGTGTGTTGAGACCATGCCATTAAAGACGCAGGGAGCACTGCACACTCACACACACTCACACAACCCAGTGAAACACAGGCATCAGGTAAGGCAATGCCAAGACCCTTCACTGCGGCACTCGCCAGCAAGTGTTCAGCTTGCTCAACACCACAGTTCAGATAGAGAAGAAGGACATCTGTCAATGCTGAGATAATGGAAAAGTTTACACTGGCCAGTGGGCCACAATGACTTGTTTAGGCCTGTGGTTAACCACGCTTGTTGTTCTGTTGATGTTAACCAATGACTTGGTGGTTTTCACATGACAATAGCAGCAACTGGACTGACTTGTTCGCTGCCGGCTCCGCCAAGATATCCATCTGTCTTTAAATCTGACGTTGTTCATATTATGTAACTTCTCACATTCACCCCTCTACATCCTGCCTGTGGGAAGTTGTTGGGGACGAATTTGCCCGGCAAGAACTCAATTACGTCTCAATTAAATAATGATGGTGGTTATGAGAGGGTTTTCTATTGACTGCTACCCAAAAAAAAAAAAACTCTGGACTGTTACAGATGTTTTTGGAAAGATAGAAAAACTAAACATTCCCCACAATACTGTGTTCCTGTCCTCATGAGATACAGCTTCTCATCCCTGAGAGAACTTTCTCAAATTCAGCGTGCACAGCAGCAATCTGTTTCGAGGGTTTAACAGAATTTGCTGTCAAACATTTCCAATAAGTGCAGACCGCAAAACAGCATACACCCCCAGCTGAACCGAACAGGGAAATATGTCCTTTCCCTCCCTGACTGAGTTCGAAAAGCACAAAAAAGAATAGATTGTTATCTGGCCCTGACTCGAGCCAACACACAGAGGAAGAACAATCAAGCAAATTCTTTGCATGCTATCTGTCTCCAATGCGGGCTGTTGTGATGTCTCTGGCCAACAGCAGCTTCAGCAGGGCACAAGCCCAGCGTGTCTAAATATGTAACACTGTCATTTCCCTTTCTGTCCCCCTTCGTGCTAAAGACAGCACTTCGGTTTAATAATAGCCTTTTTTTGTAGAACTGAACTTTTCTGAATCGAATCTGTGAGGACTTCTTTCAAAATGTTTATGTGGAACATTTGATTGTGTTTTAATCATGACATGGATTGCTGGTTGATCGAGGATGAGGATGTTGGTCTCTGTGACTGATCTAGGTCCTGGTTTGATTCCGTCCAGAAAGATCTTACTAACCTGACGCCCCAGGGAGACCCAGAAAGTCCTTAATAAGAAGTTCTTAAAATAAATTAAGTTCCTTGGAGGTATGTAAATTATTAATATTCAATATTATTATATATTTTTGGGATGACAAAGAAATGTTTAAGAAAACATTAGGTGGTTTATAAAAGCAAGGCTGAGGATCGGGTTTGGAGCTGCGGAACGTCTTGTCATGTCCTCTTTTCACTGGAAAAAGAACAGTGTGCTTTTGGAAGCCTGTCTGTTCGCATCCTAACTCATTTGGTACCTGAGCAAAAAAGCTCTCGGCCAGGCAAGTCCTCCATTACAGCAAAGCTAATACGGTCGCTCAATCCGATTGTATCTTAAAAGAAGCATTTCTCTCTGTCACTGTGATGTATGTGGCCTTCTCCCTGTGCCCCCCTCTCCCCCTGTCTCACTCTAATGTGATTCTCAGTAGCCCGCCCTGCTGTATGCAGTCGTGGGATAGGAAGCAGGGCGGAGTGGATGGAACGCATTAAGGGGAAGGGGAAAGAGGGGGGGCGCTAAGGGCTGGGTAGCAAGGCCCCCGTCTCAGGGCATCAGAGCCGCAGAGCTGAAAGCTTGACAGGTCCTCATTTGTCTTTGCGTGAGAAGATGTCGTCGGTGAATCTGAATGCGGAGCTGATTCTAGTCCAGGCGTCTTTGGCCGACTGGCACATACTCTGGTGGTGATGGAGGTGATGAACTTGATGGGGCTGGGGGGGGGGGGCGTGGCTTCCACACTGGTCCCAGTGCTGATGACTGCACTCGTGGACGTGACACGCCCCTGTCTTAGTGAGACGAAGTCGATTCATTCCACGAGGGGTCATTTGTAATGTTGTGCTCATATGTCTGTCTGTCTGTTTGGCAGTTGGTCAGTCTCTCGGTCTCTCTCACGGCTGCCCCTAATGTGGGTACAAACACCAGTGGGTTTTAAGGGACATGTTCTATATGTGGCTCCACTCCGCAAAGGAAGGAAACCCAGCGTACAGGGCCTGCTCAGTGCAGTGTGACAGGCTGTAAATCATGAGAACTGCCACACAGGCTCAGTACGCCTGTTTATCACACACTCTCTGTTTCCTGGGAATGTTGCCTTAATTACCATGGAAACCTTCAGACGGGTGCAGTCTGATTAGATCATCGTGACACTGTGTAGGTGTCATTCGGTTCATATGTTGCAGGAGGTGGGGAGGTTGTGAGGTGAAGTCGTGAGTCGAGTTAGCATGCATAAGTCGATTGTATCTTAGCTGTACTCGTGAAAGATTCTCTCGTCAGAATTCCTTTGTAGTTTGTTGCAGCAGGTTTTTTTATATTTTTTTTTACATCTATAGCAGATGCCAATCCAAAGAAAAGAAACAATTTTTAGTTCAAGGTTGAAGAATTTAAACAGAGTCTTATTTCAGCATGGCATGCCCTGATATAAGGGCACAGCAGGTGAACTTGTTATGAAGCTAATCATTGTACTTTAGATCCTACCAATGTCTCCAGCCGTGCTTATGGTTCCAGGTGGATAACTACCCTGGCGATCTGGAGAGAGGCTTAAGGTTTTAGTTCAATCAAACAGAAATGAAGTCTAGTATGGAGACAAACGATTCGGTCAAGTGGGATTGAAGTTTTTTTCCTGTGTATCATGTATCTAAGATGATTCAGGTTTCAATTTACCAAACAAAAAACCTGACACAAACCTGTCAGGGTTACAGAATTGAGATCCCCCTCATGAATGTCGTGACTCTGCTGTTTATCTTTCAGTTGGCAAATCAGTTTGCAGTTTGCCCTATCCAGTTCATCCCAGTTTCTTTTCTTTACACAGGAAATTCTCCATTAGCAGGAGAAGCTAATCAAGAGGACGGGTACGGGGGGAGAGGAAACTGCAAGCACAAAACATCCCAACCCTCCCCACAGACCCTGCCACACACACGGGCTCTCCAAACCTTCACTCCCACCCCCCCCACCCCCACACACACACGGGCTCTCCAAACCTTCACTCCCCCCCCCCCCACCCCCACACACACGGGCTCTCCAAACCTTCACTCCCACCCCCCCCACCCCCACACACACGGGCTCTCCAAACCTTCACTCCCACCCCCCCCACCCCCACACACACGGGCTCTCCAAACCTTCACTCCCACCCCCCCCTCACCCCCACACACACACAGGCTCTCCAAACCTTCACTCCCACCCCCCCCCCCCCCCACCCCCACACACACACAGGCTCTCCAAATCTTCACTTCCAGCACCCCCACACACAAACACACACTTCCATGCCACCCCCCCCCAAGCCAGTGATGTCAGCGCACAGCAAGAAGGAGGAGCTGAGAAACCTGGAGGCAGGTCTGGGCACTGTCTTCTTCTGTGGTGTGGTGTTGGAGTTGACCTCCCAGACTGTCTTCTTCTGTGGTGTGTGTTGGAGTTGACCTTCCAGACTGTCTTCTTCTGTGGTGTGTGTTGGAGTTGACCTCCCAGACACTCTTCTTCTGTGGTGTGTGTTGGAGTTGACCTCCCAGACTGTCGTCTTCTGTGGTGTGTGTTGGAGTTGACCTCCCAGACTGTCTTTTTTTGTGGTGTGTGTTGGAGTTGACCTCCCAGACTGTCTTCTTCTGTGGTGTGTGTTGGAGTCTGCTGTGGCCTCTAATAAACAGAAGAGTGCGAGGAGAGAGTTGTGTATTCCCGAGGGCGTCCCCTTCACACAGCAGCAGGATCCTGGGAGAGCGGTGGCGTGCATCACTAGAGCCGGGCTCCAGCACGCTTGTCCAGAAATTGCTCAACAATGCAACAAGCTCTCTGATGGACGAGGCGTAAGAGGTCAGGCTGTCTGACTGTTTGGATGATGAGTGGATAACGAGGGATGATGTCACGCGATGCGTTTATTGTCATCCGTCATCCTCTATTGCTTCGTCTCTATTTTTGGACCACAGTTCCTCGTGTCCTCAAAATCTACATCTAACATGTTCTCAAAAACCTTTTGTCCTTTTGTTTTAGTCGGCTAAATGCATAAATGTTCTAAGTGGAGGATGGGGGCTGTACACAAAGCACTTTTTAACAAGATTCTGGCATTGGCCTGGTCTCTAGTCATCCGTATCATGTTTATTGTTGCAACACCCGACTCTGTTTCATTACTCAATGTCCGTCCTCCTGATTTACTTCAGACCGAGAAAGTTCCGAGATACAAATGGAGAGAACAGACCTTGGCAGGGATTCTCCTCCTTGGCCCGCTGGTCCGGCCCGCTGGTCCGGCCCGCTGGTCCGGCCCGCGGGGGAGAGCCTGTGTGTTTCGTGGGGGCCCGAGCCCAGAATCGCCGTCCTCTCTGCTGAACACAGATGCTGGATGAGATCATGGAGCAGAGGGGGAGGGGGGTAGAGTGTGTGGGGGTGGGGGGGTGGGGGGTGGGAGAGAGAGTAGGGAGGGGAGGGGGGGGGGGGGTTTCCGATACAAAGCTGTTCGGCGTTCCACAGCTATCAGCTCAGGGGGGAAATTGTTCTCATTACCCTGGGAGCGGAACCACATGTCGGGGCGGCTGAGGCCTGGACAGCACCGTGGGTCCACTGATGCCCTCCACTACATGTAGTCATTTAGCAGACGCTCTTATCCAGAGCGACTTACAGTAAGTACAGGGACATTCCCCCCGAAGCAAGTAGGGTGAAGTGCCTTGCCCAAGGACACAACGTCATTTGGCACGGCTGGGAATCGAACTGGCAACCTTCAGATTACTAGCCCGACTCCCTCACCGCTCAGCCATCTGCCTCCCACTAGGCTTTGGTCCTAGCCGCAAAGACGCTCAGAACAGGCCTGCTTCTGGTGTCGTCTGAGCATGCATGCCGATAACTGCCTAAATGCACACATATGGTTTCTCTCCGAGTGTTCTGTGCAGACTGCAGATATTCTCATAAACTGAACGTGATTTTTCTTTCGAGGTGGTTAAAGCATCATTTGCATTCTATATAGGGTATCTGGTTCACGAACATTGTAGAGGCTGACCACAATATTTGCTTGTGTTGGAGCGACAGTTGAAGAAAGCTCTGAGGCTAATTATACAGTGGGTATGCATTAGCACAGTGCAAACATGTGGATCGTGTCTGTTAGTGAGTGAGGTGTGTGTGTGTGTGTCTGTTAGTGAGTGAGGTGTGTGTGTGTGTGTCTGTTAGTGAGTGAGTGACGGTGTGCGCGTGTTTCTGCACAAAATCAACATTTGAACGGAGGGGTGGCTGCCAATCAAGTGATAATGACCTCAGGACAGTCCTCCCCCCCCCCTCAGACTCCCTTCCCTCCCGTCAGGCGTGTAATGAGCAGGAAACTAGGGGCCGCTGTTTGTGTTGGGAGTTACCTGGTATGGCAGGCTTCCACATCTTCAAGGGTCTATCGACTGGAAAGCCCTTGTGGCTTAATGTGTTTATAGACAGTATCACCGCTTTCCCACAAGTTTACAAAGCAGAGGATCTGTCACAGCACGTCCCCTTCAAACACCCATGTGGGTACGGGTGATACAATGTTTTCTTTTTGCTCCTCTCAGGCAAAACATTTCTGCCCAAAACACGCTCACGACGCTCTCACATCACACACTGTACAGGGAGTACACTGTGTTTTTGTAATAACCTCTGGTTGTTGTAGGTTACCCGTACGTTTTTTTCCCCCAGTCAGTGAGCGTGATCTTCACCAGGGTCTGTTTTGGAGGGATGTCTGTATGGAGCGCCGTCTCTTTAAGAGGGTCAAGCAGTATCTGCTCTGACTCTGGATGAGCAAACATGTCACAGGGGACAGTTCAAGGTGCCAGGGCAGGGTTCCTGTGCTCTGGCGCCAGCACAACAGCCAAGGAGGACCCGGGGGGTGGGAGAGAGAGAGAGGAGAGGGAGAGGAGAGAGGGAGAGGAGAGAGAGGAGAGAGAGAGAGGAGAGGAGAGAGGAGAGAGAGAGAGAGGAGAGAGAGAGAGAGAGAGGAGAGAGAGAGAGAGAGAGAGAGAGAGAGAGAGAGAGAGAGAGAGAGAGAGAGAGAGAGAGAGAGAGAGAGAGAGAGAGAGAGAGAGAGAGAGAGAGAGAGAGAGAGAGAGAGAGAGAGAGAGAGAGAGAGAGAGAGAGAGAGAGAGAGAGAGAGAGAGAGAGAGAGAGAGAGAGAGAGAGAGAGAGAGAGAGCGAGAGAGAGAGAGAGAGAGAGAGAGAGAGAGAGAGAGAGAGAGAGAGAGAGAGAGAGAGAGAGAGAGAGAGAGAGAGAGAGAGAAGGAAGGAAGGGGAGAGGGGGAGAACAAAGAGGTAAAGGAAAAAAAGAGCCCTGGAGAGACCGAGCCTGCAGTGGAAGGTCAGCTGATCATGCTGTCTTTTGGGATAGATCACTGCAGCTGGGGTTGGCACCCGCTTGGCCCGTAGCGACCAGGACAAGTTGAAAAGACATTCATCACTGTAATCACTTATTACCATCCATGATCTAACTCAATTACAGCAGGCAATCTGAGTCAAGGTGAGACCCAGAAGCCGTAACTCAACATCAGGGGAACATGACAACCTCATAAAACCAGAGAGGTCAGGTCTGATGAAGTTAGCGGGGTAAAGACATCAGACTTGCATGCACGACTGGAGAATCGCAGTGTCAACATTCAACAGCCCAATACAGGCATGACAATAATGTATACTGGTGTGTTCTTAAAAACAAGAGGAATAGTCCGGGTACGGAAGGTCATAGCATTAAAAACTCAATTCCCTCTGACCCCTAGTTCAAGAATATCCTTCAATAAAAACAACTGAGCCAGTATGTGTTACATAGAAATTAAGGATGACATAGAAATCAGATATGCCAATGGTCGTGAGAGATTAAGAATGTTTGTTTTCAGCAGAACGTGAGGAATGAATGCTATGTTTCAGATATCCAGATATGGGGCGTAGCAGGATCCATACCTACATCACAAGTGTCAGATCTCCCGATAATACCCACCCATCATAAGTCCTCCAACTGGTTGAGGATAATCTTTCATTGATATATAATAATACTGACTTCCTGATAACTGTTGCTAGGCAAATAATACTAACTGATAAGTCAGGTATAAGTAATTATTACATTACATTTTAAATGCATAGAGAAAGTGCAGCAGAAAATCAAGGCTCAGAATTGCATAGTTTCCTGTGGTAAGAGTTTACTGGTATTTACTAGACCATTTTTAATGCCTGAATTCAAAAATATCAAAACATGCTTTCTAACTGGCTTCTAGAAGATTCTTACAGTATGTTCTAAGATGTGTTCATGTTTACTAACAGGTGTTAGTCAACTTCTCTCCAGCAGCTGCGGTTGGTCTCACCTGGAGGCCAAAGCAAAGGGAGGTTTAAACAGCCTTTTACGTCAGCTTCCACCCAGGCCAGCCGCCCTGCTCCTCAACAGTGTGGGTATTCCATCAGCCCTGACCTGGTCTGACAGGTCCACACACTGTTCCAGCACATGCCACCGGCAGAGGAAGTGAACGAGACGTTCCGATGTTCCTTTTTTCCAGAAAAACGTCAAAATGTCAAAATGTCCATAATGTCCTGGACTGTTGGGCCTCTGACATCATCCTCACAGGCTGACGAGGGGCCTGTTCGTGTCCGTCGGACCCCTCGCCTCAGGTCGCCACACCCCTGCTTCCCAGCACACGGAGTGAGTCCACTCACAGCTGAATTAAGGTTTGGGAAGCCCGTCGATATGAGATGTTTTTATTGGGGCAGTATAAACTCCCTTTATTTAGACTCATAGTGGGTCCATTCACTGGCTCCTGAAATACATTACTCCCCACAGCTGTAACTAAATGTTTCCACTGACTTGGCTAGAACAGTGTGTTTGTTTGTGTGTGTGTGTGTTTGTGTGTGTGGACGTACATTTGTGTGTGTGTTTCACCAACCCAGGATAAGGCATTAACCATTACAGGCAGGTAATGACCAATAATTGTATCTAAAAGGCCCTCAGCAGGATAAGGCCAGGTCGGGTTAGAGGAGAGAGCCCTGTATTACTATGGTTACGTAACCACAGAGCACAAACAAAACCTGATCAAGTGACACAGTGTCTGACAAACACATCTACGAGCTTAAGACCGTCCTGTACTCCACTGCAGCCTTCCGTGTCGCCTTCCCCTCCTGTCTGCCCCTAAACCTTGTCCTGCCCGTGGCGTTAGTTTGTCCTCAGACGGCCCGCCCCACCCACCTGCGCTTATCTAGGGCTCCATCTCCTCAGCCGTGGTTCACTGACAGGCCCGTCTCTGTGTGTCCGCACCCAGCACTCCTCATACCTCTCCTGGGAAGGGCTGGTCAGCCGGAGCCCGTCTCTGTGGTTCAGCGTCAACACTGGGGTTTTGTTTTCTGCAGGGGGTGTAGGTCCCCTTAGCTACCCCTTGTCCTTGTTGTTTGTGTGTGTAGGGTGCTCGGTAGAGCGTGCGTGTGTGTGTGTGTGTGTGTGCGTGTGTGTGTGTGTGTGTGTGTGTGTGTGTGTGTGTGTGCGTGTGTGTGTGTGTGTGTGTGTGTGTGTGGTTTGTACGTGATTTCGGTTAGGTTGCAGGCTTCTGCATTTGAGAGTGCTCATGACCACAGATGTATCTACAGGTAGAGTGACGACAGGCTGTATGTAAAACACGTCGGATCCTTCTTATATTTGTATTCTTCAAGAGTCCCATAAGTCTTTGATGTAAGGAGGCAAGGCTCTGGGAAACCTCATTACCCACAAAGGATGATTATGTCGTATTCCGAGACGGCGTCCCCCTGCCCCACACCTCCCACCTTGTCTCTGCATTCATTATGACCCACCTGAGGGCCGCGTCTAAGCCTGCCTGGCAGAGGAGACTGGGGCTGTAAACAGAAATTATGAAGGACATCCCTTCTCTATATTCTGGAGATGTGTATTCATCTCAAAAAACAATTTAGTCCAAGGGACAGTGTTTCATGGAAAGCAGTCGATGAAATGCCTGTGGGTGGAATCTATTTAACGGAACAGAAAGCAGAGCTAATGGCAGTTGGTGGATTGCTGGCTTGGTATGAACTGCCAGATGATTGAATATATCTTATAGGCGTCTTGTTCATCAGAACTCGAAATTGGTCTCTGCCTACCAATTTGTTCACTTTCTCCCTGTGTTTGGAGAGCCTTAAAAAATGCCCTTTTATGGCAAGTATTTATTTGTCTCTAATTGGCCTTACCCCTGGCCTATCACTGCCTCATCAAACAACATTAGCCTTAAAGCAAAACCCAATCACCAGACCCGCTCTGCTGTCTGGCCCCTGCCCCCTGGCCTCCGCGGCCTGGCTCTGAAAGACACGCTGTACCACCATGATGATGTAAACCACTGATGGCTTTTCATTAGCTATAACTGACTACGCTCATGGAGCTTTGACTACATTTGAACGGTGTGAAAATGACACGCATGTAGTAACACGGTGCACTTATTATCGTAGGAGTGACTTTGTTGGCCTTTCTGATGGCACAAAGGTGTTTGGTCGGGGTTAAATCAAGAACGCGTTTAAGGGCGGCACCTTGTATGTCGCGTATCAGAATAAGGCTTAGCTGTGCCGATTACAGAACAAGTTTAAGAAGGAGGAAAAAAAACTTACGGGGGAAAGGAATTGCATAAAACACTTTGAGAAAGCTGTCAGATCTCTTCTACAATGCCCAGTAACCATAAGGGAAGTGAATGTGCTGGTTTTTCTACTTGAGCACGATGTGTATCTCTGCTGCCTCTCTGTGTGGGGTGAGCGGCGTGTCGGTTTCTCACAGTGCTCTCTTGGTGATCCCTGGAGGCCGAGAGATAACAGGATCGGAGAAGGGCAGACGCTACCGGGCCTCTGCCCTCTTTTGTTGCTGAATACCCGTGCTGCACGCAAGTCCCTAGGCATGCTTAGGCCTACCTCCTCTATGGCAGGCGGACCGAGATTAGGAGCGACGCAATGTTTAGGTGCTCGTTTTCTTCTCGAGAAGAAAACGAGCACCTAAACATTGCGTCGATAGTCAACGTGAAGTTCCTCCGAGGAATCCGCCCCAGCCAGTTTACGCTCCGGTACAACCGAGAAGAGGGTTGGGTTTAACCCTGGAACGCAATGAAGAACGAGAGAGAAGAGGGTGTGAGGTTAGCTTTGACCATTCAAGGCTCCGCTGGAGGTGGAGACAGGAGGGGGGTGGGGGGGAGGGTGGGGGGAGAGGATATTGTAAGCATGAGAGCGCGTGATAGTATCTCTGCAGCCCGCTTCCCTTTGCTTTGGAACATTACTCACATTGCTAATGGTATATGTAGACTGGCGCTGTCGGCAAGCTCAGACCTGTTTCTCTGAGTTCTAAAATAGGACAGGCCGTCCTCTTCGCCCTCATAGCGGCCGGTAGACAGCGTGCCAGCTCAGAAATGCAAACAGGACATCTCACTGAACAAGGGGAAACCGATCCTCTTTATCTGGAGACAGTGAGAGAGGAGCCATCAGTATCTAGACAGCCTCTGAAGGGTTAGGGACAGGGGCCTTTGACTCCCACCAGTCAAAGATAGAAACCAATGTTCTCCTGAAGATTAAAACACACCTCAAAACAAGTTAAACATTAAAATAATGTAATGGTAACAAGCTTGTTTGGAATACATAAAAAAAACAAGAACAGACTAGCCTACAGATGTGTGTGGATGTGTCAATTTGTCACTGCCGTGGATCGCAATGCTGACATCACCAAGTTTGGGATCTTACATGCAGCGGACAATAAAGTATAATCAATTCAAGTGAACAACGTTAAATTCAATCTAGACAGTTTGACGCAAGCGATATCGTAAGAGCCAGCTGCAAAGTGGTGTTCTAGGACTCGGAATTTGCCGTGTGTATTGAGCTAGGGTTACCCAGTGTTCATTAGTGGGGAGAACACCTATGGTAGCAGAGATGTAATAGAATTACATGTCATTGACACCATTATTACCACATCTAATCTGTGTCTTATCGGCTCTAGACTAATGGCGATGCATTCAGGTGGAGATAATTCATTTAACAGGCCAACCAAGTGTTTATGCTAACCAGCCACTCCAAACACAGGTTTGCTGCTCATTCTGTGGTGTTGGATGAGCTGGACGCTCTGCTAAGGTGTTTTACGTCATTAAATTTACTGAGAAAACACCGAACAGAAGGCTTTGCTTAAAGGGATTATGGAGTCGGGCAGTAGGTCTGTCTTTCTGCATACCCACTCCTATCAATCCAGGAATGACAGATTAGAGGACTGGTCAGGAGAAATGTTGTCTCTATAAGGGCACAACGTAACTCATAAATAGCACAGCGAGCTGTTGAATGGGGGTGAATGGAGCCAAGGGGAAGTTGTTCTTAGAGATACGGGAGCAATTGGTTTTTGGAAATGCTATGTTTGGTGATTCTTTAGCAGCAGGGAGGTGGTGAGAATGGCATTCTTTCTCAGGGGTGTGTTTTGCTTTGACCTGTTTTGCTGTTCCCATTCCTGGGATGTGAGCTTTGTCCTGTTTCCAGTTAGTGTTGTTGTTATTGTTTTCCTGACATGCCACGGGCAAATTGTTTTGGTTCCGCTGCTAGCATTGAATAGGGCCACAACAGAATGCTCAATAATACACACTAAATTACTGCTATTCAGAAAAGATACAAAAGGGTTGAATAATGACTCCAGTTCCGTTAAGTCGATGCCTGGAACCTTATATTGAGGCTTGTCCTTTTTTTCCCCCCATGTCTTGTCTGTTGACCTTCATCAGGCCAAACTGAAGCACTGAAGAACATAGAAGAGCAGCGAACTCATGATGTGGATGTAGAAATGAATCAAATCAAGCATACATCAAGTTTGGTGGCAACCAGTCGATCTACATTTACATTTAGTCATTTAGCAGACGCTCTTATCCAGAGCGACTTCCAGTAAGTACAGGGACATTCCCCCCGAGGCAAGTAGGGTGAAGTGCCTTGCCCAAGGACACAACGTCATCTGGCACTGCCGGGGAATCGAACTGGCAACCTTCAGATTCCTAGCCCGATTCCCTCACCGCTCAGCCACCTGACCCCAATCTAACATCGCAGAGCACTCCAGCTTGCTTGGCTCCTGGCAGCAGGTGGCCACATCAGTGCACTTGTACCAGGACTGCGTCTGTATTTGCAACAGGTCAGTGGTCTTGTGGCGAGGACTCGCAGTGTGAACACATAAAAAGAGACAAATATTTGCTCACTGGCCTTTTTTTTTCCAGTCCCCAGGTATATTCCGGACAGTTGCCAGTCGCTGAACCAGCAGCAGCAAAACTTGAACTGTGTGGATGGGAGGGGGGAGAAGGGGGATGGGAGGGGGGGAGAAGGGGGATGGGAGGGGGGAGAGCTGGTGGCTTGGGACTAATCCTACTGTGAGATTAGTCTGCTATTGTGCGATATACCTCCAGCCACTCCTTCCCACCCAGACAGGAACAAGAGCGCTGTGGACCACAGTTCAATTAGACTGACTGGATTACATAGTCTTAAAGTCCTGACTCCCTCAGCCTTGGTGAGGTGTTCAGACCGTCCGTGACTCAGCTGAAAGAGCGCAATCTGATGTCTGAAATCACTCATGGGATTTATGTGTTGAGCTCCCATGTCATAAATCTCAAGGGAGCATTACTTTGATAAGACACTGCAGTTTTCTGAACTTTCCCTCTGCCTTATCCCCAGGTTGTGTCAGCAAGAGTTCGCCGGTAATTTACGACCCCACGATCAAGTCATTTACCTCAGTTTGGCTTGGGGTTAATCGGAGTTTCTCTTGGCAGGCCCAGATGTTTTCGTTACGCTCTTTCTTGTGAAATGGTTGTGTTGCTTTGTGCTATTTTCGGTGCTGTGCCTGGTCACTTGTGTTATCACTCCCTTGCCACGCCCCTCGGGGTGTCCTCTAATTAGACTCTTCATCTATCTGGAGACAGGATCGTACTTCCTGCTCCTGTCGGCTGCAGTCTCCTGGGAAGCTCTTTGTTTGGCCTCCCCCACTGCATTCCTCTTTCCTGCATGGCCTATCACACCCCATCTTAACCCCATACGTCAGGTAGAATGTCAGGGGGGTCAGATGGCTGAGCGGTTAGGGAATCGGGATATTAATCAGAAGATTGCCGGTTCGAGACATTTTTATTAGTAACTGAAATGGTAAAAATAGCTAACTATTATTCATTGTATCAAATAAATATCAGTCACTCAAAATGACCTAATAGATGTTAATGCTACACAAAATAATTGGGTTTGACCAGATGGCAAGATCAGGGCAGACTGACAAACCATTTGGCTTCAGCACACAGTCATACAGCAGAATCTAGATGGACCATTTAACAACCATTAGATCCTTAATAAAACGATAATAAAAGGGAAAGGCACATTAACCTTTGGGTTGGCAGTCCTTAACCAAAATATGCTACACTACATATATTGTATGAGTCTGAACAAACAGGGATGTAAACTGTAACTTGACTGACTGACGAAGGAATAAAACCACAAGGCAGTTGTTTGTAGTTGTGTAATAAATGCAATAGTTTTATATTGAGGAAATGGGTGAGTAACGGCAGCTGTTTCCATTCTAGTGAATTAAAAAAAGCCACGGCTCTCTATCGATCTTATCACATCAAAGATTATTGCCTCGCTAATTCTTTATTTCCCCCCCTACGCATAAAAGTATTTCTCCAAACTATGTTTTAATTCTTAAGAGCTTAGGCTTGTAACTGAGAATTTCCAGACCACAGCAAATCAGGTTTATGCAATAAGCTTCTTTCCCCTACAATGCCCTGAACATACAAAGGAAATTTCCGGGGCTCCTTTGCTCTCTGTTGAATGAATGTGGCAGCGTGTTTGTTTTGAGCAAACCTGCCTCTGTTGATCGGAGACCACAGGTAGGACCCAGATGGTGTCCTGAGTGCCTGTCTGTGTGCCTGTGCGTCTGCGTGTCAAATATTGAGGCAAGTAGATTAATCTGTCTCTTTCTCGATCTCTCTGTGTGAGTTTGCCTTTCTAGGCCAGTGAGGTCTGGTTTACAGGTTAGTGGCTGCAGTTCCCAGAGACTGGCTCATAGAAATAGTACTTCTAAAGGACTTCTTTTCTTACAAGCCTTGAAGGGCATCAGGCAGACATTTACACTGACATACATCTTTTCTTCACAGTTAGATGATATCCATAAGTAACATCAACAATGTGCCTTATAGACTTACATGAATTTTGATGCAGCATGTCAGCTGTTCGTCAGCTACAGTTCTGTCATTCACTCACACAGTAAAGTGTGACTTACCAGCCTGTTTTAGCGACAGGTAGTAAAAGTGGTAAAAATGGCCAGACTTTTCTCTAGAGGCTGCAGATGGTGCTTGTGCACTGGAGTATGCAGCTGCCTCTGTGTGGCCTGGAAACCCTAGCTGTTATTGAGACTGTGTGGGGCCCTGTGTGTAAAGGTATGCTGTAGTACACATGCTGGGGCCTTTCCGGCACTTTCTTCCCCTGGGTTCAGGACAGTGACAGACTGGCTGACTAGCTGACTGACTGGCCTGGCTCTGTGGCGTGGTATGCTATCTGCGTCAGCCCTCTTTAAATGGAGCCCGACTCCAGCTCTCTACATCCAGACAGATCATCCCATCCCTGGCTTCTCATTCCAAACCAGATTTACCTGCACCTCATCTCCTGCTTGGCGGTCTGTCTGTTAGTCTCTCTCTCTCTCTCTCTCTCTCTCTCTCTCTCTCTCTCTCTCTCTCTCTCTCTCTCGCTCTCTGTCTCTCTCTCTCTCTCTCTCTCTCTCTCTCTCTCTCTCTCTCTCTCTGTATCAGTCGGTCTCTATCTGTCTGCCTGTTTGCCTGTCTTGTCGTTGTACAGGAGAGTTTGCTCTATCACATTCGCTGACCATGGCTAAAAAAACAGCACTAAGAGAGCTGCACTTATTCCACCATCATGATCAACATTTCCAGAGATAAAACAGGCTGTGTTTACTGGAATAGGCAGTTGGAAATTGGGGTGGGGGAGGAGGACCATACATGAGACCATTGTGATCTTGGAAAGGTCCAGGTTTTGTAATGCCAACCTCAGAAAAGCCACCCATACCAGGCTGTGGCCAATGACAGCCTGTGGGAACCAGGCCCCAGCCAATGGGCATCCTCGCTACTATTGTACACATCAAAGGTCGGTCCTCTTGAGACGCAAGGTATGTTTTCCACCCCAAAAAAACAAGCAAGCTATCTTTTTCTTAAACCTATATATTTATTTATAATACCTCAGTGATCGGTTTATTTTGAGCACAGCTGTGCAGCATAAATTGCTTGTGAATTGGCTGAGTAACATTCCAGTCTGGTTCTCAGGCCCTGGTTCTGGTCACCCCACTGTGCTCCCCAGGGCGGAAATCTGCCGCAGAACAACCCCAATCCAGTTCAAACATACAGCATGCCTGTGCTTTACCATGTTAAAGGAACGAGATCCGATTGTTATATTATTGCTTGAAATTGAGAAGCCTTGTTACAACGCGGTCAGGAGGGACTGTACTGTACATACAGTCGGAAGGTTTTGCTGCAGGTTAGAAAACCTTGCTTCGAGGGCCAGCCAGAGTTTAACGAACAGAGGGGAACTCTTTTGCCAGGCCTATAAAAGTTAGAAACATCACCTAATTACAATGCCTACTATGGAAAACCAACCTTCAAGACTATGAATTCTTATCATGTAGCTCATCGTGTTGTACGGTTAGTCATGAAAGACCAAAGTATAATATATTACATAGCTTGAACATCATGGGTCAGACGGATTATACTAGATGTGGTGGGTTTTACAGAGCATTAGAACCAGTTTGCGTCCACCTTGGTTCAATTGGAATTGAGCCGTGTGGGAACTGTGAAGCCTTTTTCGAATCCTGATTCATGAGGTGTTTAATGCACCTAAACTACCAGTCTTCCACAGTCTCTCACTACTCTAAAGCCTCTCTAAAACATGTAAGCCCCCTGGTTGCGTCTTCCAGTTTTGTACATGTCGTGGAGGGAGACAGGGAGCAGAGGATAGAGCCGCACTAATCATTATTGTTCTTGTCAGTGTTCCAGACAAACAGTCAACATGACGCTGAGGAACACATGCCTTTTGTCCGAAGCCGTAGCAAACAAGCAACGCGTACATCGTGTAACGCGTACATAGTGTACTGTACAGTACATTGGTTGGATAACAAAACGAAATGTCAGTTTTTCTTTAAACTACTTTTATTTATTTGGGAATGTAGTGAACACCCAAGGGATGTGGCGAATGTTCTCCAGGATTGCATGATGGTCCCTCTCGTTCCGCTGTCAGCATGCCTTCCCTGCCAGTGTTTGAGAGCTCCCTGGATCCAAGGGGCCATTGAGAATTCCGTTTATTTACGCAATTGCTGTGCTTTTAAATGGCTGTCACATTTTTTGGGGGGGCATTTTAGAAATGCTTAGCAATGCCCGTACAAAATCACTGGCATCAGGGGGCTCGACTGAACAAATCAAGTCAACGTCTGTCATCTGACCCCGGGGGTTACAGTTTTCACCGTAGCTATCGTCGTAAACGTCAAACGTTAACATGAATCAGGAGTGAAATTTCTCTTTTGAAGTCGCGAGGTCATCGATTGCAGAATGGTGGGAGGTGGAGAGAGATGTTCCTTCGAAGCTCAAGTGGAAAGGTTTGGTTTGTGGGCGGCTCTGGGCCCAGTCAGTTCAGGGAGTCTGGAGACTCCGGGCCTCCGCCCAGCCTCATACCTCATTAATCCTCTCCTAGCGACGCTGCATGGACTCACTGATGGATTGGGGGTGATTGTTTCAATTCATCGCCACTTGAGGTTAGTGGAACTGTGGGTAATAAATGACCAGAACCAAGGATCAGAACTGGGAAATTGCTTCCATGCGGTGAAGTTTGGAGGCTTTTGTTGACTTATCGAGGAAAAAACATATCTTGAAATCTAACATTGCTCGAGTCAATGACTGGTTCAATTAAGTGAACAAAAATAATACTGCATCAATTTTCTCCCATATTTCATGCAGGGTTTCTGGTCAATAGCAGATCTTCTTTAGTTTCGTTTTTTTTACAAAAGCTTGGAGACATAGACTGGCTTCAGTTCAGGAAAGGATACATCAACTCCAGGAGTCAGTATCAAACAAAAGAGCCAAAATGGTGGACGAAACTGATCGCTTTTCCAGCACTAACCACTGTGGCAGACGTTAATCTCATTTGGACACAATAATTTCCTTTCTTTCTATTTAGTAACCAATCCATCAGTAGTTTTGTGTAGCCTAACCTGCAGAGAATCGACATCCTCTTCTGACACCTCTGATGAATGTACTGCGTGTTACAGTCCCAGGCAACCCAAGACACATAGCAGTGTGGGAAAGCACAACAAAATCCTGTTTGCACATACAGTAAAAGATCGGTCCCCATTGCATTAGCGAATAAGAAAAGGTTTTGTTGAGACCAACCCCATCCTTCTAGAACCAACCCCATCCATCTAGAACACAGAGGTCAAAAGCCAACAGAAAACAGGTCAAGATGTGACAAACCCCAAACTGTGAAATAAAGCACTAGCGTAACTGTCGAAGAAATGCAGAACATACTCCAGATTTGGATCACATTATATATTAATTACAGTATGGTTCATGTTAAATTATCTCCAGTCTGGTCCAGGTATGAGGTAAGTTTGGTTGCCAACATCTGGGAATGTATTAGGAACACTGACACATTGTGCACACATGCTGAATAGGGCCAGTGCACACCTTTCAAGATGTCTGAAACACTCTCAACCTTATGTTGACATTGAACCTTTCTTGGGTTCAAGGAACACAGAAATATAATAACAACCCCAAAAGCTCCAAAATGTATCAAAGGTAATACTTGCCTCGGGCAAGAAAAACAATAGTACCTTGTCAAATTGTATTCTTGTCAAAAAAAAGACAGACCAAATACATTTAAATCAAGGGAAAAACATCAAAGAAAAGGGATCATACTGACTAGAGTTTATTGTTAAACAAAGACACTTTTTTTTCTCCACTGGAACAAAAAAAGTGATATGTGTTAACTTGATCATAGTAATTCCAATGACAAAATCTTAATTTCACATGTGGTCTGATAAATTATAGAAAAACTGTTGAAAAGAGGAATATGCTCTGGTCAAAATCATGTGTGCCTTGTGGAGGAGGTAGATGCTTAAAGATTTGATTGATTTTGTGTCCATGGGTTCAGTCCTCAGCTCAAACTAATAGATTCTGCCATGACAAAGAAAACTACCTTTTGAATCCTGCAGTGGAAAGTCATTTATATTTAATGACTAATGATCTGTGGAATGAAGGGCGATATGTGAAATCAGGGGCAGAAAACACATTCTCCTACTGCTTGTTATTTCAACCAGCAGAGTACAGTTTTGCTTGCCAGTATCTTCAATGTTATTCTTGCGTTTGGCTGAGGTGTCAGACCTGCCGTAGCATCAGGGCTGAAGCGTATGACATCTGTCCTCATGACGACCTGAATTCACACCACTCGGATCGTTTTACTGTGGCTTCCGGGACATTTGCCTTGTGTTTGTCAACGAGCGGCCCCAAGCCAGGTACGTTCGAATACGTTCACCGAACGTATTAGAACGTGAAAAAACCTGTCTGCGTGTGCCGCTTCAAGGTTGCCTAATGACTTTGCCTCGTGACTGGTGCTGCCTGCTCGGCGGTGGATAGGACAGTGGAAGCTATGCGAGTAGAAGATACTGAAGGATGTGATCCAGACTCGTTAGGCCCTCTGAGAATTAAAAAATGTGGGTTCTGGAAGAAGAAGCCTTGAAAAGAAAAAACGTGTGAAAAGCGAGTCAAATGGCTGCGTTTAGGGAATGGGGCTATTAATCAAAAGGTTGCCGGTTCGATTCCTGGCCGTGAAAAATGAGTTGTGTCTTTGGTCAAGGCACTTCACCCTACTTTCCTTGGTGGAATGTCCCTGTACTTACTGTAAGTCTCTCTGGATAAGAGTGTCTGCTTAATGACTAAATGTAAGTGTCAAATAACCATTTCTGGGTTCATTAACTCCATCAGCTTATTTCACCGCATGGGTGATTTCTAGCATTTTTTGAGTATCTTATTTCATCTGGACATTGAGCTGCATAATCACATGCCCCTTTCCTTATTGTTTTGACCAGAAGACCACCCACCCACAGCTATGTATGTGGTGCGCTTTCTCCCCCCCCCCCTCTCTCTCATGACAGATGATTGGCAGGACAGCTATGCAAGTCATGGGATGATTTAGAAAAAGCCATCTGGTGTTGCCATGTCAGTTGGTGATTCCAGGTTGCTGCTGACTGCTCTTGCCTCTCTATTCTCCCACGGGAGCATCATCTCAATTCCTGCCCACTCATTAGTGAGTTGTGATCTGGTCCTCCACGGGGCTGTGGGCATCTGATGAATGGAGTAGAAACCTAGTCCGTGCCAAAGGGTAGCATAGAGACCCTGGAGATTTCTGTATCAGTCACAAAGTGGAACAATCTGATTTATTCTGGGTCCGAGCAGCTTCTAAGTAAAGTGGGGGTTTTCTCCAGACAGTGAATTCCATTCGGATAATAAGCCCTGCGTGTTCCGTCATGCTTCTTGTGCCAAGCAACTGACCTGATGATTTACAAAACCACATCATACCTCGATAGAATGGAGATATCTGCCTCCTCATTTGACTTCATGCTCAGTGATACATGCATGGAGACTTGCACTGACGTTTCCCTTCTTCTTTTAGTGTCTGACATCTGTTTTCACTTGGCGCCATAAATAGCCGACACACACAGTCCATAAAATCTCTTTGGAACAAAAACCCAATCGACTGTAATTCGTAACATATTAAGATACGCCCACAATCCCACATCCTGTCGCACGTTCAGGACAACGGTACCGTCGGTTTACTTGTTTCCATGTTTTATATTTTCTAATATTCCTTTGGAGCCAGATCAGTTCAGTGCCTCGATTAAATGTATGTAGCTTTTGGGCCTGCTCCAGAGAACACAGCAGGAGAAATGGGACAATGCATAGGAGTCTAGCAGTGTGGGGCTTTGACCATGATCCCAAAGGACCTGTGTTCTCAGGGTCATCTTCATGCATGTCCGCTATCACTGAGATTGTCTTGCCGTTTGGTTTCCTCTGTTGCCCCTCACAACCTCAGATCCACTCCTGACCGAAACGACAACATGAGATGGATCAGTTGTCTCTAGTGGGACACAATCTGGCTCCAGTACCATTGAGTCTATAGTGGGCATACTGTATACACAGAGCCCAAGCCCCAGTATTTACTTAGTAACTTTATCTAAAGCAACATATGGGAGTGGGGGGGGGGGGGGTGTCTAATTGAACTCGGGGCCGCTTGATCTGCAAGCTAATGCTCTATACCACTGAGCTCCATCCATCCCCATGGACAGTATTGTGCTTGTTCTAACATGGCTCTACCTCTCGCAGGAAGAAAGCCACTACACTTCTATAATTGGAAACTCGTGGTCACAAGGTGCACTTGTTTCGGCTCTTTCTACCTCACACCGCTCTCTCTCTTGCCTCTCTGTTGTTCTTCCTAACTTGGGCATTTTTCTAATAAAGGTGCTCCCCAACAGGACAAGATCTGACCCCTAGCGATGCTGGCGCTCGGCAGAAACGTTCTCTTATCTGGATTTGTGATTGAGACCTAAGGAAGACTAAAATGGGCTTTGTTATCTGAGCCAGCGCAGATACTGATCTCCAGATAAGCAGTCGGCAGTGATTGTGTGGAGCTGGGCTGACCTGTGCAAGGCATACTGGGTGATGGAGCCTGTACAGACACATGCAAGGGTGTCGTGGGGGAGGTTTTGGGGGGGGGGAAACATATATTTGTATCATATTTTGATTGGTAGGTATATGTAAACCTACACCTAATGGACACATTTAAAGTCTGAGGTTGGGCTGTAGTATCAGTGTTACATGCTTCACCTATTTCCTTGTTTGGTCAGTACTAATTGAGATGAGATGATATTGACACCTCTAGGGTATTTTGTGACAAACTAATCTAGTACTAGATAAATGAGAACGGTCAAAGTCTGTATTCTCTGGCCACTTGTGGAGAAGAAGGCATCGTTCTGTTCGACAGCGTTGTCTCTCTCCCTCTCTCCAGGCCGTTTGTTAGTAGCACCCCACCCTTCGCTGAAGGAAAGAGGCACATTCCACAGGAAGTTTACTGTTCCCCTATTCCCTTCTTCTCTCTCTTTCCTGCCCTCACTGATTTCTGGTGATTGGAGTTAAGGGCTGATAAGAAAGGTCATGCTGGTGACCCCTTCACCCTTATTGGTGACAAACGGTTGAGTTAGTTCCTGTTCAAACGAGACCAAATCACTAATGCACCATGTTTACGTGAACATCAAGGCACACTTCAGACCGTGATATTGACTTGACTACCATGCGGTGAGTGGCAAGGTGTGCAATTTAAAAAATCAACGCATTATTAGCACAAAAGCATCTCTGTTTGATATCAGTTGTTATTCCCAACACCTGTGGTGATTATGTCTCTGAGCCATCAACACCATCACCTATTTGGCCAATACAGCTGTCATTATAATCAAAGGGGAGAAGCTTAACAGCTGAGGCTGTATTGTGTGGCACTAACTATGGCACTCTGGCTATTCACACGGTTCTGTGATAAAGAGCACGTCCAATAACAAAAGCAAACGGCGTTATGCAGAGAGTACAGTCCTATTCACACCCCAGAGACAACTGTTGATGGAAGCAACATTTACCCTCCCAAACATATTCAGAATTCAACTTCTCAAATTCACCTGTTGAAGCGTGTGCTTCTGTTCACGTGTGTCGGAATCGACATTTGAGTCTGCTAAATGACGACTGTAGACACGCTCGACTGAAATGTTGCTTTCCTCCAGCATTCTCACATGTTCTTTCTGTGGGAACAGCACTCGATGGCCGCAGAAAGAAAGACGCTTGTTTTGGCTGGCGGCGATCATTTCAAGCGGGCGGCAGAAAAAACATTACCACTATAGTTCAGGGTATGAAATTGAGGAATCTGAATATAATTTGTCCTGCTCTATTAGCGTCTGGGTTTCCCTTGTGTACACAAAGCTTCCCTTTCCAATGGGTTTTTGGATTGCATTGATTTATAGGAATGTTAGGTTTCAGCACGGGCTTGTGGAAATAATCAAGCTACTGACAAATGGCTATGATAATTAGACTTTGAACCACTGGCACCACATGAGAGGAACACAGGAGAGTAAAGTGTGGCTACGCAGGTATGTGCTGATTTGGGGGGTGAGATCCAGATGTGGATGTGTAGTCTGTGTGGGGAGAAGGGCACTCCATCTTTCAGTGTCGAGAACCGTAGACCTCCATGTCCAGGACATCTACACAGCAATAGGGAGTCAGGTGGCTGAGCGGTTAGGGAATCGCGCTAGTAATCCGAAGGTTGCCGGTTCGATTCCCGTCTGTGGAAAATGACGTTGTGTCCTTGGGCAAGACACTTCACCCTACTTGCTTCGGGGGGAACGTCCCTGTACTTATTGCTCTGGTTAAGAGCGTCTGCTAAATGACTAAATGTAAATAGGATGCTTCTCTCCCATCTGGAAACATCCTGCTCATTTAGAAACCACACCTCTCATCCATTCCAAATATCCCTCCCCTAACTTTATCTGGAAGAACTCACAGTATTCCCCCAGATCTCAATGTAGAACAGTGTTGGCACACTGGGCATTCAATCCTGTCCCTTCGGTGTGTCGTCTATTTTGCATTGCACAATCTTTAAACGCAGGGGTGCAGCTGGCATTGTCCTACCCTGTCTGCAATGCCTTTCACCCAAATTAGTACTGTCTGACTCTCAAGTGCCAGCTACCTCCGAACGGCCATAGTGAGAGCCAAGGCAAACCCAGGGATAGGAAAGGATCTCACGTTCTGAGGCGCCTTCCGATGGTGTGAGATTTAGCTTTTGCCTTTTTTTTATTCCTTTAAAACCTCACCTCTTCTGGCTGTGCTGCAAAGTACAGTCTGTTTTCAACAAGCTCCCTGTTAAGTCTCAATCAACAGTAGAGCTGGTTTGAATGTCCGTGGAAGCAGTGGGTGAAGATTTTCTGTGTTTCAATGAGCTTTTCTTTGTTTTGTTTTTTACATATTGTGCTAGACTACAAGGCACTGCACTACGCTCACACAAATTGTAATACAATTGACAAATTACTAAAATGACTGTGCGTAGTTTACAGCTTGTGTATGGTCTATATCTGTGGCTATTATTAAATCGTCATGAGAATGTAATTTTACAAAAATCATCGATCAAAATGCCTTCTGAACAAGACCAAAGGAAATAGACACTTTTTTTTTATATCAAAGGCATATTTCTGTAACCCAACAATGCAGACCATTAGACTGTATGAGTATGTTATTTTCTTCAGGCTTGTGACCTGTCCTCCTGATACAATAGCATAGCGAGAACTGGGACAAACAAAGGATCAGTATCAGGCCACTCAATCCTTCCTAGGGTTTATTGATCTTGTTTTGTGAAAAAGCCTAGAGCTTGTAGGAACTTGGATATTGTTGTTAACTTAGCCTTGTACCTAATTTTGCTGGATAGGTGGAAGGCATGTCTTTTAATTAATTTAAAACAGAACGTTTCTGGAGGCAGAATGAGGTGAACTTTGGGTCAAAGATCAAAATAATCCCTTATGCTTTAGTACAATTATTTTAGACTTTAGATGAAAGGCAAAATAAGCATGCATGGATATACAGTAAATTTACTTTTATTTTTTTAAACTTATTTATAAAGTTATTCATAACAGATATACTGTATTTACATTATTTTCTTGACAATTTCTTGACACAATCTGGCACAATACAAACATTTCCGTCCATTATGTTTCTTGTATTAAATCAAATCCTTGAAGGCTTCAGTCCAAAACCAGTTTTTATGGAAAATGAAATAAAGATAGCTTAATCCAAAGGGGGTTTGGATAACTGACTACAGAACTGGCCTGTGCTTATCTCAGAATTTACAGGTTTGGAAATGTATGTTGAAAGAGCTGTGGATTAAAGGTCCTCAAGTAATGACCCACTTAGATGCACTTGCTTTTATGACATCTGAGATACTATTAACCACCAATGGCCGGTTTCTAATCATTGTATGAGTCTCAACAGACTCACCATTGTCCCTTGTTCATGTGAGACCTCTGTTTTCAAAGGGACTTTCTGCTTTATGTTTAGTATAGATACTATCAGGGGCAAATCTAGGTTCCCACTTTTGGGGGGGCTAAGCCCCTAGATAAAACCTGTTATTTTTCCTGTGACCCAGCAAAACTTGGGGGGTCTGGGGGCATGTTCCCCCAGAAGAGATTTTTGAAAATATCCTTTTAAATAGTGTCCTCTAGTGGGTTTTAGGAAGAGAAATTAACAAATTTAGATTTTAAATATGGAAAAAAAATATATATTTTTTTTTATTAATTTTTTGGGGGGGGCTAATGAAACTTTTGGGGGGGAGGGCTAGATACGCCCATGGATACTATTATCCCACACATTCTTCTGGCATTAGCTTTGGTCAAATAAATTAATCGTACCGTTCACATAAATAATCATATAGTCTGTACATATACATAGAGTAATGTTGCATACAATCTTAGCCAAGGAATGTCTGTTACCAAAGGTTTTTTTTAACAATTGCTAGGGGTGCTGCATAGTCATAAAAAAACCATTTTGGTAATACTTTTCATTAAGGTTACATGTAGCAGGTAACTACATAGCAATACTACCTTTGATACAAACGTTGTCAATAGAATTGGGCTGAGGGACATATACCTGGGATCCAGGATTTAACGGCACCTCCCAGAACATCTTTATAGCAGTAGCCTAAAGCTTTGCACGTCTAGTACCCTACATGCAGCTACTGCACTGCCTGGGATAACCTTAAACTGAGTCGAGTTTCCGAAGGAATCGTTCAGGGTGACCCATTTGTTTTGTAATGAAACAGCGACCTCGTGAGGACAAGACAATTGTAAACGAATGAGTCATACCTGAGCCATGGCTCTGAGTCATACATTTTCATGGTTGAAATGAATAGAACTTGGTTATGGCCGGTGTAAGAACTAACTAATAGTATAAATTAGGTCCAGTCTAAATTAATAGGGAATATCAAATAGAATATCAATTTAGATTAAAGATTAATTGTATGTTGGACACTGATAAGTGAGGGTTGACTAGTAAAAAATGAAATGAGAGTCATTAAATGAACAATGTTCAATGGAAAGTGATGCATCTATAAAGTAAGAGGATGAGTTTATAAATAGATTATGTCTCAGGTTTCTCAGACTGATAAAACAGCAAAAGACAAAAAAAATGGCTTGCATATAACAAGTATTTAAGAGATCTGCAAGAACCGCGATTAATGGGTAAAATAAGAGGATATTATTTATACCAAATACTACTACATGCTGCACCGCCGGCTGGACAGGACAACCAAAATGAATTTCGCTGATGTTGCGTTCTATGTGCCATGTAGCTAGGAAGCTAAGTACCTGTGAATGGGGAAAGGAAGTACACGATAGCTAGATCTAGCTTGCAAGAAATGTAAAGTGGCTAGCTAGCGAGTAATTACACGTCAAAATCTGAGAAAGAGATCACAGTAAGTTAGCCAGCGAGGTAGTTAAATTGAGAGTTGTAATCGGCAAGGAAAACGGATGACAACAACGCTACTCTCTGTACGTTTTCTGCTGGAGAATTGGATGATCAAGCTAACTTAGCCATTGCTACCTAAAAAATCCACAGCTCGCTAGCCTACCTTGCTCTAGTATTTCTCCATGACAGATAACGCTACTACTGTCTGAGCTAGTAGAGAGCAAGCCAGCGTAGCTAACTGACGTTGACTAAGACCTGCTGATCACCAGACAGAGTACTTGTATCTAGTTATGACAGTCAAATCATTGGTGGCTAGTGCTAGCTAGCTCATCAGCTAGCTAGCACTTGAAATTTGTACTATCAAATAGTGCAACTTCTAACATTATTAATCTAGACCGGTGATGGTTGTCAGTTAGCCAGACGGAGCGGTGCTAGTTTAGCCAACCCAGCTTGTCTGGATAGTTTCCCCATCGCACTGACTGTCAAAGGAACGGCGACCTCATATGGACACATTGTCATTTGCTAAGAAAGGTTCTTTGCTTTTAACATTTCTTAACAACAAATCCGTCGGGACTCGTGGGTCGCCAGAAACCTATTGGTTTAAATTAAGGCTTAGTTAGCTGTCTTGTTAGCCAGCCAATGTTGTTAGCCTAAATTGCTAACGTTACGTTAGCCAGGCTTTGCTCATTCAATCGCTGGCTAATCCTAAACTCTAGTTATAGTAGCTAGGCTATCTGTTAAACAGCTCCCAGGAATTATTGGTGACAGTTTCGATAACAAGATTGGAAAGCTAACATCACTACAATGAAGAAATTTTTCGATTCACGCCGGGAACTTGTAAGTTCTGGGCCTGGTTCTGGAGCGGGTGGCGGAGGCGGTGGATCTAGTTGTGGCAGCTTCATTGGACGGGTTTTCACCATTGGACGGTATCAAGTCACCGTTGAGGAAACAGTTGCTGAAGGTGAGATATATAGACATAACTATTAATGGTTAACAAACATCTACTAAAAGTCAGCAGGCCCCCGTATTTCTTAATGCATGTCGGGCAAGCAATTACTAGCAGTGTGAAGTGCCCGGTTACCACTTGGTGTGAAGCAAGTAGTTGGCTTCATTTTATTTATCTCTGTTTTATGCATTCATAAGTTATGCTATTAAACTTAACACGCAAGGTCAGGAACTGCTTCAGCATGAACTTCTTCAGACAGCTGCAGTTGACATCATGGTGGCATAATTCCACAACAGGCATTGCATGCCGACCACTACACTAATAAGGAATTATGGGAATTCCAAAACTGTCTGTGAAATCTTCTTCCCAAAGGTGTCGGTTTTCCTTTGACACATATGAATGGTGTGTCAAATATCTCTGTTGTCCAGTGAGTCTATTCACAAGACTAGCCGTCTCCCCATTGGCATCTCAAATATCTAGCCGTCATACATCAACCCTGGGTGGGACAAGACACAAGCAACCGATACGAATTTCTAAAGCTTATATCGAGACGCATGCTTAGTCACAGCAGTTTGTTTACTGAGAGAGTGAAGGACTAAAGGGTAGGGCCTAAATCTCACAATATCTGTAAGAACATTTACATTTAGACATTTAGCAGACGCTCTTATCCAGAGCGACTTACAGTAAGTACAGGGACATTCCCCCCGAGGCAAGTAGGGTGAAGTGCCTTGCCCAAGGACACAACGTCAGTTGGCATGACCGGGAATCGAACTGGCAACCTTCGGATTACTAGCCCGACTCCCTCACCGCTCAGCCACCTGACTCCCCAACATTTGATATTTTACAGTCATTTTCCAGATGCAGTCTATAATTTCCCTTAAACTGTAGGCTCCTTTTACTACAGGACTGCCTTGTCTTGTCTCTGACCTTGTTTCTGCGTGGGCGCCACACGTGCGCGCACTAGTTTGGTCACAACGGTACTCTGGCTCTGTCAGCTGAGAGGGCCTGTTGCTGAATAATGGATGGCAGGAGCGTGATTTATTAATTAGTGGTTTGGATGGGCACCATCTGTTGGTCCACCCCACCATGTTCCTTTGACTGTCTGACTACCATCACCTCCAGTCGTCGACAAGCCGTTTTAAACGCGACAAGGGATCATTTACTAAGTCACTTTCCCATGGGGGCACACCTTTCTCTGGAGGCTAGAATGCAGTACGGTCAGAAACGCCCTCCAGGTGTGGCCCGAACCGTAAAAGCTGCATTGGAGAACAGTTTGGTACACAATGTAGTTCCAACCAATCAAGTTCAAACTCAGGAGAACGTCCTTACAGTCTTACCAGATTTCCCACAAACTGCCTTTGTCTCCGATTGGAAATCACACATTTCACAGGAGTTACAGTTGGAATGTTCTTCAAGGAATTGTGTAGTCTGGCCCTCTGGCCCTGCTATCTGATATCCCCATTCTGTAGTTCTCCTCATGGTTCAGATGTTGGAAGAAGGAAAACGATCGCTTGAAATGAGTAGGCTATTTTCATCATGTTAATGTGATAATGGGAGTCATTTTCCGAGTCCTTCTCTAGGAGAATAAGGATATCTAGTTAACTGCTGCCCTGTTTAAAGTGAGTCCTCGTAACACAAGCCATCTCCAGTGGGAACTTGCCCTCTTCAGCGGTCTGCATGGGTGGCATTGTCGTCGAGGTAACCAGCCAGCTGCCACACCATGTGTAATCCACACACAACCTAATGTAAGCACCGAGGCATGCTGGGACAGATACATAGAGTCCCATTTTCAACCGGCTGTTTGAAACATTTCCCTATCCAGAAACTGGTATCAGCCAGCTCGTGCCTAAAGTCATACATTCAAACTGCCACTGCAAACACCGTGTCGTTCTGGGGCGTTAGTAGCACAGGGCGGATCGTGGACCGACCCCTACTGTAAACAACGTAGTAGCAGCAGCCCTGCGTTTTATTTATAGGGTTAGCTCTGTTATGCACGATTAATTACAGTGATGACACAGCCTACATGTCTACTAGTGTCCTCTGCATTTCTTGCTGCAATGCGTAAGCTGGAAGTGTGTGTGTGTGTGTGTGTGTGTGTGCGCGCGCTTGACTGGGGTATTATCCAGGATGTCAGCTATGGGCTGCAGGACTATTTGTAGATGGTCTTGTTGTTGTTGGGTGCTGTCTGCTGGGAGTGCACTGCCGCGTGTTGCTCCAGAAGCTCGCTAATCCTCCTAATTACGTCCAGGCTCCTGAGATTAGATGCGAGACAGGAAGGGCATGGTAGTCCCATGTCAGTTGTAGGAGAGCACCACGGGAGTAGTGCCCCCGCTAAAACGCGAGGAAACGGAAGAAGTTCATCAGTTCGACGCGGCCCGTCCCTCGCCTCACCCGCTCTCCTTTGGAGGTGGCTTCCTATTGGCCGCCGCCTCCCGTTGCGCGTCATTCCTTCGCCCCCGATTCGACAGCTCTTCCGGGGGCTTTGCGGTGACGAGGCATCCGATCAAACCTCAAAGCGACGGGTCACGTGGAGCTCGGCTTAGGGACGCTAGCTGGATGACTCAGCCCAGGGCATGGCCCCTCAAGCACAGCACACACTGAGAGAACTGTCTCTGTGTAAGCAGCCTTGGTAAGGCGTGTGTGTGTGTGTGTGTGTGTGTGTGTTCGTCTGCGAGCGATAGAACAGGGATTCACCCACAGGCTGCAAACACCCCAAAGGAGAGGAGGACAAAGAGAGCGAAAAAAAACAATCTCTTGGGGTGTTCGGTGTGTCTATAGAGCCCCGGGCGCCGTTCAGTATCTGGGTGCAGATTTACAGCAGGCCACATGCGGTTCCCGCTTCAATGCTGCTCTCTAACGTGACTGAATGACGGTGCTGCCGGGGCAGAAACGGTCTCTCCGGCACCGCAGGCGTCAAGCCTGGGGGTCCCAGCAGCTAGTGTGCTGGGTGGATGGGCCCATTTCACCTGCATGTGAAATGATGCCCCCCCCTCCCCCTTCCCCCCTCCCCCCCTCTGAATCAGTGTCGCTAGGCTACAGTGTGTCAACCATCTACCATAGTCCAGGGATGTAGTCACACCTCTGTTGAGTGGCCAGCCGAAGAAGAAGCACGTACACGACTTAAGATCCTCTCTGAACAGCCGGGGCCAGAACCACGGGAAATCAGAGTATGTTCTCGAACTGCTTTGCAGCTGGATGGCATCCAGGATGTTGGTTTGACACATCCACAGTTTGCGCTGGTTTGGTGTGCCTGTGTAAGCAGCTTAGCGGTGAGGGACGTGGGGGGGTAGAAACACACCAGGAGATGGTTGGCTGGTTGTGTCAGCGCTGTGTGTGTGTGTGTGTGTGTGTGTGTCACGGCCGAGCACTGGCACTCTTTCTCAGACTGTCTGCTGCTCCGCTACCTGCAGTTTGCCCCTCAGCACTGCTGACTCACACGGCACTATTTTAAGCCCCTCTTATCGCAGCTTGAAACACAGTTTTTACGGAACTCACTTCCTTTAGCTTTGCCTCCACACACACACACACACACTTGTGTTCAGTCATTTGGTTTGTGTGTAGGTGTGTGTGTATGCGTGCATGTGTGTGTGTGTGTGTGTGTGTAAGCACGGGCACGCTGCCAGAGCTGTGTGCTGCTGGTCAGACTGTATCAAATGGACTCGGAGCAAAGAGATGCTCTCGTCCTGACTGGAGGAAGTCTGGGGTTTCTTGTCTGTTTCTGTTCATCACAATCGGTAGATTAGCGTTTTGCGTTCGTATTGGAGCACATATTCTCTGCTATGAATCATTCACAGGCTGTATTCTCACAGTGTCTGTGGTTGTCTCTGGATCGGCCTGCCTAGAATAACAAAATCTGTTGGCTGTATATTATCTTTGTTTATCTCTATTCATTATAAACATTGTCCTCTGACACCCATGCCAGAGAGACTATGCTAGCACCCCTGTGCGATTGAACTGGCCATTTTGATGTCGGGGTGTTTGTTAAGCACCTGGTTGTCTACTCGGGTACTTAGGAAACCCAGAACCTAGTCACACCATTCTAGTGGAGGCGGACATTACGTTCTTCCGCATGACTGAGCAGATTAACCCTTGTCACAGTCACTGCGTCTGTCAAGGTCAACAAGGCCATGGGAAGTTTGGCCCAAGGCTTCCTGGCCGATAGCAGACAACTGTGTGGTCTGTCGGTGCGTGTTGTTCCAGAGCTTTCGATTCGCCACACTTCCGGTTTCACCCTCTCTCCCTCTCCCTCTGCAGGAGGCAGGTGTCACTCTCTCACTCTCTCTCTCCCTCTGTGTGTCTCTGCAGGAGGCAGGTGTCTCTCTTCACTCTCTCTCTCTCACTCTCTCCCTCTTTGTCTCTCTGCAGGAGGCAGGTGTCACTCTCTCTCTCACTCTCTCCCTCTTTGTCTCTCTGCAGGAGGCAGGTGTCTCTCTTTCACTCTCTCTCTCACTCTCTCCCTCTTTGTCTCTCTGCAGGAGGCAGGTGTCACTCTCTCTCTCACTCTCTCCCTCTTTGTCTCTCTGCAGGAAGCAGGTGTCACTCTCTCACTCTCTCTCTCTCCCTCTGTGTCTCTGCAGGAGGCTTCGCTATCGTGTTCCTGGTGAGGACTCACCAGGGCGTGCGCTGCGCCCTCAAGAGGATGTACGTCAACAACGAACACGACCTGCAGATCTGCAAGCTGGAGATCCAGATCCAGGTGAGGGGGGGCGTTGCGGCGTCCCTGTCCCCCGCACCCCCCCCCCCCCCCCTGTCACCCTGTCCCCTCATCGCCCCGCCCCTCTTCAGCAGACCACTCCCGGCCCCTGGTGCACCTGTTATACTGGTCTGCTCTGAAGCCGAGTTGTGTTGCTGTACTTTAGAAAAAGGCCGTCAAAACGGTATTATTACTGGGTGGTGGTGACTGTCAGCTATAGAGAGCACAGGGGTTGGTATTGAGTCATTCACCTCCCTGCACAGTGACAGCCCTTTTGAGAGAGTTCTGCCAACTCAGCTTCCTGTCTTGTGGCTGAGCTATAACGAACCAGGTCCTTCCACCACACCCAGAAGAGCAGGGCGGGGAAGCTATTAGTAATACATGGTTGTCATCATTATCATTATTCCTTGCAGCCCTTTGAATATAGGTCCATAGAGCATAGGTGATGAGTGGAACTGTAACACAACGTACTACTTCAAATGTCAGCCACTCACTAAATGGTGCCTCCGTTCTGCCCTTCTCCCTACTTGCCCCCGAGGCAAGTAGGGTGAAGTGCCTTGCCCAAGGACACAACGTCGTTTGGCCCGTTCTGCAACCTTCTGATTAAAAGCCTGATTCCCTAACCACTCAGCCATCTGACCCCCCCATAATTTGAGTGTGTGTGTGTGTGTGTGTGTGTGCGCGCTTGTACAGAGGGACCTGGTGGGCCACAAGAACATCGTGGGGTTCCTGGATTCCAGCATCACTGCCGTGGGGGCAGGAGATGTCTGGGAGGTTCTCATCCTCATGGACTTCTGCAGAGGTGAACCCTCCTCTCTGTCTCCTCAGCCTGTCTCTCTCAGCCTGTCTCTCTCAGCCTGTCTCTCTCAGCCTGTCTCACTCAGCCTGTCTCTCTCAGCCTGTCTCACTCAGCCTGACTATATATAATATATAGTCATTAAACGTACAGAAGCCTAGGATGTCAGTTCACTTATCTGTATTACTGTGTGTCTGTGTGTGTGTGTGCGCAGGAGGACAGGTGGTGAACCTGATGAACCAGAGGTTGCAGACCGGCTTCACGGAGGCCGAGGTGCTGCAGATCTTCTGTGACACCTGCGAGGCGTTGGCCCGCCTCCACCAGTGCAAGACACCAATCATCCACCGCGACCTGAAGGCACGTGCAGCCGCCGCACAGCCCTCACGACCTCCTCCGATTCACACGCTGTCCCCGACATGTCTGTCTGTCCCCGACATGTCTCAGTCTGTCTCCCTGTCATCAAGCACCGGCTGGACTGGGGCTTTCCAAACATAAGATACATTACATGTTATGTTCAACGATATACGTAAATATAGATATGATTAGTTTTTGATGACATGAGAGGTGATGGTGAACCCTACCTTTTGTTGTTTTTATTTGCTTTTAAGACCGTAGTTTATGTAGGGGCAGGTCTAGCATTCTCGTCTTGTCACCTGACCTACCTGTGTGTGTGTGTGTGTGTGTGTGTGTGTGTGTGTGTGTGTGTGTGTGTGTAGGTGGAGAACATCCTGCTCCACGACCGGGGCCACTACGTCCTGTGTGACTTTGGCAGCGCCACCAACCGCTTCCAGAACCCCCAGACAGAGGGCGTGCCCGTGGTGGAGGAAGAGATCAAGAAGTGAGTGGTTACCGACCCCGGCCTCCAGCGGGCGGAGCTGAAGCCCAGCTCATGCAGACAGTTAGGGAGTGGAAGCGGGTCAGATGGCTGAGCGGTTAGGGAATCGAGCTAATAATCAGAAGGTTGCCGGTTCGATTCCTGGCCATGCAAATATTACATTGTGTCCTTGGGCAAGGCACTTCACCCTACTTGCCTCGGGGGGAATGTCCCTGTACTTACTGTAAGTCGCTCTGGATGAGAGCGTCTGCTAAATGACTAAATGTAAATGTAGCCGTGTCTGTCACTTTGCTACTGGATTATTGAACTAAACCAAACTGAAGAGGTGATGAATGCTTCCCTGCTGTGTGTAGGTACACCACACTGTCGTACCGGTCTCCTGAGATGGTCAACCTTTACGGAGGCAAGGTCATCACTACAAAGGCTGACATCTGGGTGAGTCAGCAGTTTTTCGACAAATCATAAGAGTGTGTATTTATTTCGCGTAAAGGGGATCCTTTATTGACCAGTTAAACTCTCCAAATGTTCCAGTCCCCGGATATCGGGCAAACTTTTTAACAGTTCATTTGTAAAAAAAAAAATTAAAAAAAAAGATTTGCCGTGGTAACGAAATAAAGGACATGGGGTTCGAGAGCCAGCTGGTCGTGGACAGACCCCTGTACGCTAGCCGTCAGCAGTGTCACGTTGCTGCCGGCCTGTTGTGTTCCCGCGCTTCAGCTCGGCTAAATGTTCCCTGTAGGGCTGTCTGTGTGCTCTCCACCTGACACCCGTGTGTGTGTGTGTGTGTACACAGGCCATGGGCTGCCTGCTCTACAAGCTGTGCTACTTCACGTTGCCCTTCGGGGAGAGCCAGGTGGCTATCTGCGACGGCAGCTTCACCATCCCCGACAACTCCCGCTACTCCCACGACATGCACTGCCTCATCCGTGAGTAGCCTTCAGCCCTGCCATCCACCCACTGACCATCTGAGGGGGACCATCTTGTTTTGAGATTTGGAAATCTCGTTGGACTTCTAGTATAAATGGCTTATCGAGCGCTGACCCTTTGACTTAATTTAAGGAAATGAAACATTATTTTAGGGAACTCTTATCAAGTGAAAGTCACCCATTGCAATGGCAGCCACATGTACATGTTTTAAGCATAAGCGAGCTCATAACTAATACTTTCGCACTTACATTGTGCAGTGTGTGTTTAGGTACAGCTTAGTGGTTAGAGCATTTTGACAGCAGATCAAAGGATTCACATACTATACCCTATACGTTGCTTTGGATAAAAATGTCTGCCAAATGAAATGTCTCCCAGGATACATGCTGGAGCCTGACCCAGACATGCGTCCGGATATCTACCAAGTGTCGTACTTTGCCTTTAAGCTGGCCAGGAGAGACTGTCCCGTCCAGAACGTTCATGTAAGTACGTCTCTCCGCTGATCAGGACTAACTGGCAGCATCTTCTAGCCAAACGAGCAAGAGATCTTTGACTTTACCAAAGTCTTTCAGGGCTTACTTTTAGTCCAGTGGACCCTTACAGACTTCTATACCCAGATGTTGTGATTTATAGTCGGATTCCGAACTTATATTTAAGTCCATCGTTAAAGGGCAGCGACTGAGAGGGTCTAAGCCTGTCTGCCTCTGCCAGTTGGCAGCCCTGCACTCTCCTCCGGCTCTTTGAAGTGTCCTGACAGGGGAAATCTCTGCTCTCAGTCTCCTGACTCAGCACTTCTCCGACAGAGAGCAGCATCAAAGTGCACATTCCAGGCCATTTATAGAGAGCGTAGATCCAGCGGCTGTGTTTAATGGGCAAGGAGCCGTACCCGCTTCTCTGCAGCTGCAACCCGACGCGGGCGGAATCGATCGGCTCTCCGCCGCGTCGCGTCTGAGCGCCTCTTCTCTCGTCTCCCTAGATCTCCTCCGTTCCCGCCAAACTCCCCGAGCCAATCAGAGCCAGCGAAGCGGTGGCCAAGAAGAGCCAGAGCCAGAGCAAAGCCAGGTGAGCGTCCGCCCACCTGCCGTCAGCGCCCATGACAAGTGTCCCCCCCCGCGCCCGTGTGACGGCCGCGACTGTCCCCTTCCTGCCCCTCCGCCAGGCTCACAGACCCCGTGCCCACCCTGGAGACCTCCATAGCCCCGCGCCAGCGCCCCAAGGCCGGCCAGGCCCAGCCCATCGGCATCCTGCCCATCCAGGCTGCCCTCACCCCCCGCAAGAGGCCCGCCGTGGCGGCAGGGGGCCCGTCGACCATGGGTACGAGCACCCCTCCATTCCCCCATCCCTAACTGTCTCCCTCTCATCCGAGGTACGTCCTGCGTCAGGTTTGACATATTGATCTGCTGGCTGTCAGACCACAGCCTCGTAATCCTCCCAGGGGATCACTGTGGATCACCCGTACAAGGCTTTTAATAGAGCGATAATTAGCCCTCAGGCACCCATCTGTCTCAGAGCTGCTGTCTCGTACAGAGGCACGGTACATCTGCTGCTGTCTGGTTCATCATCGCTCACGATCCAGTTTGATATTTTTGATCAAAGCAGATCTTATGAATGGATACGACATGATAAATGGAATATTTCGAATTCGATTACTACCCTTTTCAAATAAATCCATGTCCTGCGCTATTGGACAGGTGTCGGTACGGGTGTGGCCCTTCCCGCTGCAAGCGTCCAATCAGCTCAGCAGGCCCCTGTGGGCCAGGCGGGCCCCTCGCCGGCCCAGGCCACGCCCCAGCACCAGCAGGTCTTCATGCAGCAGCATCCTACTCCCTTCTTCATCCCGCAGCACCAGCTCAACCAGCAGGTGAGGGGAAACCCTGGGTGTCTAATGTACGACGTGGACGCTTGGATGTCGACTTGGTGTTGCTCGGTGGGTAGAGCATTCGACTGCAGATTGTGAGGTCGCAGGTTTGATCTCCCCCCCCCCTTGGATAAAAGCAACTGCTGAATGAACACACAATGTGGTGTAGTTATTCTAATGTATGTGCATTTCTTTCTCTTGTGACCTAACTTGAGTCTTTCTATCCCAGGGAGGTTGTTGTTGTGAAGGCTTGTAAAGGTCACTTGGGGGGGGGTTTCGTATTCGATTACACTCGTAGACTCGTAACTTCATTTGCTCGGGCAGGGATTCCTTCTGAGATTGAGTTTGAAATCAAACGGCTAACACTTAGCGTGTCGCGCAGGGAGCCAGATCTGAGCAGCTCCCTCCCTCCCCTCCCCTCTTCTCCCCCCCGCCCTTATTTAGCTTTAGCCGTAGTTAAACTGGGAGGGAGAGGGAGAGGAGTATGGTACTTACATCTGGGCCGGTCCCCAGACCCGTGCTCTACTCGCACAGTCATGCATCTCCTCTAACTGGGCCGGGGCAGACAGGAGGGTGGTGGAGCTTCTCAACATCGCCTGTGTTTCCTCTCACTCCACTATCGCTGAGCAGCATCCACTGGTGCAGCAGCCGCAGTGCCCCGCTCCACCCCCCAGCCCTCTGCACCAGGCCAGCCCTCTGCACCAGGCCAGCCCTCTGCACCAGGCCAGCCCTCTGCACCAGGCCAGCCCTCTGCACCAGGCCAGCCCTCTGCACCAGGCCAGCCCTCTGCACCAGGCCAGCCCTCTGCACCAGGCCAGCCCTCTGCACCAGGCCAGCCCTCTGCACCAGGCCAGCCCTCTGCACCAGGCCAGCCCTCTGCACCAGGCCAGCCCTCTGCACCAGGCCAGCCCAAGGCTAAGCCTCTGGCTCCAGCTGCTCCCGTGCAGCCAGCCATCCCTGGCGTGGTGACCCCCATCCCCGACCCCGCGGCGCTCCCTCCAGCCCCCGGCCCTGCAGATGACCCCGACGCCATGGTAACCCCTCACCCTCCGTCGACCTCCAGCTCTGCTCTCCTGGACAAGGGGGAGGCCGGAAGGGTCTTCCCGCTCTCCTAACCCTGCTTGTCCGTCAGAACCCCCGCTCTGCTTTTCGTCTAAACACACGGCGAGAGGATCGACGTCACGGTCGATGGTCGCCGCAGCACACCGGGCATGTCGTCCGGGAACAAGCCGCCCTCTGTCTTTTTAACCACTTCTCTTTAACGTGAATAATGAATGAAGGGTGGTGGGGTCTCTAATGGCTACTGGATGTAGCTGCTGTTTTCCCTGAATCATCTCTGGGTCTCCGCCGCACGCAGTGCCTCGTCTCTCTCGGGTGATGTCGTGATCGTAACCCGCATGCCGCCGATCAACTGTTTTTTCCTTCCTTAACCGGGGGGGGGGGGGGGGAGGGGGGGGAGAGGGGGGGGGGGCGTCGGGTCGTAGCTTTTCGAACGCGAAAGAAACGCTCCTCCTCCTCGATCGAGTCTTTTGCTTTTCCCTCGGCGCGCAAAGACTTGGGGTCTAGGGTCTCACTCTCACTTAAACCCCTTCTCTCTCTCTCTCTCTTTCCCTCCCCCCCCCCCCAGACCCCTGGCCGCGGGGCGCACAAGGTCGGCTCCCTGACGCCCCCCTCGTCCCCCAAGATGGCCGCCCGGGGCGGGCACCGGCGCATCCTGAGCGACGTCACCCACAGCGCCGTGTTCGGCGTCCCCGTCAGCAAGTCCACCCAGCTGCTGCAGGCGGCGGCGGCCGAGGCCGGCCTCAACAAGTCCAAGTAAGCACCCCCCCCCCCCCCCCCGGACTCCCCTCGACGGGGGCCCCAGGGATCAACCGGCCCCATTCATGCCACCGCAGAGAGCCCAGCGGGCTGATGACCAGTCCATTCATACCACAGAGCCCACGGAGAGAAGAAACAGGCCTTTTATACCCCCAGGAAGAACCAGGAAGAAGCACTCCTTTCAGTCTATTAATAATCCAGTAGGCTGTTCACGCCCCCTCGTTTGAATACATCTGAATGATGAGCTGCGGATGTGTTCCCCGCGTCCGAGCGGGCCTGGGGTTACCCCCCCTCCTAAGGGCTGTGCGTGTGTCTGTGCGTGTGTCTGTGTGTTCAGGTCGGCCAGCACCACCCCGTCGGGCTCGCCCTGTTCCTCCCAGCAGAGCGTGTACCAGCCGGGTGAGCCGGGGTCTCCCGCCGCCCCCGCCGCCGCCTCCGGCGCCCAGCCCAGCTGGAACCCATTCGGGGACGACAACTTCTCCAAACTGACGGCGGAGGAGCTGCTGAACAAGGACTTTGCGAAGCTGGCCGAGAGTACGACCTGCTGCTCTGCACACACACACACACACATACACACACACCTGTGAATAAACACGCACACACACCAGGTTTAATACACCCTGGATGTGTTCTCACCTCTGCTCTGCGTCTCTCAGCCAGGCCAGGTGAGAGCCTCATCCCAGGGCTGCAGCCGGTCTCCAATGCCGCAGGGGGAGCCAAAGCATTCCCAGGTACGTCTCTCCCCTCTGGTCTCTCCAGCTGTCTCTCCTCCTGCTGGGCAGTCAGGAACCTCTTCAGTACCCCCTCCCCCCCTCCCCCTCCTCCCCACCCCCTCTCTGTCCCCAGTGACTCCATTAGCTGCTAGCTACTCTGTCTTCCGTCCAAGGATGACGTCTGTTTTGTTTTCCTCTCATCCATCAGAGGATGACGTCTGCTCGATTCGATTGTTGAGCTTGATTCTGAGCTCAGAATGTCTGAGTCAGTTTGCCCTGCTCAACCTCATCTGAAGTCGACCCTTAACTTCATGTCCTCCCCTCCTCCTCCCTTTTCCTCTGCCATCCCTCGCTCCTCTCCCTCTCCCTGTGTCTCTCCCTCTCTCTCTCCCTCTCCCTGTCTCTCTCCCTGTCTCTCTCCCTCTGTCTCTCTCCCTGTGTGTTCAGCTGAGAGAACTGCTGACATCCTGGGTTTGGATGCCGGCTCAGCGCTGTTGAGTGTCCCTGATCCCTTTAACGCCCTGTCCCTCTCTAGCACTCCAGGTAAACCCCACCCACACACCCTCCACCCACACACCCTCCACCCACACCACCTCCACCCACCCACACCACCTCCACACACCCACACCATCTCCACACACCCACACCACCTCCACCCACACACCACCTCCACCCACACCATCTCCACACACCCACACCACCTCCACCCACACACCACCTCCACCCACACCACCTCCACACACCCACACACCACCTCCACCCACACACCACCTCCACCACACCACCTCCACCCCCCCCATCTCAGCAGCGTTCATACACACACACACCATCGCACCTCTCCCGAACACACACCTGGTCTTGGGGGTTTGAACTGTTGCTGTTGCGCTTCGACAACACGGCCCAGTACTGGAGTGGTCATGCAGAAAGGTTACAGGCCTTTGTTCTGGACCTCTCTCCTCCTGTATAGCGAGCTGGCTTGCTTACTCACAGGGGCTCCTGTGGATGAGCAGCCCAGCCATCTCCCGCTTGTGTGTTTACTGTTGCCTGGTTACCTAAAGGACACACTCTCATTTGTTAATTGGATTTTCTTGACCTCGGAAGGTTATCTTGTTAGGACCATCTCCGCTACTGAGAACAGGGAGTAAATTAGCACCAGACCTCTAAGCTCTGTGTCAGGAGGAAGTGGGCGACTTCATTTCCTGTGTCTCTCAGTCTTCTTCCGTCAGTGGGGAGCGGAGAGGCGCTGGAGACTGAACTGCAGGAGATCATGTGTTTCAGCTCTTATGTAAGCTGGGTGGGGTTAATCCTCCTAGATCCCTCCCTCTCACTCTCACTCTCTCACTCTCTCACTCTCTCCCTCTCTCACTCTCTCACTCTCTCACTCTCTCTGTCTCTCTTTCTCTCTCTGTCACCCTCTCTTTCTCTACCCCGCTCTCTCTCTCTCTCTCTCTCTCTCTCTCTCACACTCTCTCTGTCTCTCTTTCTCTCTCTGTCACCCTCTCTTTCTCTACCCCGCTCTCTCTCTTGTTGTCTACCAACCTTGCAATGCTCGATATCTCTCTCTTTGACACTCACTTGTTGTTCTTTCTCTGTCACATTCTGTCTCTCACCCTCTCTTTCTATCACCCCCCCCACACACACACAGTCTGGTTGTCTTTCCGATCTCCCTCTCTCTTTCTCTCCCCCCCCCCCCTCTCCTCCTCACAGTGGGGTCTCCTGGGTACAGAGAGAGCTCACAGCTCTGCCCTACAGCAGCGCTAGCTCACAGGAGAGAGCGGGGCACACGAGTCCTCAGGAGATTGAAGCAGCATCCTGACTAGAACAGACTAGAATAGACACCCAGCTAGACGGGCGGTGTGGCCCTGTGACCTCGCGTCAGGTCGTCCCCCAGCATGCCCCTGGACGTGGCCCGTCGACGGAGCGCTCCGGTTCGTCGACGAGGAATCGTTTTGTCAGCGTTGACCTGTGACCTGTCACCTCTCTCCTCTAGTTAAGGGGGCTAAGAGTCACATCTGCTGTGTCATGTTCTGAGGCCCGCCCGCCCGCCCACGCTCCCTCCCCCCCCCCTCCCTGCTCCAGGCCCTCGCCCCATGCCCCTGTAAGTATGAGTAGGCCAGGTGACCAGGCAGACGTGCCGAATGAGGAGGACCTCACTCACACGCATGCACCCGCCTCATGCTGAAACCTGCTCGGGTGTACTAATGCTAATGCCAGTGTTGCATCCACCCACACACACACACACAAACACACACACACACTGGCAGGTGTCCTGTTGCGCCTGTCTGTCATTGTTGGGTCGGCGCGACCTATAAAACTCCCCCTACCAGCGGACACGCCCTCGAGAGTCCCTCTGGGTGTGTCGTCTCAGCAGCAGTGAGACGGCAGCCAGGAGGGTCTGGATGGAAGAGTCTGGAGAGTCGTGTTATTAACAGGAACGTGTGTGTCTACTGCACCGTGTGTGTTGTTATCGCGTGCTGGGGGAGGGGGGAGGTGGTGGGGGGGGGGGGGGTGGGGGGGGAGTGACGTTGCTCTGAGGCATGGGGTGTTTCTATGGCTACGCCGTCGGTCTTGAATTAACTTGAGATGCAGTCTTTTCTCAAGCATGGCGTTCTTGTCACTGTAACCGACCTCCTAGACCTGCCCTCACTATGAACCCAGACAAAAACACCGAACTGATGTCAACAACACTAACATCTGCTGCCTCCTTAGATATAGTAACCCTAGATGTGTTCTATCTAGTTAGCCTTACTCCTTTCTCCTTAAGATTCCTTATTATGATATCCTTTTTCTTTCTTTCTCTTTGCTCCGCTAGTTTAACTCTTGTTCCATCTCTCTGTGCCTTTCTCTCTTCTTGTCATCTCTCCGTTCCTGCCCTCCTCCTCCTCCGTCCGTCTCTTCCACGGCTCGCAGAGAAGCTGATCGAGGGGCTCAAGTCCCCAGAGACCTCTCTGCTGCTCCCCGACCTTTTACCCCTGAATGACCCCTTCAGTAGCTCTGCGGAGGGACCTTGCCATGGTAACCTCCTCCTCTTGCCCCCTGTCTTCCTCTCTTCTCTCCTTCGCTCCTCTTTGTCCCCTCTCCCTCCCCTCTTCTTCTTCTGTCCTCCTCTCCTCTTGTCCTCCTCTCCCTGTTCCTCCTCTCCCTTCCTCTCCTCTTGTCCTCCTCTCCTGTGCCCTCCTCTACTTCCCTCTCCGCTCCTCTGCCCTCAGTCTGTCCTCTCGCTTCCATGGGAGATGCTTCTCTCACCTCTAACCAGTCAGTGTGCTGAGGCCCAGGTTGTGTTAGAGAGAGAGAGAGAGTCAGGCTTTCTACAGTCCAGCTCTCCTCTCTCTCTCTCTCTCTCTCTCTCTCTCTCTCTCTCTCTCTCTCTCTCGCTCTCTCTCTCTCTCTCTCTCTCTGTTCACTCCCAACCTTGCTCCACCTTCCCTTAACCCAGCATCTCTCCCTGCTCCTCTTCGCCCAGCAGGAAAAGCAGAGATGAGCGTGGACTCCCTGATCGCAGGCCTGGATGCCCCCCAGACCCAGAGACTGCCAGCCCAGCCGGAGTCCTCCTCAGTCAGCCTGACAGGTGAGGCCCCTGGACCAGCCAGCAGGGGAGAGTGCCTCCTCTCTGCTGACAGTAATGGGATCCACAGCTTAACCACCCGGCCTTTTGTTCGCCAAACCACAAAGTAGGAAGCACCTCTGTTGAGAGTGCTGTACCGTGCTGTTGTGGCCATGTTTGTTTGAGGTGCCTCACAGTCTCTCTCTGTTGACTATAGGGGGGGAACCACTTTCCTCGGGCCTCCAGGGAAATCTGTTCCCCCTGTGTTCTCAGCGTAAGAGACTGGTGCATAGATGAAACGTATTTTATTCAACCTTTCAAAACGGTGTCCCCACCTTGTCCACTAGAGGGCGCCAAACCATCGTTGCCTGGTCCGAACCAGATCCATCTCTCTCAATCAGGACTTCTCTGTTTTTGTCTGCTTGTAGGATGCTCTTTGCTCCAAACTTAATCTTGAGGTTAGAAGGGGTGACTAACATTCTTTCTTCCTTTCTGTCCTCCTCCCTCTCCCCCCCCCCTGCTCCTCCCCCCTGCTCCTCCCCCCTGCTCCTCCCCCAGACCCTCTGGTTGGCGAGGCCTCTCTCCTGGGCTGTTCTCTGCTGCCTCACCTCCCCACCCCTGGGTCCACCCCAGCCTCTTCCTCCTCCGCCCCTCCCGGTTCCTGTCTGGACGAGCTAGCCTCCATATCTCTGAACCCTGGCCAGCCAGCTCTCGGTAAGGGTGCGCGTCTCTCTCTCTCCCTCTGCATCTCTAGTCCCCTCTCTCTCCCTCTGGATTTCCAGCCCTCTCTCTCTAGCTCTCTCTAGCTCTCTCTACCCTCTCTCTCTAGCTCTCTCTACCCTCTCTCTCACTCTTGGTTTCCAGGCTTCGCTAACCCCCCCCACCCCCCCCCCCCCCCCTTTTCCCATCACCCCCTCCTCCCTCTCCTCTTCCTCCACTGCAGACTCTGCTATCCTCACCTCCGGGGAGAAGGGCCCCGAGGACGAGTTCGACCCCATCCCCGTGCTCACCTCTAAAAGCACCAGTCAAGGTAAGGCCGGGTGGACAGCCTCAGACCAGGGGGGGAGGGTGGGGGGGAACACCCCAGGCCTCTGCTAGGGCCACACAGCATCCTGCTCCAGGGCCACACAGCATCATGCTCCAGGGCCACACAGCATCCTGCTCCAGGGCCACACAGCATCATGCTCCAGGGCCACACAGCATCATGCTCCAGGGCCACACAGCATCATGCTCCAGGGCCACACAGCATCCTGCTCCAGGGCCACACAGCATCATGCTCCAGGGCCACACAGCATCATGCTCCAGGGCCACACAGCATCATGCTCCAGGGCCAGTACGCCAGCCCTCCTCCACCCTCACTGCTTCGACACATGAATGACCCAGAGGCTTCATTCTGTCAGCTTTAGCCCTTCCCTTACCTGTCCTGTGCTGAGGGGCCTAGTGAGAGGAGATTGTTTTTAAAAAGCCTGGATGTGCACTTCTGGGGGGCATCAGGTGTCGTCATGCCGACGGCATGCTCTCATTTCCTGTGGACCCCTCTCAACTCCCCCTGCACCACGTTGTCAGGGCTTCTACTGTTTCTATTGACAAGATCGGGCCCAGTGTTTCCGTCGACGTAATCTGCAACTCTCCAGACATGTGGTTGTTCAGATGTACCGGAGGCTTAGGAGATGAGTGCTTTTGAGTGACTGAGGCCAGGACATTAACATCCTCCTCCAGACTCACCCTGAAATGCTGCAGCTGCATGTGGATAACCTCAGCTCACGATCTGTCTCTGTCTTCTTCTCTTCCTGCCCTCTCTCCCTCGTTCATCTCTCTTTCCCCCGCTTCATCCTTTCATCTCCCTCCCTGTCGTCTTTTTTTTTTTTTTTTTGCCCCTCGCCGCTGATTCTCTCATCTTTCTAATCCGGCTATACCTATCCTGTTTTTCTTTCTTACTCACACTTTTTCTTTTCTTTTTTACATCCTATCATTCCCCTGCTTCCTGTCTTCATTGCCCTGTTCCCTCTCTCTCTCTCTCTCTCTGACTCTCTCTGTCTCTCTCTCTCTCTCTGACTCTGTCTGTCTGTCTCTCTCTCTGACTCTGACTCTCTGACTGTCTCTCTCTCTCTCTCTTTCCCTCTCTTTCTTTCTCTCTCTGTCTCTCTCTCTCTCTGTCTCTCTCTCTCTCTCTCTCTCTCTCTCTCTCTCTCTGACTCTGTATGTCTCTCTCTCTTTCCCTCTCTCTCTGTCTCCATCTCTGTTTCTGGCACGTTTCAGGTGGTCACTCGCGCAACAACAGCAGCAGCTCAGAGTCCAGCATCCCCAACTTGGCCCGCTCCCTCCTGCTGGTGGACCAGCTCATCGACCTCTAGGGGGGGGCGGGGGGCGGGTGTGTGTTTTGTGTGTGGGTGGGTGGGTGTGTGTGTGAGAGGGTGGGGGGGGGGGGGGGGGTCAAGGGGCACCGTGCAATCGCTCCCAGCTAGAGGAGGAGGAGGGGGAGGCTGGCTTGTGAGGCACTGTGTGTATACGAGGCACCGAATAAGGTGAACCCTGTGAGGAGCCTGTTTTGGTCTCGTGTGCCTCCTTGCCCCCCCCCTCCTCCTCCTCCTCCTCCATCATCATCATCCCCTGCTCTACCTGGTGCGCTGGTCTCAGGCGCTTCAGACTGGCTGCAGACATTCCCCAGTCCCATGTGGCTGTCACACCCATCGCCCCCCCCTTGTGGCACGGTCACCGCCCCCCCCCCCCCCGGCTGCTGCCCCCGGCTGGCTGCTCCCGCCCTCCCCCTCATGCTCTCCTCCATCTGTCTCCATCTCTTCATCCCGCTGTTATGTCGTCCCCCCCTCCCCCAGCTAAGTCCGCTGTGTCAGGGATCTGACTATATAATAAGCAGTTTTTGTGCTGTTGGCTATTACATCTCCTGGTTATCTTGATGCATCTCCCACCCCCCCTAGTGGCTTTGTCCCTATAGGCTACGATGCAGCCTAGGCCTACCGCTAGATTCAGAGCTCCCTTGTACAGGACACAGCCCCACAGTTGAGGCCTGCAATGCCGAGCTGTCATTCTTGGGCTTTCGCCGGGATTTATCCAACTGATGTGGATGTGTGCAGCTTCCTCTCCACTCCTCCACTCCAGGCATGTCCCAAACGCTCCTCTCCTCGCATCAGTCGCATGTGCACCGGGCGTCACTACGGCGATAATATCTGTTCAATCTATAAAGCTATCCCAAGTGTACTACAACCCTCTTTTTGGGTGGGGGGGGGGGGGAAATAGTGTTTTTCCCTGTCGTAGACCTCGTTTGTCGGTGACAAATTCGCTCACGGTATTCTCGTGAAGCTGTGCGATGGGCAGAGGGTTGAGCTGGTCTGCCAGACAGCGTGCTACCACTGCTGATAGGCCTCGCGTAGGGAAACGAGGCTGGCACTGCCTGGGGGGTTGATGTGGGGTTACTGGGCTTGGCCAGCAGAGTGCAGAGAGGTGCGCTTGTTTTAGGTCACCAGACAGGTGATCGGTGCTGTGCATTGATCTTGAACTATGCTGGACTAAAGATCCCGTAGAAGGAGAGCTTGTGTGTACGTTTAGGATTTGGACCTTTCTGATCCAGACGGGATCCTCCAATCATCTGTGTGTTCTCTAGTTTGATATGCCCGTGTTGCACATTTCCCCTCGCGTCATCCTGTTCCATTCATTCCACTGTCCTGCCCAGCCATCCTCCATACCCACCCACATGTCGGTGTTGCTTGGACCTATCATAGACCTCAAGGGGTCCTTTGTTCCACGTAAATATGGAGAACCATGTACATAGAAACACTGTCTCTGTCCTTAGACTTCTCTTGTAAAGCCGTAGTGATAGTAGACCCAACGTGTTTGATATTTAAAAATTCCAAAAAGAAGACATATATCATGCTATGAGTAAATGTGACTTGATATTATAGAACGAATGTATGAAGTGAGTATCGATATGACATATAATGAGAATCCATAAGGAAAATATTCTAGTCAAAGAAATGTTTTATTTCTGTATTATTTCTGTGTCTTCTTCACGAAGCTGTATTTAAGAGTGCAACGATCCACGCGCCACATTCTAACGTCGATCTCTCATGTCGTGTGAAGGACGGTACCTTCCTTGTTGTTTCGAGGGTAGCGAAGCAGCCAATCGTCTCTCTCCTCACAGGGCTCCAAGGTCAACTCTGGGCTTGTCCCCTTACCTTTTTATGAACCGGTTTGGTCCCGTTTGTGGTTGAATTTGCGTAGTGTTTTTCCTCTGCTTTGCGACCTTTCAACCCCCTCCCCACCCCCCTCCTGACAACAGGGCTCATGACGGAAGCTGTCTTCCTGATATCTCTGTCGTCTCTTTTCTGGTCCTCCCTGATTGGCTAACACTGGCAGAGCACGTCCTCATCTCGGTTACCTTTATAACATCAATTACACAAGCAGAACAGGTTTATGCAGGTTTATCAATTGCTGAAAAAACGGAACCAAAGTAGTTGTGGACTGGCCGCGGGAAAGTCCCCCTGCTTGATTCGCTTTGTGAAAAACACCGCATATCAAAATGAGATTTGACTCGAGATACATTTCTATTGAAATGTTACATCTGCGATAGGATATGCTTTAAGTTAAAGTTTCTTCTCCTTTTGTTCTTTGAAATAAGTCTGCTAGATAGTTTTACCCGTCCCCTAGATTGTGTCAAAGGTTAGTTCAACACCAAGACATTGACCTGCACATTCTACCGATTGTAAAGATTGTGTGGGTTGGAAGTTTAAAATCAAATGTGTATCTTTTTCCCCCCTGTTGTTTTCCGGCCCCAGTTCCCATCCAGTTCTGTTGTTTGCAGGTTTTAGTGTGGCTAACCTATGCAATTCTGCAGTAATGCTTAACACGATCCTTAGACACCACAGTGCTGTATTTAGTAGAGTCCTATAGCCTTGCCCGTAGAGTTTGACTTGTGTTGCCGTGAAACTGACGTCCTCGTGTGTTGACTGGGAGAAGACGCTCGCACGTCCAATCCATTTGACTGCATCGAATCTGTTTTGAGTCAAGAGCTATTATCCTGTGTGTACCTTCTATTTTTATGGACCCGAGACAAGAAATGGAGTCCAAACGAAAGGGAAGTGAAATAAACACGTACATGTGAATCGCTCTGTGGTCTCCGTGGGGTCTTTTTTCATGTTTCGCTGAATGTGACACCACCTCCTGAGGGAAGGTCTTCCCGGGCCCTGGTTCCACCTTACCTCACAACACCTTCCAGGGCACGAACGTCTCTCTGTAGTGGTAGGGTTCACTGGTGTAGGTCGGGTGGTGCCGTCAGGTTGGGTAGCTCACAGCTCCAGCTCCCCCTCCACCCCCTCCTCTCACTTGCATCCTCCCCTGCCGTGTTGTCGTCTGGCTGGGCTGCTGTCGCTGCCACTAACCCCTCTCTCTCTGGAGCCTCCAGATAACTCCTGCTACCAGCACGGCTAAGGTAAGACTGGCCCTGTTTCTGCTCCTGTCCGTGTGTGTGCGACTCTGTCTGTCTGTGTGCGACTGTGTGTCTGGCTGCCTGTCTACCTGTCTGTGACTGTCTGTCTTGACTGTCGACCTCTTAACTCTGCCGGAGTTCCAGAATGTTCTCTCACTCCGTATTCCACATCCCCCTTCACCCCTCCATAGGTTCCTCTGTTCTTACAAGAACACGTACACGACAAGAGCAACTCTAATGGTCTCTGTTGCTCCCCTTAGAAACCGTTCATAAGGAGTTGTGTTCATGTGGGTTGGAGGGAGTCTGGTTCCGACGGTGTTGCAAGTCTCCAGAATCTGTATTTGGGGTGGGGGGGGGGGGGGGGTGACATTAGGTCATTTAATGTCGTAGCGTTCAAATTCTGTCGTTCTGTCTGTTGCTGTGTGTGGTGTTTCAGCTGTGTTGTAGAGAGCAGTCGTGTTGTTTTGAAAAGGTTTCGTGCTGTGCTGGCTTGTCGCTGTCGATCCGTTTAGCTGTCGCTTCCGTGGTGTTTCCTGGCGTGGAGCAGCGATTTGTGTCGTCCTTGGCGTCGTTTTGGTTCCGCTGTCATACCGAAGGACCTTCCACCTGTTGTTTTTCAAGCCGTTTCTCCTTATTGAACTGGTTGCTGATTCCTGTGCTGTCTTCGTCGTGTCTAAAGTGGCACCTCTCCTGTCTTGTGTTCCCCTTCAGAGCCGGCGGGGGAGAGCAACGGCTACGCTGTGCTGAGCGAGGCCCCCGAGGCGGACCTTCCGGAAGACTGCCTCGGAGCGACCCAGGGCTGCGTCCACTCCAGTGACGAAGACGAGGAGGAGGAGGAGGATGAGGAGGAGGAGGTGGAGGGAGCCGAGGAGCAGGGGAGAGGGGCCGTGGAGAACCACTCTGCAGGGGCCCCAGACTGCAGCGGCTCCCAGCCCCTCCTGCTCGATTCGGAGGAGGAGGAGGACCTTCCCGACTTCCCCCCCCAGCCGTCTCAGGCGCCCTTGCCTCTACCCTCCACCCCCTCCCACCAGCCTGCCCCCGGCCCCCCCAAGCAGACCTCCCTGGGGTCAGAGGCCCCGCCCGACGTGTTCTCCAAAGCCCCCTTTCGCATCGGGCAAGGAGAAGCCGGCGACGTGTTTGCCAACGCCCCCTTCGTCCGCCCCCCGTCCGTGGTCCACGCCCACGCCCACCCCGACGTCTTCCTCCAGGCCCCCTTCGGGAAGAGGAAGGAGGCGACCGGGGTCGTCGGGCAGCCCGCCCAGCCAAAGCACCCGTACTCAGCCATGGTCCACCCTGAACAGGCCCTCCTGGACCAGGTGGCCTCGCAGCCGTTCCGACCCCAGGCCCTGGCCAAGTATTCCAGGCACTTTGAGGGCCCCGTGCCCCCCCAGCAGCAGCCCGTGTCGGCCCACAGGGGCACCTCCGGCGTGAACAGGCAGGCCTCCCTGGGCTCGGCTCCCCCGGGGGCCCTGCACTCGTGGGCCTCGGAGGTGAACGCTGCCGTGGACCCCTTCGTCTCGGCGCCCTTCCACCTCAAGGCCCCGCAGGACAAGCCCTGAGCGGGGGGGGGGGGGGGGCAGTGATCCGGAGGGGCTGGGAGGGGGGGGGGGGGGGGGCGTGTTGGAGCCGTTAACACGGAGCACTATGGTAGAGTTGGCACGCTGCATGCTGCGCCCAGCGCCTAGGCTGCAGGGCTGCAGGGCTGCATGGAACTCGCTCATTCCATCCTCGACTGACTTGACTGTGACTCGATCGGAAGCTCACGGTCGAAGCACTTTCCCGCTGCGGTTAGAATAAGGAGGTTTAGATCAATCTCAAGTTATCTCCGTGCTGGACCCTGTTATACTTTAATGTTATAGTCATGCACAGACATTATGGGGAAGGGGGGGGGGAGGGGGGGAGTAGAGATGGTGGTTTGGTTTTTTTCTTGTTGTTTTTTTCTTCTCGCCTACCTCAGTTAGAGTTTTCCTATGAGAGCACATTCTTACTGATGAAGAGAGCTACACTAGGGGCCTCCTCGAGGTGTTTCTTGGCCCTCCTTCCTCCTTCCCTCCACCATTCCTTCCTGTTCTCCGTCGGCAACGGCTCCACTTCCTTTCCTACACCCAGCGATGGTGCGTCCTGTTACCGTGACAACCATTCCTCTACTCTGTCAGTTAGCTACCTTCACCAGGAGCACCAGTCAAGCCTGCTGTACTGGGACATCTGTAAGGAGACCTTTTTTTGTTGTTGTTATGAGTCTGAATGATTTTTCCAAGGTTTCATTTCATCTTTATAGGTAGAATAATGGCATTTAACTCTCGGCGGTGCTGTCATATTTTGGTAATTTATGTAGGGTTATAATCAGATGCTGGATTATGTTGCACATGTAATGAATTGTGAGGAGATATTTTAGCCGTTTTGATTTGTATTCATTCGTCATTAATCGTGTCCTATGTTTTATGTGGTCCTTTGATTTTCTATTCTGTAACCAACATTGCTGAAATCACAAAACTATGTTGTTGTATTTTGGGGTATATCCATGTACAATCTCACTCCATGTATGATGTCAGTCTTGCCCATCATTGACATATACGTTATGCAAGTCTGTCCTCCAGAGGTCTACCAAGTGACTGCTTTTCAGCAAACATGCCTGTATTAACGTCACTCCGTTTGTGTGTGTGTGTGTGTGTGTGTGCGTCTGTTGGTCATCGTAACATCACAGTAATGGAGAAAACCAAGAATCTACAGTTACATTTATTCTGAGGCCTTGAACTCTTCAGCCCCTGTCCGCACGGGGGGGGGGGGGGGGGGCCACTCCGCACCTCCGCCACGGGCCCTCCGTCACATCCCCCGTGGCCCGCTCAGGATCCCTCCCTCTCTCCTCCTCCTCCAGCTGCTCATACGCCCTCGCTCCGAGCGCCGCGTCCTCCCATCAGCACTGGATCACTTCCTGCTCTCCCTTCATTGGCGATGGGACGGCTTTTTCGGAATGTACTTGAGCTCTTACAGGGCGGACGCTTGTCTCCATGCAGTCACTTATCTCCACGTCTTATCGTACACCGTGGCAATTTGGCGCGGCCTGAATCGAAACTCAATATGGTATGGAAGAGAGGTTTGTGTGCTTTCCGAATGGCTGCCGTAGAATAGAATCTGAAGCACTTGTTATTCCCTACTTTAATGATGAGGTGATGGGAACCATTGTAGAGACCCATAGCTGTTTCCTGTGAAGCTCGATGACAATTGCTGATTTTACAGGAATCAATTTTGAGTTTTGTTTTTACTTTCCTTAATTTGAGTGTATGGCAAGTCTTATGTTCACTGTTTGGCAGTTTTGCTGTGCAAATGAAGACTGCATCAGCAGTGATTATGATGTTCTACAAAATACATTTGTTGTGGTGACACATTTTGTGAACACTCTTTCTTTGCTGTAGTTTGTTGGAAAGTGAGGCATCTTATTCAACAGTAAGCCCCACCTGCTAAAAACTATGGCACCCATATCAAAGTACTTGAGTCATCCAAAGCTTGCCTTTGATGAAAACCATGATGTGTTGTATGTTATATAAATATTATTAAATGAATGTAAGCCAGACTTTGTTTGTCATAATTGCCCCCCACCTGTTCATCTTGTTTCTCTCTCTCACACACACACACACGGCCACACACAACGCAGTTAACGTTCAGTCTTAGGACCAAGGTGAGGGGTTTATTTCCAGATCTTTAGGATTCAACTGGAATTTCGGTTGTGTGTTGGTTTCTGGGCCAGTGCCTCAGCAGACTAGGCAAGTACTGAGGGTCCCTCTGCTCCTTCCTGCCTAGCTTTTGTAGCTGCCCAAGACTGATCTTCTGTCTCGTCATCTGGACAGTTTACAGCCGTCACGTTACTCCTGATCTGGCCAGGGGCAAGGCAAGGCGTCTTATCAGTTTGGCTCCGTGTAATACACGAACACAAGCTATGAATTTAACATTGTATTATTCATCCCCGGCTGTTGGGGGCAGTAATGCGCTCTCAGCGTCTCGTGGTCTTTATGGAAAATACTGTACGCCCGGTAGCTAAACAATCACAAACATGGCGACGTACAGGCAGGTCGGGAGGTTGTTATGGATTTCTGCAAGACTTTCGAGTCCGTAAGTTATGTCGTCGACCCGAAGTCACCTATTTACTAAGCTGTGCATGTGAATACACATGTTTGTGGCATATGTCATGCCTCGTTGACAGCTTTTTTGACAGCTAGCAAGTTAGCTTAAGCTAGCTTTAACCTCTTTCATAAGCATTGGATCTGACGCAGATATTTTGCCAGACTAGCTCACCACGTCTCAACATTAGTGCTGCATTGCTGTTTCTGTATTTTTGCTACTCAGACTTGTTTTATTCAGGCTGTTAATATTGAATGATGAAAAACAATAACATGTTTCGAAACTTCCTCTAGACTTGCTGTACGTGGGTATCAGAGCGCTGGGTCGCAATGGACTTCACAGCACAGAGGGCTGACTAGGAGATATTCACAGCCACAGCCTCCTTTTTCTGCTGTGCCTGGTATGTCCCATAAGTAGAGTGTGTCTTTACTGTGGACACAGTAAGTGTTTTAACAAGTTCCAAGTGAATAATTTTCTCGACAATACTCTCTTCCCAGCGAGGACCATGTTCATTCAGACTCAAGACACGCCCAACCCAAACAGCTTGAAGTTTCTGCCCGGCTGCATGGTTCTTGAATCAGGAACAATGGATTTTGCTGGCCCCAGAGATGCTTACTCTTCACCCCTAGCCAGGTATACATGTTCTTAAATGCCACTTAACATAATCCAGTAACAAAACAAAGCAAAAATCCATATTAAACTTACGAAAAGTGAGTTCTTATGTATCTTGGAAAACAGGCTGACATTGTCTCTTTCGTTTGTAGGCAGTTATTCAGAATCGATGGGGTCAAAGGTGTGTTTTTGGGCCCTGACTTCATCACCATAACCAAGGTAACACACACTAAAATAATCAAATATTAGCTGTAATGCGTAGCAGTGTGATATTAATCCTTCTGTTCTATATCGACATGTCTCCATTTTTAGACTGGTGTAGACCTGGAGTGGAAGGTAATCAAACCAGATGTCTTTGCTGCCGTTATGGACTTCTTCGCCTCAGGTCTTCCTGTTATCAATGAGGAGGGGACCCCTCGTGCAGATACAGGCAAGACACACAAGGAAATCCATTCCAGGCCAAATAATCTTTTACAGAAGAGATTGGCTCATCGTTTTGTTTCCCTGCTTTGCAGAACCTTCAGACGACGACGACGAAGTTGTAGCTATGATCAAAGAACTCTTGGACACCAGGATCAGGTGACAGTTTAAACATGCTAATCACACAATGTACCCTTCAAATGACTCAAGATTTCGACATGTATTTTGAAGGAACTATCCCTTTAAAGTCACGTGACTTCCCCTCAGGCCCACAGTACAGGAGGATGGGGGAGACGTCGTGTATCGGGGCTTCGACGATGGCATTGTGAAGCTCCAGCTGCAAGGCTCCTGCACCAGTTGCCCCAGCTCAATGGTCACCTTGAAGAGTGGCATCCAGAACATGCTGCAGTTCTACGTCCCAGAAGTAGAAGGTGTAGAGCAGGTGTGCATCTCCGCTAATAACAGTCAGTTGATGCCAAGCCTTGTGGCGAACACCATGGTAACCATGCGTCCTGTCTGTGAACATTTTGTCAGTCCCCCTAAACTGTGTTGGTTATGTGCTTCAGGTGAAAGATGAAGAGGAAGGAGTTGTGCAGGGTCAAGTCTAGGAGGAACCCGTCTCCCCGAAATACCCCCATCGGAGCCCCTCGGGACTCCCTCCTACAACACGAACATCATAGAGGCTTCACCATTAGCAGGAGCGCTAGCATGATTGACGTTTCTGGTCATTGGCCAATAGTGAAGTTGGCAGCAGACTGCCAGCTATGTGATGGAATGCCTCAATCCAGCTGGGTGTTTTTCCTGCCCTCACAGTTTGTATAAGATGCCCTCCAAAGGACTGGGTTTTTACCCGCAGTCTAATTTGTGGTTATTATCACAGACTGTCACATTGTGTACCTACTGTAACTCATTACCTACCATATAACTATTATATCTCAGACACGCCAACATCCATCCATATGTAACAGAGATGCACTGTATAATGTAAATATATTATATTGAAATAAGAATTGCTTTCTGTCTTATCCCTTCTAGTTGTTTTGTGTTCTGTCCCAAGCAGACAGTGCTTTCATGGATTAGTTGTCACGGGGATTTATGAAATGAGAACCTGATATATTGAAATCCCACCGTAAAGTGTATCTCAAAAACAGAAGTTGGGTATGTAAACTTTAAAACATCCAATGTATGAACATAAATTATAACAGAGGGATTTGAATAAGTTCACACAAACAATATGAATAAAATATACATGAAATATTTAGCTAACTATTTGCTGTATAATGTTAGGCAGCTAATTTGTTGCAATAGGATAAGGATAAGATTAAGATAGGATGGCAAAATAACCATCAGCCACCAATAATTACAGTTAAAAATATAAGTGACAGTAGTGTTTATTTTAGTGACTGTTCATCTGTAGAGCCAGATAGCGGCACAAAGTCAACATTAAAGTGTGACGAAATACACACGGAGTCAGATTATGTTGTTGTCCCGCCACCCACCAATCGTTGTAATTCAGGAAGTGAAGGGAAACGAGACTTTTTATGAAAATATATTGTAATCTTTTCTACAACGCTGTACAGTTATCTTAATGTTATTGATTCTTAAGCTTAAATTAAAACGTTTCCTACGTTTTGCCTGATGACACATTAGTAGAGCATTACTGTTGTTCACGCCCACCACGGATATGTGGATCCTGCCACGTCAGGGATAAGCGCGTTGGCAGGTGCGAAAGATGAGTGACAGACCTTGCACCAATTGGAGGAGTGCTTTCAGTTGAGTCCTTGGCCCTTGTTCAATACAATTTGAAGGGGGCGGATCCGTCATGACAGTCAAAATCAGCAAAGCATAGAACTGTAGCGAGTTGTACAGTAGTTGCAAGGTTGCTTTACTGAACCGTAGACATGTGTGGTAAGTAGACTACAACATTGTAGTGTTCTCTCGTTATTTACACGCTAGATATGTAACTCGAATGTAGCGAGGTTGCTATATTAATATGTACTATATAGGATGTGTGTCAATGCTTTAGTTTATTGTTATCTAGCTAAGACTCAGATTTTGTCTGTGCCAGCCAAACCAAAGTTAGAGCTAACACTAACAGTTAGCCGGCAGCAGTAGTACCAATTAAATGAATGGATGCTCATGTCTAACGTGGTGTTATTGTAGCTATTGCCTAACCCTCTATGTATTTTATGAATGTGTCTATTACGAGGCTGCACTATTGTATTCAAAATTAGCTAGCTACTGTACCGCTCCAATTAGCTCTATCCAGTTGCTAAACCATGCTCAGCATCTATCTTGCTAGTTAGAATAGCTGTGCTACTTAATCTCTGAACAGTTGTGTCAGCACTCTCCTCAATGAATGGTTAATTGACATAATGTACAGGTCTTGTCTGCTCAGGCATACAGCCGTTTGCAACGCTGGGTCCATAGGAAGCTTGTCCCAATTGCTGAAAGCCAGCTACGGCTTGCTAGTCTTCGTAGTTGGCATCTTGTTAGCACTGCTAGCTCGCCACTCAGTGTCTGAGCTAGGATTGGTCGTTTGGGTAGATGGATGCCACTAATATCATACACTGTGCACCGTTTGTGTCAAAACAGATTATACTTTAAATTGCGTGTAATGATTAATAACTTAATGCAAAATGTCACCCGTATATGGTCATGGGGTGAGGATTGCAAGGGTTAGTGTGAACCTATTTAGAGGATGGGGCATAGATAACCCACCTGATAATGAGGAACACTGGGTTCTCTTAATGTCACGGTGTTATCTGAGGTAGGAGGACACAGCTGAAGACTGGCGGTTGGGAATACTGAAAATAGAAAAACGAGTAAAATCTTAATGTTTTATAATATCATGTAGAATGTGTGTCAACGCAGTGACTCTGAAACAAAGTTGGGTCTTGTGTACACCCACCTGCCTATGGCCAGTGGCCCTACCTTCCTGCTTCCGACGGTGCGCAGCTGCTTTCAATAGGGCCTCTGTAGCACTGCTGCCCATGCGGAGTGGCATACAACAGTCCCTCTTTATTTTTCACTGACCTTCTGTGTATTCAGTCCGTACAATATTTCCATTGAGTGTTGTGTTAACTGCTTGGAAAGCTGAAGATGACACGATGTCCATATTTGGAACTACATAGACTTGACCCAGTGTTCACAGTCAAAACATGATTTTGTTATTTCTTATCGTGGTGATTAACATGTAATGGGCCACGTTTTATCCACTCGTTATGGCCCTAAACCTTCGTGGAAGAGCGAGGTGAAGTTTTACTGCGTAATTATCCAAGGAAGATGATCTTCCTTATCTTCTAGTTTACTGAAGCCTAGATAAGAAGACCGATTAGATCACTGCTTTTTGATGGAAGTTATCCACCTGCCTGCGTGCAGAAGTATTTTGGATATATTTGGTATAAACATTGGAAAGCTTCTTTCTTAGCGGAAACCACCTTGAGTATCTCAATACCCCTCGAGGGGTATTGTTGTGTGGGTGTGACCAGCTATGCGACATATTGCTTCCAGACTGCCCTTCCCATACAGTGAGCAAGAAAAAAAACAACCTTTCCACCTCATTGATTAACATAGCTATTCAGGGTGTCTGTTTATGTCAAACTGGTTTAACTTGCAGTACTATTGTCTTGATCTGGCATATCATACTGGCTGGACCTGAATGAGGTTTCATGTTGACATGGAAAAAAATGTTGTTTTTGTTTACCAAGCTCTGTTCTTCAGAAGAATACTTGAGCTGAAAGAGAGGGAGAAAAATAGATGTATTCACAATTTAAAGAGTGGGTGTCAGGTCAGGATTGATCCCATTGCTTTAGGTCTATCATATGACCGAGTCAACAGGCAAACCCACTTCAATTCACTTCGTTCAAAGCATGTCAGATGGTTTTCTCCCAGTCACATGTTGCCTTCTCTTTAGACCACATCATCTACTGTCGTCTCTGTCCCCCTCAGGAATCTTTGCCTATCTGAACTACCACGTGCCCCGGACCCGGGGAGAGATCCTGGAGATCCTCCTGAAGGGCTTGCGACGCCTGGAGTACCGTGGCTACGACTCGGCAGGTGAGAGGGCCGGACTCGCCTTGTGTCAACAAGAGTCCCACCGGTCTGGGTGTCGGCTGGTTCAGCCCCTCCTGGCCTTGACCTTTTCCTCTTTTCTCACAGGTGTGGGGTTTGACAGTGGGAACGGTAAGGACTGGGAGACGAATGCCAGATCCATTCAGATGATCAAGCAGAGCGGCAAAGTGAAGGCTCTGGACGACGAGATCCACAGTAAGAAATGAGTCCTTTTTGCATCTTAAAAACCTTCTTTCAATTTGATTTCAGTTTTGTTTTGAATTCAAATGTTTTCGCCTTGTCAATTAGTTGCGGTTTGTCTGCATGTGTTTAACAGGACAGCAGGACCTCGATATGGATGTGGAGTTTGACATCCATTTTGGCATTTCCCACACTCGCTGGGCTACGCATGGGGCCCCCAGCCCAGTCAACAGCCACCCTCAGAGGTCTGACAAGAGCAACGGTCAGTCCTGGAGACCGTCCGTCAGGGTGGACCAGCAACACTCCACCACAATGTCATTAGCTAGCTATAATTCAGACGCTAACAGATGCTTGTTGACACTTATAGGAGATGTCAGAATCTTTCACCTGGCTCTCCCTGTGATTACAGAGCATTCCGTAACGGATTCTTTCATCTACAGAGTTTATCGTCATTCACAACGGGATCATTACCAACTATAACGACCTGAGGAAATTCCTGGTGAGGGGAAAAATAAATCACATTTGGACGGCTTTACGATTTCCTCGTAACCAATGCTGACCTACATTTTCGTTTTCAAAGGAGAGCAAAGGTTACGAGTTTGAGTCGGAGACCGACACGGAGACCATCGCCAAGCTGGTGAAGTACATGTACGACAACCGGGAGAGTAACGACATCAGCTTTGCCACTCTGGTGGAGAGGGTGACTCAACAGCTGGTAAGATGGCTGAGCGGTTAGGGAATCGGGCTAGTAATCTGAAGGTTGCCGGTTCCATTCCAGGCCGTGCGAAATGATATTGTGTCCTTGGGCAAGGCACTTCACCCTACTTGCCTCGGGGGGAATGTCCCTGTACTTACTGTAAGTCGCTCTGGATAAGAGCGTCTGCTAAATGTAAATGTAAGATGGCGTCCAGCTAAACAGTCATAATACCGATGATAACCGTCAGAAGTCAAAATCCGAGGGGCTCATGTAAAGCTCGCGTCTGCTCTCTCACCTTCTAGGAGGGGGCTTTTGTCCTGGTCTTCAAGAGTGTCCATTACCCGGGGGAGGCGGTCGGCACCAGGTATACATTCATGACCTTTGTTTGTTTGTCCGAGGTGATATGGATCTTACCAGGCCACTGGCTGCTAATGCAATGTCGGTACAGCACCAAGCCAGATGGCCAGCCATGTTTCATGAGGATCCGTGCTTGTCTGTCCATCTAGGAGGGGAGGTCCTCTGCTGATCGCTGTCAAAAGTGACCACAAGCTCTCCACCGACCACATCCCGATCCTCTACCGCTCCTGTAAGTCTGGTTCCCTTCTCGCTCTCTCTGTCTCTGTGTCTCTCGCTCTCTCGCTCTCTCTGTGTCTCTCGCTCTCTGTCTGTCTGTCTCTCTCTCTTTATCTCTCTCTCTTTGTTGTCTTCATGAGTGGCCGAGCAGGGTTAAGCTTCATGGTGTTTCTCTCCTCTCTCTCCTCTCAGCTGGGAAGGACAAGAAGAGCGGCGGCAGCCTGCCCAGGGTGGACCAGGACACCTGTCTCTTCCCCGTGGACATGAAGGCCGTGGAGTACTACTTCGCCTCAGACGCCAGGTCTGCATCCGCGCTCACCGCTTCAAAGACCTCCAATAATCACACCGCAGCTCGGAAATGTTGTTGTTGTCGAGAGTGTCGACGGGGTTGGTTTGATGTTCCTCTTCTGTTGCCACGGCAGCGCGGTGATCGAGCACACGAACCGCGTGATCTTCCTGGAGGACGACGACGTGGCGGCGGTGACGGACGGGCGCCTGTCCATCCACCGGATCAAGCGCACGGTGGGGGACCACCCGGCCCGCTCCATCCAGACCCTGCAGATGGAGCTGCAGCAGATAATGAAGGGTGAGGGGGTGGTGGGGGGTGGGGTGAGAAGAGGGAGGAGAGGGGGTGTGGGGGGGAGCGAGGAGAGGGGGTGGTGGGGTGTGGAGAGGGGGTAAGAGAGGGCGTGGAGGGGGGGTGGGGCGGGAGGAGGGAGGAGAAGGAAGGCGAAAGGGCAGAGAAGGGAGAGAGAGAGAAGAAAAGAGGAGAAGTAGAAGGAGAAAGGAGACGGAGGAAGAGGAGGAGCAAGTGTTGGTGGAGGACCAGGTGTCTGTGCTGCACCTCCTCCGTCCTCCAGCAGAGGGCGTTGAGGGAGCGATTGGGGCCGTCCAGGAGACATTCCATTGCTGGCCCGTCATTACAGCCCCTCTCTCCCCAGCCTCTCCTTGCAGGAGCTCTGCTGAAACAACCTCATTCACATGACCCACATTACTGTCAGAGGCGGGCTGCAAAACGGTCGTATATCTCCGTGACTTGCAGTCACGCAACCTAGAGAACATCATCCATCTGCAGGCTGGTGTTTGGTTTTCACCAAGTCCCGGGTGATTCATGATTGCACGGGGCTTCATGACAGACCAAGCTACCGAAGGTCATTCTGCATCCAGAGTCACACCTCCCCACCGTCCACACGAATAGCCTTACATGGGATTCCAGTCAGGAGAATAACATGCATTAACGAATGGCTGCATCGATGAACAACTCTATATATAAAAGCTGCATCATCGTTCTCCCTTCCTATAAGTGCTGCTTGTGAGTGAGTGCTGAGGGACTGTGTCTTTGCCTCCCCAGGGAACTACAGCTCCTTCATGCAGAAGGAGATCTTTGAGCAGCCAGAGTCCGTATTCAACACCATGAGGGGAAGGATCAACTTCGATGACAACACAGGTCAGGGGGGGGGGCTCTGTTTCCACTTTGGGGCGGAGAGGGAGATTTGACGCCTCGTTGCCGCGACAAACCGCCCCTCGTTTCATGGTTTCTTGGTTCCCTCACCATGAAAATATGCCTCTTTTTTTTTGTGTGTGTGTTTGTGGGGTGTTGCATGGCTTTCTTATTCCACCACAGTGATATGGCTGTCTTGAATGTCCTTCAGGATTCAGAACCTTTTACATTCGTTTAGCAGACGGTTTAACCCTCAGCGACATTCAGGGGACTTGAACCTGCGATCCCTTTGATCTATGGTCAAATATTGTACCACAGAGCAATCCCTATTCTTCCTAGGGAAGTGAATACATTTTACATTTACATTTAGTCATTTAGCAGACGCTCTTATCCAAAGCGACTTACAGTAAGTACAGGGACATTCCCCCCCGAGGCAAGTAGGGTGAAGTGCCTTGCCCAAGGACACAACGTCATTTTTCACGGCCTGGAATCGAACCGGCAACCTTCTGATTAATAGCCCGACTCCCTAACCGCTCAGCCATCTGACCCCCTGTTGGTTGTTGTGCGTTGTGCTTCCCAGTGACGCTGGGCGGGCTGAAGGACCACATCAAGGAGATCCAGCGGTGTCGCAGGCTCATCCTCATCGCCTGTGGGACCAGCTACCACGCTGGCGTGGCGGTGAGTCCCCCTGCACCCCCCCCCCCCCCCCACACTGGGTGTCCAAACCCACATCGCTATCGCCACAGCAACAGTAGAGCCCGTCCTCCGTTGGGAACTGTAGTGTGGTGTGGCTCTAGGTGTGTGTCTGTGCTGGTTGTGTGTTGTGTGTGTGTGTTGTGTGTGTTGTGCTGTTGTGTGTGTGTGTGCTGTGCTGTGCTGTTTGTGTGTGTGTGTGTGTGTGTGTGTGTGTGTGTTGTGCTGTTGTGTGTGTGTGTGTGCTGTGCTGTAGTGTGTGTGTCTGTACTGTAGTGTGTGTGTGCTGATCCCTGCCTGGTCTCCTCCCTCCAGACTCGCCAGGTTCTGGAGGAGCTGACGGAGCTGCCTGTCATGGTGGAGCTGGCCAGCGACTTCCTGGACCGCAACACTCCCGTGTTCAGGGACGACGTCTGCTTCTTCATCAGCCAATCAGGTGAGAGCTGCTCTCAGCCGGGTAGTCATGAAGCTGAAGATGTGGCTCGGACCCAAAATGACTTTAGTGTCTCTGCCAAAATCATTTATTTCCCACTTGATTTCGTTACACATTAAAAAAAAATATATATATATATATTATAAAAAGAAATGCCCCCACTGGAAATACTGTCATGGATCTTAAAGTTTCTGAATTCCGGTAGACGTTTAGTAATGTGACATTTAGTTTGTGCAGTATAGAGCTAGATGACGCCTGAGCCCTATCCCTCTGCCCTGCGTCCCAGGTGAGACCGCAGACAGCCTGATGGCGCTGCACTACTGCAAGGAGAGAGGAGCCCTGACGGTGGGCATCACCAACACGGTGGGCAGCTCCATCTCCAGAGAGACCGACTGTGGAGTCCACATCAACGCCGCCCAGAGATAGTGGTGGCCAGCACCAAGGTGGAGGGAGGGGACCACACCCAGAGATAGGGGTGGCCAGCACCAAGGTGAGGGAGGGGACCACACCAGAGATAGGGGTGGCCAGCACCAAGGTGAGGGGGGGGACCACACCCAGAGATAGGGGTGGCCAGCACCAAGGTGAGGGGGGGGGACCACACCCATAGATAGGGGTGGCCAGCACCAAGGTGAGGGGGGGGGACCACACCCAGAGATAGGGGTGGCCAGCACCAAGGTGAGGGGGGGGGACCACACCCAGAGATAGGGGTGGCCAGCACAAGGTGAGGGGGGGGACCACACCCAGAGATAGGGGTGGCCAGCACCAAGGTGAGGGGGGGGGGACCACACCCAGAGATAGGGGTGGCCAGCACCAAGGTGAGGGGGGGGACCACACCCAGAGATAGGGGTGGCCAGCACCAAGGTGAGGGGGGGGACCACACCCAGAGATAGGGGTGGCCAGCACCAAGGTGAGGGGGGGGGACCACACCCAGAGATAGGGGTGGCCAGCACCAAGGTGAGGGGGGGGACCACACCCAGAGATAGGGGTGGCCAGCACCAAGGTGAGGGAGGGGGGGGACCACACCCAGAGATAGGGGTGGCCAGCACTAAGGTGAGGGGGGGGACCACACCCATCTCCTAGACCAGATCAGCTGGTGGAACGTGACACTGTTTTACCTCACACTCTGGGGAGACACCCAGGCAGGTCGGAGGGTCTGGGAAACATCTCGTTTTTATTGAGATGAAGATTCGTAGAGAGAGATGTGTGTCACCAGTAGATCCCGCCGCTCCTCTTCTGGGGGACTCCGCCGGTCGTGTTGCATTGTGGGGGATGGAGTTTAACGAGCTGGTCTCAGCGTCGAGCTGCTGAAACAACAGGGTTGTGTGTTGCAGGGTACATTTTCCCATGGCGTTGGCCCTGTAAGTCATCATTATTATAGAGGAAGTAGGGTCGTGCTCATTTCCTGTTCTGGTGGGGGGGGGGTTTTCTAGTTAATGTGGAACCTAAATCATGTGAGCACCAGTGCTGCATGTGGCTCACCCCGTAATGAAAACTTGATGACGTGAACAGGAACTGGTGTTAAGGAGGCCTTCATATTTCATCCTGGGAGTGTCGGTTTAAAGCCTGATATTCTCATCTCCACTCTTGTTAAAGCAGCGATCCACAAGCCTCCCTCTTCTCCCTCCCCCCCCCCCCCCTGCCCCTAATGTGCACAAAGAGGCGCTGGGGTTGCCAGGTTGGGGGGTTGCCAGGTTGGGGGGTTGCCAGGTTGGGGGGTTGGTGGGAGGGGGTGGAGCCTGGTCCAAGGCCCCAGCTCACGCCTCTGAGCTGCCACCGTTTACGGCCTGGCGGCGGTCCCTGGCGGAGGAGGTCCCTGGCGGAGGAGGTCCCTGGCGGAGGAGGTCCCTGGCGGAGGAGGTCCCTGGCGGAGGAGGTCCCTGGCGGAGGAGGTCCCTGGCGGAGGCCCCCGAGGGCCTCTGGAGATGTCTCATTTGCCTCGCAGCTCCACGACTGAGCCCTCCAGATCCAGCGCTGCTAGGAGCAGAGCCAGGGAAGGAGATGGCCGTTGAATCTGTTGGTCCTTCTGGGGCAGTGGTCTTCAACCCTGCTCCTCGGAGCCCACTGGTTCAGTACGTGTAAAACGTGTCCCTGCTCCAGCACACCTGACTTTCAAACGGATGGTCGTTATCAGGCTTCTGCAGAGGTGGATATGAGGAGCAGATTGGGGACATCCTTTCTTTGAGGTGTCGAGCGACTGCTGTTTCATCGTGACAGAGTGGGACTTCGGATAAACCCTGGAGGTCTCTTTTGTTGAGTGATTCATTGTGACACTTCAGGGTGACACACTGAGCGGGGCGCACGGGCTAGGACACAGGAAGTGGCCCTCGGCTTAGGCGCCAGTCGGACGTGCCACCATGACAACTCATCCCTGATGGCGTGGACGTGTTTGGGTAGAGACTGCCTGTGGTCAGCATGCAGAGAGAGAGAGGCGAGAGAGAGAGAGGGCGAGAGAGAGAGAGCGAGAGAGAATCAGTGTGACTGTTTTACGACCGTGCCCGTGGCTTGGGGTGTCGGCGCCGCCCTCTCCAGTGGGTCCCGTCAAACGACTTGGCACCTCCTTGAGGAGCCGTGACGCTGTCGCCCACGCGTTCCCAGAGAGAAGCCAGGCGACGGTGTCTGGCGGAGGGGGCGCCGTGTGGAGGGGTTGGGGCGCAGGAGAAGCATGGCGGGGAAGGACCTTGTGAGGCCTGCGTTCATCTGCGGCGTCGCGTCGCCAGGGGGTTTGCTCGTGTGCCAGCTCCTGGGGTAGAAGTGGAAGGATTTACCGTTAGCCGTGCGTTTAATCCTCATCGCTAGGTGGAGTCTGTTTTATATCACCACGCAGTCCAACAGTGGAGGCACGTGTGAGGCTCTCTATCCCAGTCCTGCAGCCCGCTCTCATCTGGTCCATATTAACAACTGGCTGCAGAGAGCCAGGCCAGGGCTGTGGGGCCCAGGCAAGGCCTGTGAGCAGATCAGCCCAGGCCTGACAGGCCACCCCAGGCCTCTAGGGGCCAGCCCAGGCCTGAAGGGCCAGCCCAGGCCTCTAGGGGCCAGCCCAGGCCTGTGAGGGCCAGCCCAGGCCTGTAGGGGCCAGCCCAAGCCTGTAGGGGCCAGCCCAAGCCTGTAGGGGCCAGCCCAAGCCTGTAGGGGCCAGCCCAAGCCTGTAGGGGCCAGCCCAGGCCTGTGAGGGCCAGCCCTATAGGGGCCAGCCAAGCCTGTAGGGGCCAGCCCAGGCATGTAGGGGCCAGCCCAGGCATGTAGGGGCCAGCCCAGGCCTGTGAAGGCCAAGCTGTGGTCATATCTGGCTGCCTTAGCTGGATGTTAGACTGTGGTTCCTTTTGCTTGGTCAGGAAGCCTCCTCTCATATCTCACCTTTCAGCAGGAGAACAAGAGCTGGGTGACACCTGGGCACGTCTTGCATTACTTAAGCACTAACTGTGTGTGTGTGTGTCTCTCTCTCTCTCTCTCTCTCTCTCTCTCTCTCTCTCTCTCTCTCTCTCTCTCTGCAGGCCTACACCAGCCAGTTTGTGGCCCTCATCATGTTTGCGCTGCTGATGTGTGATGACAGGATCTCCATGCAGCCCAGAAGGAGAGAGATCATCCAGGGACTGAGGGTGCTGCCAGGTAGGCTGGACACACACACACACACACACGTTCATGCCATGCAAATCCACGTGCACACACACACACACACACCCAGAGATGGAAAGAAATCCGGAGTGATGGAGAGGAGGGAGATGGCAGTATCGAAGGATGGAGGGAGAAGTGAAGTGGAGTCAGATGGCCGAGCGGTGAGGGAGTCGGGCTAGTAATCGCAAGGTTGCCAGTTCGATTCCCGGCTGTGTCAAATGACGTTGTGTCCTTGGACAAGGCACTTCACCCTACTTGCCTCGGGGGGAATGTCCCTGTACTTTACTGTAAGTCGCTCTGGATAAGAGCGTCTGCTAAATGACTAAATGTAAATGTAAGTAGAGGCCCGTTGCCCAGAGAGCTGTGGTGTGCGTCACGACTATTAGGGGTGTTCCTGTTTACAGATCATGTTAAACGGATCCTGTGTTTTCTGCCGAGATTACAGCCGTTCATTTCCTCTGAAGGGTCGAGTTATTCTCAAAAGGGCTGTTGTGAAGATTTGCCAGACGTTGTTGTTGTAATTATTGGCTGAAATAAATGGCATGCATCATGAATTGTGTGTGTGTGTGTGTGTGTCAGACTTGATCAAGGAGGTGCTGAGTCTGGATGATGAGATCCAGAATCTGGCCACGGAGCTGTACCAGCAGAAGAGTGTGCTGATCATGGGCCGGGGCTACCACTATGCCACCTGCCTGGAGGGAGCTCTGGTCAGCAACGCCTCTCTCTCTCTCGCTGTGTCTCTCTCCTGTCTGTCTCTCTCCTGTCTGTCTCTCTCCTGTCTGTCTCTCTCCTGTCTGTCTCTCCCTGTCTGTCTCTCCCTGTCTGTCTCTCCCTGTCTGTCTCTCCCTGTCTGTCTCTCCCTGTCTGTCTCTCCCTGTGTGTCTCTCCCTGTCTCTTTTCTGGGGGTGATTTTAGGGTTTTCAAATCTCTGTTTCTCTCTGTGTTTTTCTCTGTCTCAAGCTCTGTTTATGTCTCTTCCTGTCTCCCCCTCTCTCTTGCTCAACCTCTCTGTCTCTGTCTCTGTCTCTCTGTCTCTCTGTCTCTCTCTCTCATGGTTGACGTCTTGCGGGCGCGAGCAGAAGATCAAGGAGATCACCTACATGCACTCGGAGGGCATCCTGGCGGGGGAGTTGAAGCACGGGCCGCTGGCCCTGGTGGACAAGCTGATGCCCGTCATCATGATCATCATGAGGGACCACACGTACGTCAAGTGTCAGAACGCCCTGCAGCAAGTCATCGCTCGCCAGGTGAGGGAAACGTGCACACACACACACACAATGTACATGTAAATATGATATAACATAGCTCAACGTAAAGTAATACTCAGTACACATACACGGTACTGTGCTAAAAGCACAAATAAAATCAAGTAAACCCAAAAAATGCTTTTAGCGACTAATGAAATAGAAAGCCTACATGACTATAGCCAGTTTGATCTGCTCCAGATGGGAACATGAGCTCCTAGTGGAGAAGCATGTGCGGGAGCAGGTATTCCTCAGAGACGTCTCACCTCCCAGGTTTATAAGGAGGGTCTCCTTCTCTCCAGACCAAGAGGGAGCCCGGGGGGGAGGGGGGCTCTCTCTCCCCCCCTAACGCAGTAACGTTTGGTTTGGGAACAGGGCCGGCCCATCGTCATCTGTGACAAGGACGACTACGAGACTGTGAAGAACTCGAGCCGCACCATCAAGGTGCCCCACTGTGTGGACTGTCTCCAGGGCGTCCTCAGTGTCATCCCCCTGCAGCTGCTGTCCTTCCACCTGGCCGTGCTGCGCGGCTTCGACGTCAGTCATGCCTCCTCCTCCTCTCCCTCTCCTAGACACACCTCACATCCTGTCCTCTCCCTCTCCTAGACACGCCTCACATCCTGTCCTCTCCCTCTCCTAGACACGCCTCACATCCTGGGGGATGTGACATGCTGTTGTGTAAATAGTTTACTTTTATTAAACAAATTTAGTTTGTGTAATAAAAGAGCAAGCTATAGACCTGTTTTATAGGAAAGGTAACCTTAAATGACTTATTTTGTGATCTGGCGCTATATATATATATATATATATTTAAAAAAACTTGACCTTCCAGGGGGGCGGGGGGTGCCGTTTGACTGGACTGTCTTTACTTAATGAATAAATCCCGTTATGTAAGGCCTTCTGCATCTGCACCAGGCTTTAGTTACACCTCCTCTGGACCACGTCTGTGGGCTTGATGTTTGATGTTCTGAATCCGTTCTCTTTTGTTCCATATCCAGGTGGACTGCCCCAGAAACCTGGCCAAGTCTGTGACTGTGGAGTGAACTGACGGCTCCTCAGCCCAGGGGAACGCACACGCGCGCGTGCGAGCGCACGCACACTCACACGCAGCTACTCACACACAGTTTATCAATGTTTCCTATTTTGTAAGCGTCTAGCGTCATGAATCTTTAGAATACATTATTCCTGTTGATCAAATACTGTATCACACTTGTCTCTGAAGCCTGAAGGAATCGTCATCATCATGTCATTGGATACTTTGTGTTGCTGTGTGGCGAGGTTCAAGGTGACAGTCATCAATGTCCTATCTACATGGAGAAGTCTGATACCGGTGCACAGCCTCTGGGGATGAAACACAATCATTACTGCTTTACTTGGCCTACATGTGCATGAGTGCACGACTTAGCAAGGTTGGAAACTTGTTGGCATTTGATTCATTGTGCTCTTCGGCTGTTTGTTTTTGAAAGCTTAAATTACTGATTTATGTTTGTGGGTTATTAGAACTGTGATTTGTAATGTGTTGGGGATCATCTTTTTGGCAGCTTGTTATTTGGAGAGCCATTGTCCTTTTGTTCTCATATGTCAACAACTTTTAAATCATTCCTGCCCTTTTTTTGTAACTAAAAACTGGAAGTTCTTCCGATTCTGTGCCACATAAGTCTATCAAGCAGTGTAAGGCATGGGGTGTCTATATGTTTTTTTTTTTTTACATATCAGGTCTATACACTCACTAGATTAGTTCCTGATGGACTTTTGCAGTGATAAGTTACTCTTTATGGCCTCAGACACTTCACATAGAAGAACCGTGGACACTTTCCTACCTACGCCCTGCCACCACAATGATTTGTGCTAAATTGGGACCATTATTTATGTTTTTGTAGTTTTTCCATTTTCTGGTTTGTAATTGTAAGCCATTGACCCGAATGTGAATGCGACTCGTATCTTCAAACAAAAACCTAGAACCCACAAAATCAAGAAAACCAAAGGTCTACCTGGTCGTGGAGGGATACTGTTGAATGGAGGCTGTGCTTAGACATGGCCACCTCACCTAGATACAAAGTAACGAAGTCCATTTATTTATATAGCTGCTATTTGAAATGTAAGTCCAAGATCGTAATGTTAGTAAACGTTTGTCACATCCAGCTGTTGTGTGTATGCAAAGTGCTCAACCGTTTCAAAAAATTATAGTAATTGGACACTTTTTTGGGGGACAATTTTATTTAGTGTTTTACTATTCATTAGAAATGCATCTTGCAACTAGCCTAAACACAAACCTTATTTGTGTTTAGGCTAAATGACTTGTCTCTTCATTCTGCACCTGATAACTCATGTAATATCTTCTTATCCAGTGTGACCAGCAATGTCTACTGCAGACTTGTGTGAGGTGAAGATCAACTGGAAAACATACTAGAATTGGGTTAGTAATGGTTTTAATGGAGGGCATAGACTGGTTATACACAAGGGACCTGCACTATGACCTTTACCTTGTAGTGTCTGTTTACCACTGGGTTACTGAGGGTTTCTATTTAAAAGACATAATAAAGCTGATGCAATAAAACATCAGATTGTCCCCATCTCTTTAGCTTTTGAGCAAAGATACTGTCACAATGATTTTATTAAATACATTCCAACATGGCATATTAAAATCCACAAAAAAAACAACATTCTGAAGTTTAAAAACAGATGACCAGAAACATGCATTTACAGGGTCCAATAAATTAGAATTCTAGATCAATGGGCTTACCCAGCCACGCAGACCCAAAATGGCAGAAAATGTTAGTTTAACATAGCCACACAGAGCCAAGTGAACAAACAGTGCTGCAACAACACATCTGCTTAGAGCCAACATGGCTGAGCAGGCAGACAGGGAACACCGAGGTAGCGCTGAAAGAGCATACAGCACAGATAAGGTGCCCCCGAACCCGTTCGTAGTAGTCCGACTCTTCCGTGGGTTCCGCTTGTGGTTCACATACCGAGATGAACCGGAAAACTGACAGCTGACTTGCGATTTGTTTGAGCACATACTTGCATCCCCACCACAGCCCTCCGCGGTCATGGATAATAGCATCCACCTGATGTTTGAATTCAGCCTCAAAACAGCTGAAAGAAAAAAGGTTAAAGACTTGGTCAAATAAATTGCAGCCTCCAAAAAAGTTTCGTTGTGTTGGCTCACTGCTCCAATGGCCTCTATTGCAGGGGCTGTGAAGTTCTGAACTGCGGCAACACTCTTCAGCACAGAAGCAAGCCGTCTTAATCCTCCAGCAAGTGGGAACATTGTAGGATATAGCTCTATTCGCTTAAAAAATATGTTAAAAGGGTATTTTCCGGAACGGTCTTTAAAGAAGCCGTACTTTATAACGCCATGGCAGTAGTCAACGGAGAACAGCAGTTTGCACTTGTTTATTCTCCAAAAACGTCATTTGGTCCGTCTTAGTTAGCGGCAGCCACGTCGAATTTAGTGGCAAAAGGGGCAATTATGACTGATTGCGTAACTATGGACAGCTGTAGAGTCTTATCCTATCAACAAAAACACGTTGCAGTAGCTAACGAAGTCCAACAAAACAATCAACAAAAAATATGACCTATATGTAATCTACTTTACAAATGTGCTGATGACGTTGGCATCACTCAGACATTTTTCTAGAATTTTTTCCTATGGACATACTTTCTGTAAGCAAGATTTGAATCGATTACATTTGACAAGTTGAGGAACTGCCTGCAGACGGGGGAGTTTCAAACTGATGTGGATAACTGTAGGTTATCTTTGGGCCAGAGAAACGGTGTGTTGGCCAAGTATTTCACTGAGCTCCAAAAGTCCAAGTCCGTGAATGACGTTGAATGATCAAAACCACAATACCTTCCCCGGGGAGGGGGTCTAGTTTGAACGGACACACCAAGGCCCTGATAACAACTACAGCAGTTCCAGAGATATGACAGAGGACCAGCATACTGCGCGCACTCTACTGTACAGTGTGACTAGACAGTGTAAGTATCACAGATGCAATTCTGCAATCACTTGGAGAGGCTGAAAGAAATAAAACGCACGGCCAAGACATTTCTTGCATTGTGAGTTTGGCAACAGAAAGAGAGGGTCAGTGAGGGCATAGACACATCTTCTTAGTAGCTTATTGAAAATCATGGAAAGTATTCTGCATATGCTCTCCACATAAATGTGGGACTATAAGGTATTATACAAAGAGTTGTTTAGGTCTGATGACAGTAAGGGATCATGGCTTTTTTCAATGTGACAAGTCCCCTTTTCACGCTGTTCCCAAAAACACAATTATGTCATGTATAATGAACACTGGCAGGCCTTTTTCCCGCCTGTTCTTATTTCCTGTGGATCAGATGATGGCTATTTTCCGAGATAGCTCACTCGGTTTGTGCCATGTGACATAATTCAACATATGAACATCTGGATGCTGTTATCCCAGCGCTGTTTTCATTGCATGTATAAGGGGTGAGACACGGCCCGTGTGCACTCCTAGCGACATAGTCACTCTTCAGCAAGTTCTCCACAGCAGTATATGATTAATGCCACTGTGAACTCACTCAACCCTGTGGCACTCCACTTTTCAAAGGGTTGAAACTATTTTAATGGAAACCGTAACTCTGTCGCTGCATTTACATACTCGGTGAACTTAAATGTGTTACTCTCTAGACCAGGGGTTCCCAATCCTGGTCCTCCCAATCCTGGTCCTCCCTGCCCTGCATGTTTTCAATGTTTCCCTGCTCCAACACACCTGATTCAAATGAACTGGTCGTTATCCAAGCTTGATAACGACCGTTCATTTGAATCAGGTGTGTTTGGAGCAGGGAAACATCGAAAACATGCAGGGCAGGGAGGCCCGAGGACCAGGATTGGGAACCCCTGTTCTAGACAAAGTCGAAGGCAACTTGGTTATACGACCCTTATCTCACACACAGGTCTCTGATGAGGTGAAAGGGCATGCCACGTATAAAATGACTTGGAACACAGAATCTGGGCAACGCTTAAACACAATATTAACATACGATACATGAATTATTTATTTGCGAAGAATAACTTGTTCACTCCAACAATCAATCTCTAATGCAAACAAAACATAGTTAGGCACAAAAACATCACACTTAGGTAATAAATGTATAAACATTTTATGCAATGAACTAAGATGGCTATCAAACAAAGTGAAACACCGTCACATGCACAAAAATATTGCTAAAACCCCTGGAGTTCAATGAGATATCACTTAAACAAAGAAACGTCCAAATCTTGTAAACAGTGACAGAAACATGAGCTTGGTTTAAACAACACAGCTTGTGATTCGCATCAACCTGATTCATAAGGATTGTAAAGCTATAAACTGATGAGTAAAGAGTAGACCTACTTGTCCCTAAAGTATCCCATCCAGCCTACTTGAGGTGCTGAACAGAGCGACAGTCCAAACAAGGAGAGCAACTTGGGTTTGCTTGGTCTGGAAATTCATTTCCTGTAATCTCAACATTTTCTCACGTCATCCCAACTGAGCCCCCTCTTCAAGAGAGTCGCTTCGTTTGGTAACGGAAGCAACAGTCCGCAAGCCTCGTCCTCGCGTCGGCACCCCCGTCCAGTAGAGGGCGCAAGGCCGTTTGTGTTCAGCGTCCCAGGGGACAGCTCCAGCAGTTGCCAGTCTATAACTTCAAGCTTGACCTATCATTGTACCGTTGGGCTAGATGTGTACGTAAGCCCCTGTAGACAAATATCTGTGAGAAACGAGTTGGTATAACGTTCATCCACGTACAGGTAAAGCACAGGTGTCTCACCCACTCTCATATCCAGCCATGCAGGCTGAGGAGAGGCAGCATGTCTCTGGGACATCACTGTTTAGAGTCATATTCCCGGCCCCCCGTGTCCCTCTCTCCCCCCTCATTGGTCGGGCTTACAGAGAGGGGCGTGGCGGCCGGCGGGCCGGGGGCGGGGCTCTCCCTGGAGGAGGTCCCTGCGGGGGCGGGGGCAGCGAGCCGGTGGGGGAGGCGGGGGGAGGGGGGCTGGGTGGGGACACCGGGGGAGGAGCTATGCACAGGGCGGCCGGCGGGAGAGCTCGTGTCGGAGGGGGGGTGTAAGGAGGGGGTGTGACGGGGGGAGATGGAGAGGTGGAGAGAGGAGGCGGGGTTGGGGGCAGCGGGGGCAGGGTGGAGGAGGGAGAGGGGGAGGACGGAGGGCTGCAGGGGGGCGTGGGAGGGCTGCAGGCTCTGGATGGGTTGTAGGAAAGGGATGGGTGGTGGTTGTAGGTTGGGTAGCGCGGAGGAGGACTGGACGGGACCCTGGTGAAGTTCATGCATCGACCCTGAAACGACAAACCGAAACGCGGTTCAAAGAAACACATCTGCAGGAATAAATCTCCATCCCACAAATCTAGGCCGCCCAATTCGGAGGATATGCGGGGAGTCAGGTGGCTGAGTGGTGAGAGAATCGGGCTAGTAATCAGAAGGTCGCCGGTTCGATTCCCGGCAGTGAAAAATGACGTTGTGTCCTTGGGCAAGGCACTTCACCCTACTTGCCTCGGGGGGAATGTCCCTGTACTTACTGTAAGTCGCTCTGGATAAGAGCGTCTGCTAAATGACTAAATGTAAATGTAAATGCAGCGCCTCATAAATACTGTACACCTACAGCACTTCCTGCAGACGAGGTCGCAGAGCAGTCTGGCGTTGTACAGTAAAGCAGCGAGGCAGGAGGAGCCCCCCCCCCCCCCCCCCCCCCTCGCTCAGCTAAACTAACACTTCATCACGGTCTCTCCTGTCTTGTTGCCTTGACGAAGCACACGTGTACAGTTCTTTATTGCTTTGACACTTGGGCTCGTCGGATGAATTAGATAGAAGCGTACAAATGCCTCTGGTTTCTTACTGTTACGAATCAAAAGGACTGATAGATAAACCAGATGCTCCCACGGCGACCAAAGTTTCAGGAAGTGTGTGTGTGTAGTGTACGTCATGTGACTGGATTGTTTACAGTGCATAGGCTGAGGTTAAAAGTGTGCCTCGTGTCTGAATCTGGTGTGTAACCTAATCAGACATATGGCAAAGTCAGTATCTCCCTTAAAACTTCGGCTTTTAAAACAGCTTTTGTGTTTTAGTTGCTCAATAGTTCACTATAAGGCTGCTCTGTTTTACCTTGATAGAGATGCTTCATGTTTCTCCTCTAGAGAGCTGTTCATGGTTCCCCTGTGGATGACTTCATGGGACGACAGCCACTAGCAGCCACTATTCTCTTTAACTTTCCCCTCTGGTGTGAAAGCTCAGACAGGCTGCTCCGTAGAGGCCCACACTCTGCTAGGTTACTCAGATCAGGACTTGAATTCCCCAAACTCACCACACAGTGTATTGTACAGTGTATTGTACAGTGTATTGTACAGTGTATTGTACAGTGTGTAGCGGTAATTGGGTTTTACTGTCCTTTTGAGTTCTTGAAACATGGTAGCCGTTTGGTGACCAATCAGGGAAGTCAGATGGCTGAGCGGTTAGGGAATTGGGCCATTAATCAGAAGGTTGCCGGTTCGATTCCCTGCAGTGAAAAAACTTCACCCTACTTGCCTCAGGGGAATGTCCCTGTACTTGCTGTAAGTCGCTCTGGATAAGAGTGTCTGCTAAATGACTAAATGTAAATGTAAATGCAATCTACTGTGAATTATGAGTACTTGTCTCTCTTAGATTGTCTGTTGGTGCAACAATAGCCATTATGTATTCTACTCTCTCATATAATTTTGTACCACAACATATAAAGACCAAGACCAAATTGCTTAAATGTCTCAAGCTAATTCAGTTGTTGTTGTGTGGTATGTTAAAATGGTTTCTTTAGGTCATTAAAATAAAACAATACCCCGGTCTTGAGAGACTCAGTAAAGAGGCTCTGACAAAGGAAAACGGTGCTTCTCTCATCTAGAAAGGTATACTTGTTCTCTCCACTAGCCTCTGGAGACTCAGGGGAATAAGAAGGCCTGACTGAGGCTGGGGGTGGGGATAGGCCTCTAGCTGAGGCTGGGGTTGGGGAGAGGCCTCTGGCTGAGGCTGGGGTTGGGGATAGGCCTCTGGTTGAGGCTGGGGGTAGGGAGAGGCCTCTGGCTGAGGCTGGGGTTGGGGAGAGGTCTCTGGCTGAGGCTGGGGGTGGGGATAGGCCTCTGGCTGAGGCTGGGGCTGGGGGTGGGTAAGGGGTGGGGGCCAGAATCTACTTCAGCCTTTCTCCATCACACCAGGGGAAACTATAAAAGCAATACTTGTAGATATCCTAATTGCAACCAGAGCAGGCTTGTTTACTGAGAGTCTTCAAGCAACATGTAGCACTCTCCACCTGGCTTCCTGTGTACTAAAGAACCGCTTTATGGAGGCTTTTCTCCTGCTCTCTTCATTAAGGACTGTTTAGTAGCGCGTCAGCAGGAGAAGAAGACTAAACATGTCCCCTCCTCTTATCTATTACTATCAAACAGCAGGAAGAAACAGCTCTATAAAACAGAGGTTCCGTGTCGAGGTTCTTCTTCTTCCTGCGTCCGTGAGAGCCTGCCTTACAGCCACACCCTCCCAGTTCCAGTGGAACCACCTCCTTTGCACAATGAACCACACTGCTTCGTGAACATGTACAGTAAACAAACACAAGTAAATCAAGCCTGTTGCACAACATGCATTCACAGCACATTTCTGGGTAATCATACTGTATGTGCCAACCAAACCTCCAAATTACATCATTCCCAATCGGGCTGAATATGCATTTTTCCGCCACCCTGAACTCGTATCCCAGCTTGTTGTTGGGATAAGGAAGTATACACCAGAGGATGACTCTTCTTCTTGGTTTCCAACCCCCCCCCCCCCCTCCTACATCCCCAGGGCCCGGCCACAGCTCTGCATCCCCACAGCCCGATCTCTGAGCAGCACAGGTCAGGCAGATGAGTCGGCCCTGCCCCCTGAGTCTGGAGCTCTGTGGAGGAGCGGGGGAGCTGGGTCTCTATAATGACTTGACCAGACTACAGGAATTCTTTAAGCTGGTATGCATTGGAGCTACGGACTGCAGTCTGAGTGCCAACTCACCACAAAATTCCCAGCAGCCTCTCTTTCTATGTGTGCTTTATGGCCAACAGCTGTCTTATATTCACAACCTCTTATGGTGCTTAACAATGTACTGCTGCCAACCCTATACTACCCTAATTCATACTCCACTAAAGACCAATTCAGACTGAGTTGTTAGACGAGGATGGAGGGGAGTTAACTGTGTATAGGTGCATAGTTAAAGTAATAACAAAGTCCTCTATTGAAACCTCGGTACTTTCGAAAATGTATTTTCTTCACACGCAATTGTACACACGGCCCTGCCACGTGACATTGTGGCCCGAGACATGGGTCCTGGTTCTCTCACCTTGTCCCCAGGGTGTGGTCTCATCAGGGACACGCGGTCGTAGCCTCTCCTCAGCAGGACCCACAGGGCGTCCAGCTTGCCCTACGGTGGAGAGAGAGGGAGAGAGAGAGAGAGAGAGAGAGAGAGAGAGAGAGGACATCACACACAGGCTCCTTGCGTGGGGCTGTTACGATCGCCCGAGCTCAGCTTTCTCTCTCATTCGAGGCATTTCTTAGCCCTGACATCACCCTCAAAAAAAAACCCTCTGAGTTTGATTCAATGATTAAACACATGACCTAAATTACGCACTTATCCACTTTGAATTTTCTTTTTTGCTCGTTGCTCTTCGTCAGTTGTGCACGGCTGCAGCCAGCACCAGGAGGGCGAGGGAGAGAGACAGCACGAACTGAAAGAATCTGTTTTCCCCTCACTAAACTGTTGGCAATGCTGTCACCGTCCCCCGGAGCAGAGCTCAGCTGGGGTTGGTTTCTATCAGAGCTCCCCTGCTGACTGCCAGGGGGGAACGGAACAATGCCTTTTAACCCTCGCCTGGCCACCTTCACTGGGACTCGCCCTTCCAGAGCGCCCACCACCTCAGCAGAACGCCCGCGTGATCAGCTTCTGCACCCAGCGAAGCGGCTTCAGTGTCCTGCCCTAGTCTGTTCATCCATAACCAGGCAGAGATAGTATCTGGTTTAATGATTTACGATAATGATGAAGAAGAGTACCTCAAATCAAAATGTATTTGTACAGCCCTTTTTACAAGCAATGTCACAGAGGGCTTCACATACACTCATAGAACTGCCCCTCAGCCAACCTAAACCCTCAAGGAAGACAAGGAAAAACTCCCAGAAAAACTCGCAAGAGGATGAAAATTGTTTTGAAGAAACCTTCAGAGGAGCAATTCAGTGAGGGATCCCCTCCTCCAGAGACGGTTGGTGAAAGAGAGGAGCAGAACACAGGCTTAACATGCAGGTAGTCATGCAGCAGGGAAGTGATGATGGGGGGGGGGGGGGGTACCTTGATGGGGGAGTACCACTTGTGAGGGCCGTGGGGTTTCCGCATGCCGTTGTTGAGCACCCGCGCGGCGGGCTGAGCGTCTTCCTGCTCGGGCATCTTCACCTTGGCGTTCTTGGCCTTCTCCAGCTTGGCCCCTTCCTCTGTGGAGCCCTTCTCCCCCCAGCGCACCTGAGGGGGCCGCAGACGACACCTCTGTACTCTCCAGCGCATTCAGATACACGTATAAACAGATGTATTCTCATGTACTCCAGAGGTGTCTGTTTTATGTGGTGGACAGTAGAGAAAAATCCCTACCAATGTCAAGAGATTATTGAAATGTCCTCCCACCAATAATTAGCTAGTGTTAGCATATGAGGTCATAAAAAAATGTTTGTCCCCGCCGGTGTTCAAACCAAACCTATGAACTCCAGGGCATCTCACCTCCATCCTTTTGATGCCCCCCACGCCCCTGCCCCCGTAGTAGGAGGCGTCCACCGTGGGCCACCTTTTCTTAGGCCCCCCGTCCTCCTCTTCATCCTGATGGGAGAGGCAGGGAGAGCGGGAGGTGAGAGGGAAGGTCTCAACATGCCGGCACGTTCCGTTCCGTTTCTTTCCGTCACGCTACAGTTTGACGTTTTCTTCCTATGGCATGATGCACTCCAAGCCCCTTCCTTCCCCACCAAGCCCCTTCCTTCCCCACCTGTTATCAGCCTTATCTCTGCAGTTTATTCTGGACTCCCTGCTCAGTCAGGCTCTACCCCATCTCTCCAAACCCCCGTCCTCCTGTCCTCCCACTCCTGACAGGATGAATGGAACAACTCTCTGACACCATCATGCTGGTTACCTCCCAGACTCTCACTGGTCTGTGCAGCCTAGTAACCCAGCTGAGTTCAAACAGCTCTCACTTGTTGACAGGGGAATAAGGGTTGTTTGTTTGTGTTCAGTTACGCTGATTTCCTCACTGTTGCAGGGAATGCATTTCCCTCTATGAAAAGCCATATTCATCTGATTAGGCTTCATTTGTACAATCCCAGGGGGTAGACATAATTCACAAAGATATTTTTCTCTGAAGTCAAAAACAGGATCAGAAAACATCCAGTTACATTATATTCAGATTGGGTTGGCTGAAAAGACATGGCTTGATCATCACACAACAGTTGTGAAATATATACATGAAACAGGGATATCAAAGGCCTAAGTCAATGAACTACCTTTCCACAGTGCTCAAGGTATGCTTAACAATACCATATTGTCTACATAAAGAGTATTCCATGAACTCTTCCTCCAAAACGGCAGTTTAGCCCCAAAAAGTACTTGTGCTACTTCTTCTGTTTAACGTTCATCCATCGCATTAAGAACTGTCATTCTGTAACAGGGATGGAAAATGTATTCCTGTTGCACTAGTCTCACTCAAACAACAAAATAGTTTTCTTACTGAGCTGTCTTCCATCACTGGAGGTGGGGGCTCATGGATGATCTGGGTTGGGGGGGGGGGGAGGGGAGAAGAAGGGTGCAGGGTTGTAGTTGTAGTAGAAAAACATGCTTCAAATTACACTTCTTTTTTTCTATTCACTTAATATATAACCAATCCTGGGGCAAAAACAAGGTTACATAAAGACGCATTGCTCAGGAATTGTTTTTTCTTTCCTTTCCTCTGTTTACTAGAGAGTTGTGTTGACTAAGAAATCTGCCAGCCAGACTCTGGACCTGGACTGCTGGTTAGAGGAGGAAAGTGGGATACAAACATGCTTTAAGTGTGCCTTGTCCTTTTGTTTTGAAACGGAGAGGAATTCCACAGAACCAACTGTAAAACATGCTTCTGATCAAAACAGCTAACTCCCCCTCACATGAATAAAAGACAACTATATCCTTTTGTATGGGCCTCAAGTCATCATATTGTAAGATAGTAGTCTGCAATATTATGCTTAACAGTTTGTAGTCCTCATAACATGGTACCATCTCATGCATCCTCTTGGAGAAGGAGACCGCCAGATTAATTAATATTAATGATTTGACGTTATGCTTATTTTCCTCTGAGCTAGAAGGCTGTTTGGCCACAGCCTAAGCAGATTTCCCATGGTTACCTAGCATCACTTTCCCAAACAGTGCTGGGCAAGGGCTTCAACTGAAAATAACTGACAAGAAGTGAAAGTATGGAGAGAAAGTCATGTTGTAAAAGCTGACATCTCTCCCAGGTTCTTTCCAACTTTTTCTGTTTCCAAACTCGTAAAAACTGATTTGGATTAGATGTTGCCTTTTTTCTTTTTTTGTCTCATAAAAAGAGACCAAGGCTCTTCCATTCCAACTCCATCCATGCCTAAAGAGGAGAAGGCCTTAATAAATAAAGTCCAGAAGGATTCTGATGGTTCATCTGCGCATTGTAAACAGAGCTGTGTGCTATGCTGGACCACGGGAAATGATGTCAGCTGCCGCAGTTGTGCCCAGCTGCTCATTATATCACATGAAGGACTCTTCTCTCTAGATCTTTCCACAAGGAATCCTGTTAACCTCCCTTCACCCTGGGTGTGGCTGAGGTATAGAGTGGAGGATTGTGAGTGGTTGTGGCCAAGTTTCACACCCCAGTCTTGAGGGGTCAACAGGTCTGTGACCCCTCAGGGGCACAGATTCCTTCAACAGACACGCTAATTACTTCAGCACACCTGTACCCGTTGACCTTGCCCCCTGGTGATAATAGACTCACTAAATCGACTGGGGTCCAGAAGGCCAAAGACTCCCATCTACCACTGATTCTATGTACTGTCCCCCCTGCTGTTCAGGTCAACAAGGTGCCCGGGCGGGGGGGCTTGTTCAGACAAACTAATCTAAAAAACACTTCATCCCAAGGTTCAGGGCAGTGTCACTGGATACTGTCCTCAATCCTGTCAGAGAGCTCTCTAGACAAGCTTTATTGTCCACTTCTGTCTCCTCAGAGACCATAGATGTGGTCTCCCATCGCCTCATGTGAGGTACTTCTTCTGTAGCGGTGTGTGTGTGTGTAGACTGCGTATGTGAAGCCAGTGCGTCGTCAATGGTCGACTCACCACAGTGCAGCACAGAGGCCAGAACCACCAGAGAAGGGCCAGGACCAGCAGCAGCATCAGGATGAGCAGAGCTATGGCCAGGATGGTCCCATCAGACTGGGGCGGTCGAGGAAGGGGGGGAGAGAGAGGGAGGGAGAGAGAGGGAGAGAGAGAGATGTTTATCTTCCAGAGTGTGCTGTGGGCGTCAGGCTTTGCCTTAGCCCCTCTAGACTTGGTTAACCCAGCCCAACCACGGCCATAACAGGCTGTTTGAGTAACCGCTGCGTGTACTCACACAACCCACTGTAGTAATGGTGACTGAGCTGGAGATGAAGCTGAGGCCTTCGTTCATGCTGACGTAGAGGCTGGCCGCCCTGTAAGCACAGAGACACGAGAGGCTCCCGTCATGTTTCCTGCCCCGCGCAGGGGGGGGGAAGGAGGAAGGGAACGGAGTTATGTTGTCATGGCGATACTTACATGCCCTCTTCGTTCAGGACGGGAGCGGGACATAGGAGATACGTGTCCTCCACCACCAGGGGCTTCACCACTGGAGGAGGAGCGGAGGAGAGACCGGTCAGGGAGAGACACTCGACACACAATGCCTAGACACTAGACACACAACTGCTGTTGCCAAGCTGGAAGAGATTACGAGAAATCAAAACACCTCGATCCGGTCGTCCCTGAGGGAATTGTAAGCAATCAGTTTATATAACATCTGGGGGTAGAACTTCGAACAAGAATGTTGTTGGGTTATAAGTGATGCACAGTGATAGGATTTGTTTTGGACATCGGTCGGGTGATGTCATATCAACCATCAACCCCGACAGAGCCGTTTAACCCCGAAGACACGCCCAGTTTTGCTGAAGCACGCTGTGTCGAAAACAGACCCTTCAAACCCAAGATGAGCACACTGATTGAAACCACACGGTAGCCTTGCATACGAGGAGGGTCTCGACTCGCTGCGCCTCTCCGGAGGAGAGATCCAGGGATCGTCCGCGGGCCCGTGTTTGTCCTGGCTCAGACTGGACATACCCCAGTCCTGAGGAAACCACCACGGCTCTGTGCTCTCTCTTCTGGAGCAACAGCATGCAGGAGAGAGAGGAGGAGGAGGGAGGAGAGGAGGAGCGAGGAGAGGGGGGAGGAGGAGGGAGAAGAGGAGGAGCGTAGAGGGAGGAGAGGGGGAAAGATGGAAGGAGAGGAGGGGGAAAAGGACGGAGGAGGAAGGAGGAGAGAGAGGAGGAGGGAGGAGAGGGGGAAAGAAGAAGGGAGAGGAGGGGATAAAAGGAAGGAGGAGGAGGAGGGAGAGGAGGAGCGAGGTGGGAGAAGAGGAGCTGGAATCAGGAAGCGGGCGGAGATCATCTGCTGCCTGCCAAACAAGTTTGTGGGCCAACACAAACTCGGTCTGATATCATCCCAGGGTTCCCGCCCACAGGCTCCCACCCTGAACCCTGCACTGACCGAAACCATCAAAGGAGGCCGACAACCTTGCAAGGCCCACAGAGGACCGAAGTGCGGAACTCTTTATGAAGAAACGTCCAGGGTCAAAATACCTACACTGGTCGTGTGATACTTCAGGGGTCGGGATACTGGCAAAGAGTCCTTGTCCGTGTCGCAACACTTTATTGCAATGTTTATGCCCTGAGCGTAGTGGAAGGTCGTGTTTTACTGGGAGCTGCAGACAGGCATGTGCTCAGTGTTTTTCGATGATTCAGTAAAGTACAGGGAATGGCCGAGCCTGATTCCACCAATCACAGAGCTCGTAACTCTAACCGAACGCTGACCCGTCGTGATGAACTCTGCTCAAACTTCATATTCATATTAAGGTCCATATTATTCTCATCACATCGTCCTTGTCACGGGGCTAGGCTGCAAGTGCTGGAGCCTCATTCTGCTCGTCTCTGATTGGTCCTCTCTGAGCTCAGGGGGCCTTGTGTGTGATTGGTCCTCTCTGAGCTCAGGGAGCCTGTGTGTGTGCGGCTGCTCTTTCTGGAGACAAGGACCCAGACAACCATTCAGCTGCTCGACACATGTAGCGACACACCACCTCTTTCCTCCGGATGGGGTGGGGAGGACGGGGAGGGGGTGGGAGAGGAAGGAGGAGGAGGGAGGAGGGAGGGGGTGGGAGAGGAAGGAGGAGGAGGGAGGGAGGAGGGAGGGTGGGTGGGAGAGGATGGAGGAGAGAGGGTGGGGGAGGGAGGATGGAGGAGGGAGGGTGGGGGAGGGCTGGGGAAGATGATAGAGGGGGGGAGGAGGATGGAGGAGGAGGATGGAGGAGGGAGGATGGGGGAGGGAGGATGGGGGAGGGCTGGGGAAGATGATAGAGGGGGGATGGGGGAGGGAGGATGGGGGAGGGAGGGTGGGGGAGGGCTGGGGAAGATGATAGAGGGGGAGGAGGATGGGGGAGGGAGGATGGGGGAGGGAGGATGGGGGAGGGAGGGTGGGGGAGGGAGGGTGGGGGAGGGCTGGGGAAGATGATAGAGGGGGGAGGGAGGATGGGGGAGGGAGGATGGGGGAGGGAGGGTGGGGGAGGGCTGGGGAAGATGATAGAGGGGGGAGGAGGCTTAGAAGGGTTACAGGAAAGGCCCAAGGGGAGGTGAAATGTTCCCGTAATTCACGAGAGCCCACAGGAAGCATCCAACAGGTGGTCCCAACTGTTTTCATCAGCAGGGTGTCTCAGCAGCGTCTGACATGGATGAGTTGTTTAGAGGTAAACATGCAGCTCTGGAGAGGAAGGGCAGCCATATTATAAACTCTGGATGTATATCTGGATAGACTGCTTGAGGGGGGGGGGGAGACGGACACAAGGAGGCAATTTTTTCCTAAATTATTTCCATGACTTCCGCCGGTCTGTGGAGGTCTGGATGTCTCACACACAACCAATTACAGGCCCAGCTTGAGACTTCCTCGCTGCCAGTCATCGCTCGCAAAAAGGAGCTTGTCAGTTCCCTCTGGCAGGCCTTAATGAACAGGCCAAACAGAGGACGTTCTCTCTTATAACCTCCTTAATTACAGCTCAAAATGTTGATTACCACGCGTAAATTTTCAGAGCACGAAAAAAAGGACAACCGTTAAATGACACCAACAGCCCCAACGGTTCACTCAACGGTAGTTTGACGAACATCAAACGACTTTCCTTTCAAATGAAGCCACTGCGAGGGACACCATCACAGTCACCGATCCCACGATGGCATCTGCCTCAGTCTGAGACCAGACCATGTTTGGTGTCAAATCCACTTCCGGTCCAAACCTGCTGATGCTCCCCTCCTGCCCAGTCTGCGAGGCCTCAGCTTTCTTCTGTGTTTGTAATCACTGCAGCACCTCCCACAGCTCAGAGTGCCGTGCATGGGAGCGGGGGGGGGGGGGGTTGGGGGGGGGGGGTTGGGGGGGGGGGGGGGGTTGGGACTCACGCCTATTAAGAGCACTTTTTAAGACCACAGAGCTGGAAGGGGGGATGGGTGGCGGCGGGGTGTTTGGATGTGCCTCGAGGTCCCTCCCCCCTGCCTGCCTCGTGCGCGGGGCTGTTTTCCTCTTTATCTCCTGGCTCTGGCCCTCGCCCAGGCAGCTGTGGACCAAGCCGAAACCAGCATCCCCCGCTGGCATGGCCGTCCCCCGCCGAGCTCACGAGACCTCCACGCTCAGTGAGTCAGTCGATATTCCGGCACAAACCGGCCTCTTCTCCCACTTCTGGGCCGTTTCGTTCCCAGAAGTCTCCCTCCTGGACTGCAGGGAATGACTGTTTTGTTTGTTGACCTATGCAGAGTAGGGAGGAGTAGCGCGTCGCAACATCCCCACCCCCCCTCCATCCACTAACACTGAGTAGGGAGGAGTAGCGCGTCGCAACATCCCCCCCCCCCCCCCCACACCATCCGCTAACACTAACTTGGTGTTCCACTTACTCTTTGTGAGGGTGTCGTTGATTCGGAAGCTGCAGAGGACCTTGTCGACGTTCCGGGCGTGGAGGAAGCCGTTCCCTTTCACCACCACCTGGAAAGACTCTGGGAGCGGAGAAGAAGACAAGAGAAAGAAGAGAGACACAAAAGAGACATTGAGAGATTTACATGTAGTCATTTAGCAGACGCTCTTATCCAGAGCGACTTACAGTAAGTACAGGGACATTCCCCCCGAGGCAAGTAGGGTGAAGTGCCTTGCCCAAGGACACAACGTCACACTTGGCATGGCCGGGAATCGAACCGGCAACCTTCTAATTACTAGCCCGATTCCATAACCGCTCAGCCACCTGACAGCCTCCCTGACTCCAGATGCAGTGGATTGGAGGCCGACAGTAGAATTCCGCGTCCGTGTCGAATTCAACGGACTGCTATCCCCGCAGCATAGTGAAGGTGAAGTTCAGGTTCTACGTCTCTCTACGCGCGGAGCATCTCGCATGGAGGCGCGGACATACTGAAAGCCACCATGCTCCTGACCATAGTAGTCATTAAAATATAATCCCCCTTCCCAGACTCCTGGAGGGAGACGGATCATGTGGTCGACGGGACGTCATCATACATGGGTATGCGGACAGCGGCTCTGGGCTCCAATACCGCAAACCCCAGACGTGTAAACACTTTAACAGTGAGGAAAACGGGGGGGGGGGGGGGGGGGGGGGGGGGGGTTTGCAAGGCCGCAGGACGGACGATGATTGAGCGGTTCCTGACACCGGAACACAGACCGTTGCGGGTTCTTACTGCAGTTCGCTAACCCAGAAAACAAATCAGGGTCACGTCAAATTACTGCTACCGTCCAGACGTTCTTTCCCACAGTTTAGCAGGCCCTCAGGCTCTGGCCTGTCGACGCGGTCAGGGTCTTCACTTCCTGTATTGAGCTGCACATCAAGGTGGGGGCCCCGGATTTGTGTGTGGTGGTGAGGTGGTGGTCAGAGAGGACCAGGCTGTAACAAAGCTCACCTACCTCCGGCACAGATACTGGAGGGCTCGGCTGCCAGGATCTCGATGCACGACTTCCTCAGGATCTGGGGGAGAGGAACGAAAAGGGGGGTCAGGGGTTAACCTGGGGTTGTCCAAAGGGGCAGTTTTTTGGGGGGAAGAAACCTCAGGCTTCGACCGGACGTGTCCCTCTGCATAGACGACACTCTGCTAAATGAGTTGAGATGATCGTCTGCTCTCAGGTAGTGGTGACGGCGCTTACACGTCCCTCTACCTGTACCCCCGATCCTCTTTCTACGTTCTCCTCGGTTTGGATGGAGGCTGTCCCTGGCCCCGCCCCCAGGCCCTGCCTCTGCACTGCCCCAAACACATGTGTCTCCCTGTACCCCTACTGTCAAAGGAAGCGTGCACTCTCCCCCCCGCCTGAACATCGGGCTGATTTACGACACGCTGCCCTATTTCCTTGAGTCCAGGCCAGCAGCTTTCAGCGTTCAGATAATCACCACCAGATGACAGTCAGCTGGGCCCGTTGTATCCTCAGAGAGCAGTCCTCCCTGCTGTAGTCAGCTGCTCAGCAAGCAGGCCCACTGCCCTAGCCATGATGACCCCCCCACCAACACACACACACACACAATGACCCCCATGATGCTCATTCAATCAAGTCATGTGAAAACAGAAGTCGATACCTTTTGAGGTGGAAACTAAACAGCGCGGCGTATGTTTTTCTAGCGTGGTTGGTTTGACTCCAGACGGCAGGATCAAAAGTAAGGAAGTCAGGCACACAGCAGGGTGTGTGGAAGTCAGATCCTGGTGAGTCGTGATGGATGGAATATTTCTGTTTACTATTCTCTTGTTCTATTTTAGTTTCTTTCCGGCGTGTTATTCAATCAATGTTTCACTGGATTGTAGGAGAAACATTGTGGTGAGATGAAGAAGTATAATATAGGGACTATTTACTTTCATTCATTCATTTCATTTAGTAGACGCTCTTATCCAGAGCGACTTACAGTAAGTACAGGGACATTCCCCCGAGGCAAGTCGGGTGAAGTGCCTTGCCCAAGGACACAACAGTCATTTGGAACAGCCGGGAATCGAACCGGCAACCTTCTGATTACTAGCCCGATTCCCTAACCGCTCAGCCACTTTGGGCATATAGGACGCAGGCTGACCGGCACAGTGTTCATGCAGTATTTCATACGTTGTTTTGATAGTCTGTGTGTGTGTGTGTACCAGCAACATTCTTACCGAATCAATGACCCCCTGCAGCGCTTCAAAGCCATCATTCACAGGGAAGACATGGTCCTTGCTGTCGGCGATCTTCGCAAGCTGTTAGGGACAGATAACGAATCACGAGGCAGATCATCACAAAGTCTCAACCACCTCCCAGTCTACAACACGAAAAAAAACACATTCTTGACACAGATTTGAAACTTCCCATGTTAGGCTACCAGCCCAACACGGCCTCCGGCGGCCTGTGCCTGGTGGACAGCTTGAGCCGCCGTGTCTAATCGGAGCACGTGGGAAAGGCCCAGCGGTAAAAAGCACGCACCTGTGTCTCGTTGAAGTCCTTCACCCCCACACAGTACACCGAGGCCCCCAGGCTGCGTGAGCGGTTGGCCTGTCCGGTGTCCGCGGACGAGGGGACGAAAAAAAACACAAAAAACAGGGAAGAGGCTCAACACGTGGACTCTGTTACCGCACGGCATTTCGCAAATCTGACCACTTCAGACCAACTCAGAGAGAAAAGGTATTGACAACTGATGTACCGTAGCTCAGAGAGGAGAGTTTGCTTCCCTAACTGGGATGTAAATGGGCCCTGGGCCCTCTAGGTCCTCTCATTACCCCGGTGCCAAATGTTCCATTTCCTGAGAGGCAGTCTAAGCCTCGCTTAGTGACGGACCTCACAGAATCCCTTTGAGGAGCCCTCCTAGGATGAGGGAGATCTTCTTACTGGGGGTTTGAGAGCCATGAGAGCCGTCCGCCTCACTGCACCCATGCGTGAGTTGCAGCCCTGCATGTCCACATGTGCTTGATGGCGCTCCCGCCGCTCAAACACGCCTGCACCAGTGCTTCTTGAGCTGAGATAAATCATTGGTTCCTGCTGCAGATGTGTGGCCAATGACTGAGTCTCTTTCATTCACGGGCCATATGGGAGACATCAATTTGGCAGATGCCCTGACCTTTTTTTCCCCCCCCAAAACTAAGGGTTCAAAAGGGTACTGCCACGAAGATGTATATTGTGTATAACGTTGGATTCATGCCATTAAGTAAATAGTTTGTTTTACAATTTGCAATGTCTTTTTCTATCTCTCCTAGGCATATGTCCTTATATGTCCTGTCTCCCGTCCTATCAGACTGCATCCTACCTCTCTCTCTCTCTCCCCACTAACACTGCATCCTACCTCTCTCTCTCTCTCCCCACTAACACTGCATCCTACCTCTCTCTCTCCCCCCAATAACACTGCATCCTACCTCTCTCTCTCTCTCCAATAACACTGCATCCTACCTCTCTCTCTCTCTCTCCAATAACCCTGCATCCTACCTCTCTCTCTCCCCCAATAACCCTGCATCCTACCTCTCTCTCTCCCCACTAACACTGCATCCTACCTCTCTCTCTCCCCCCAATAACACTGCATCCTACCTCTCTCTCTCTCTCCAATAACACTGCATCCTACCTCTCTCTCTCTCTCCAATAACCCTGCATCCTACCTCTCTCTCTCCCCCCAATAACCCTGCATCCTACCTCTCTCTCTCTCTCTCCAATAACACTGCATCCTACCTCTCTCTCTCTCTCCAATAACCCTGCATCCTACCCCTCTCTCTCCCCCCAATAACCCTGCATCCTACCTCTCTCTCTCCCCCCAATAACCCTGCATCCTACCTCTCTCTCTCCCCCCAATAACCCTGCATCCTACCTCTCTCTCTCCCCCCAATAACCCTGCATCCTACCTCTCTCTCTGCATAGTAGAAGAGGTCCTCATGCAGCTCTCCATCCGTGAGAGCGATGATGACACTGGCGGTGCGGTAGCCTAGCAACAGATGAACAGATCACTTCCATTAGAAGCCAGGCTTCAAACAAGGCCTCTGGGGAATGAGTTACTTATCACTGAAGTCCTCAAAACTCTGCACATTTGCCAACAGACAGAGACAGAGACCCAGAGAAGGATCAGACACGACAGGAAACATTCTGAGGATTTTTTGGATGAAAAGCACGTTCACACCTTCAGAGTTTCCATGGTAGATCTGCTCGCTGGCCTGTAAGAGAAGAGGAACTGTAATGAAACACTACATACTGTCCAAAGCTGTTCAGGGAGGAAAAGCACTCTCACACACAGATGCGGACTGATACAGGTGCCATTTTGGCTCCATTCTCTGCCTTTGTTCTCCAGCCAGATTTTGGAGATAAAAGTCCAGCTCAGGACAGTGGAGGCAGGCGAAGGCTCACCCTCTGGATGCCCTCGTGCATGAAGGTGTCTCCACCCGGACGAACCATATAGAGATCCTCAAGGCCCTGGCGAATACGCTCCCTGGGGGACGTGACCGAGAGACAGATGTAAGACTACAAATCCCATCCACACAGTTACGACACACGACGGCTAAGACAATCAGTGCTGACGAAGATATGTCACGGGGTTCTCTTTTAAAAAGAGTTTTCTGTTTCAAAGGTTTTATGAGGGTTTCAAAATGTGGAGATGAAAATGGGATATCGTGAGCTTTTGGCACAGGGCACTGTCAGACCGGTAAGGAAACGATACTGGTGTAAAATGAGATAGCAGGAAGACTATAAACACTGAAGACGTTTTGTGGCTGGATGGAAACCGAGCCGAAGGAAAGATTAGACAGATAGCCACGCACAATATGTGAGCCACATGTTTAAAGTCCGTGGTTTGCCAGAATAATAGCATTGCCAGTTCTTAGCACCGAACGGATATTGTGCTGCATTTACGTTTTGATATTCAGAATTCTCAAACATATTTGCAATGTATGTGTGTGTGTAGTCTTAGATTGAGATGTTTGAAACGAACAAAGGTCCGAAAAGGAGGACCCCTCCCATACGGTATCCGTTGTTATCGACCCACAATGGCCGGGTTTCCCAGATTCGTTAAGAAGCTCTTAATGCCAAGAGCTTCTTAGGAGCGTTCTAAGAGCGTTCTAGAGCGTTCTTAGAACGCTCCTAAGAAGCTCTTGGCGTTAAGAGCTTCTTAACGAATCTGGGAAACCCGGCCAATGGCGGTATCACGTCACTGTGTGTGTGTGTGTGTGTGTGTGTGTGTGTGAGGGGCTGAAAGGGCTGAGAAGCACCTATGTCGGGGCAGAAAAAAGCGCGTTCAGGGGGTCAGAGGGCTGAGCGGTTAGGGAATCGGGCTATTAATCAGAAGGTTGCCGGTTCGATTCCCGGACGGTAAAATTACGTTGTGTCCTTGGGCAAGGCACTTCACCCTACTTGCCTCGGGGGGAATGTCCCTATTCTTACTGTAAGTCGCTCTGGATACGAGCGTCTGCTAAATGACTAAATGTTATGTAAATGTGTTCACACACCTGTCCTCCGTGAGTCTCATGAGGATCCGGCCTTCTGTGGAGAACACGATGAAGGACATGCGCAGCTGTGGACTGAGGTGGACACAAGAGAGAGATCAGATTAGCAACGTCACGTCTTCACTGGAGTCCAGCGGGCCGTCTCCTTACCTCGCGATAGTGAACACTATACTCACCTTATGAACTTGTGAGCCAGATGCTCGACAAAGTGATAGATTTCCTCCCAGTGATGCTGAACACTCCCGGATCTATAAAGATAGATCACATGTTTCGGAGTTATTTCACCCGTCCTGAGTGGAAAGCGACAGAAGAAGCAGGCTGCGTTACTGCGCTGGACTTGGTTGTGTGGTACAGCAGGCTATGCTGATGTGATGGTGGGCTGATATGCCCTCCAGAACCACTCTCTCGTTCCACCCTCGAACGAAGGCGGAGGCCTTCATTACTGGTATCTCTGTGCATGAATAGATGCAGGCATTACAGTACGATTAAATGCATGCCATATTTGAACAGAATAAATGACCTTATGCTGATGAACAGCGGTTACATCTACTTCGCATGGCGTGACGATGCCTTTCTGATGCACCAGTAATGATCTCAGTGTTATTGCAGTGTAGGTTAATTATCCGTCATTACACTGTACTCGCTGGAGTCGTTCTATACTTACAATTAGACAAGTCTGGCTAGGATGCAAGACAACATTACCTCACCACTAAGCACAGCTGACCAAATGATACAGAGGTTGTTTATTTTCAGGTCTTACCCAATTCATAACACAACATTGCCATTGTTTATGTTTTAGGGAGGATCACATTTGACCCACTGAACTCCCGACCTTGTAATGGTTTCCCTGCAAAACGTTCTCTCAGATCGTGGGACATGGGGAGAAAACTAGTAGTCAGTGTTTGTTTCCCAATCCTTTTGGATTTACCTAGATTATTCTTATAATAACTATCACTATCGCTTTAATAGCGATATCAATTCTAATCTACATTCTCTACTGTCTCGCTGTCTTCCTTGCAGCGTTGCATTTCTCAAACACCTCTTTTTTCCATTGTTACCAAGATAAGTCCCAATACACAGAGAGGAGCCAAGAGGCTGAGAAGTTGGAACATCTGGACCTAATGGAGAAAAGGTTGCACACACAGAAGAAGAAGAAGGAGGAGGAGGAGGAGGAGAGAAGTGATTAGACAGACACTGCAAGAAGACAGTTCATGACAGAGAAAGAGCATCAGTTTCTTTGCAGTTCAAACAAGCTTTTTTACGAGAGCGAAGGATGACTTGTAGTGAAGCACTGGAGCACAGCCTGTGCAATGGCCTTTGTCATACACTCTTAGCGTTTGTTATCAGATGCGGCCAATCAGAGCACACTGCAGATCAAACTCTGCAAAAGAAACGTTTGGTTCTGTCTTGAGTCCAGAGTTTCCACTAAGCTAAATGTTGTGCCAACACAGAAATGTCTGCCTGTTGCTGGCATTCCGCTGTATGTCAAATGGAAAATTCATCACCAGATACAGTAGTAGCCTTGCTAAGAAATGGAGTACAGGAAGAGTTAGACTTAATAACAAGGCAACAATTTCCACGTTTCACAGTTCTAACAGTATTTCAGTGGTTAGAGTAAAGGAATGGCCTGGGTTTTTTTTACACACAACACTGCAATCTGATAAATTACCTGATGGAAAACAAGCTAACAAAGTCAAGATTCTGTTGTCATTTGCATCAACGTTTAACATTGATCCTTTATTTAATTTATAGAGTTAGTGCACACGGTTAATCCCAATGATTTTGACCCAACTTCCTGTCATCTGCATGGTAGGAAAATAGCCTTAGTACCATGCCTTATTTTTTGCCTTATTTAATATCTAGTGGTATTGTCCAATATGAAAACATGGTCTGTTTCTCACAGCATTTAGGTGCTCTCCGTTGGCATTTGAGGATATCTGAGGTAAAAGTCCTGAAGAAACATCTATACCGTAAACTCAGTGGTATCACAAAGGTCAGTTATGGTAATAGTAGGCTGCTGTTTTTGGAATTCTAATTATTTCTGATTGGGAACAGATGTGTATAGAGACTGGGCCCAGAATCAGTCCAAAGACAATAACTTGACTAAGTGAAGAGGATTATGTTAAGGCATGCAAAGCAGTGCAAGTTGTTTACGTTGAAAAAGTGTATTTTGTTCCCACTTTTGTCACCATGAACTCCCATATGAGATCACTGCTGTGCTTTTCCTGATCCATGTAACTCAAGACAACATTACAGGTACATAATACCGTTGTAATTGTATTTTAAAGAGGGTTTGTGGAAGGGATTTCCATCCTGGGCACCAGACTCAACTAGTCCGTAAGTCTATAGGTCAGCATCTGTTCAAACAGGGTCAAATAAACAAACGGTAGAAGAAAAAACACCTGAAATCGTTTGACCTTGAATTTACCGAATACTTTGCCTCTACATCCCATGTGTGACTGGGGAGACATTACACAACTGTTAGATAATGTGAGCTACAGGGATCATTGAAGTCGAAGGAATAATGCATCTGCTGACGTCAATCTATTCCTGCCTTTTGAGGAAATCTATATTCCTGTGAAGTGTTTCAAAAATGAAGAAAAGAAAGTATTAAGATGTGATGCTCAAACGTTTTCCTGGAATTGAATTTTAGAATTGAAATAGATGGTTTATTTGAGATGTTGTGCACAACATCAAAGTTTTTAATAGTCAGCACTTGGCAACAGAACTACCTTATGACCACAGGGGGCGACGGAATGACTATTCAGTTCTGAAAGAGTCCAAGTCCAACTTCATCCCACTGAAACTGACATTGACAGATGTCCCTGACATCTGACAGTTCAGAATTCACCTACTGATGTAAATGTCTTATTCAGGCAAGCACTTAGTAGCTAATTCTCAACTCCTAGAAAGAATCATCAAGGAAGACTTCTTTTGTTTGATGGAGATTGTCCTAAGATCATGCTCAGGTATTTACAAATGCATGGTAGATAAGGAATCGTGCCAGTTAACACTAACATAACAGTTAAAAGACAAACTGTACACAAACCTTGCAGAGACTAAAATGTTTTTGATGAGCAAAACATCAGACCTTCACTAAAGCACAGAATTTCCCAGATTCTGCATGGCATGCTAAACAACAAACATGGTTCACAAATGCCGTGAGTCAAACATGACAGGACGAGCTAGATGAGTAACTCACTTGTCCAAGACAAAGTACAGGTCAAATCCTCCAAAGCAGGACGGTCTTGGCTGGCCTCTGTCCTGGTCCTGTCCTGTGCTGCCAGCTGTCAACATCACCAGCACAGCACCCAGAAACACAGGGAAACAGAACCCATGGCACATTGCTCCCATTAGAAAAAAGCTTCTTTCAAAGTAGAGGAAGCCACCGTGATCAACAATGTGGAGAGTCTCTCCCTGGCGGATCTTCCTCCCGTCCTCCTAAGTTATCCAAAGAGTAGCAGAGTGGCTTTGATGGCTGCAGTGGTCAGGGAAGAGAAGATGCTATCTGTTTCAGTTGGGTCAGGAAACTCTTTTCACAGGTCAAAGATAGAACAGTGACCTCTAAGATACACACTCCACTTGGCCTCCTTTTTTCTCCTCTCTTGTTAGAAATAAAAAGTACATCCCATCAGCTCCGCAGAGAACTATGTAATTGTGTCTCACAGTCTCCACAAGCCTTCTTGGAGTGTCTGAGTCTCCAACTCTTTCTTACAAAGAGTTGGGGTTAATGGAGACAAAGAATTAAGGACAAATGACATCTCTCTACTTTTGCTGTCATCTAGTGGTCATATAAGGTAACAGATTCGAATTTAGAATTTTAGAAACCCAGGCACTTATTTTCAGTTAAAGGTAAAATAGGGACGATTTTTTCAGTTCACCAAAATATACCTTTTGTCCCCCTAAATATGTTGTGTAACCTGACTGAGGTCCTATGATAGCTGTTTAGCAACACAGACAGCTAAGTGTGAACGTCAATATTACATTTAAAGATGCATTGCTTGCCTCTGGCATTGTAAAACGTCAGTTTGCTAGAGTTTTGATGGGATTTGATGGGTAATGGGATTCCGTTCAGTGCATCTATTGTCTGAATCTAAAGCCCTAAACACAAGGTCAATCTGGTTCCTGGAATAATGAACACCTGAGGATATCTCTACTAAACAAAACTACCCTTCTCACTATCCTACCCTCCGAGCTTCTGGACACATCATTTATGGTAAAACGTTGTGTAAGCTGCAAGACAAACAAGTCAATGACCTAGACTAATATTGACCACAGAGTGGTTGTGTCCGTAGGAACATCAAACATGACTATCCAATAGATATCTCTCCCTTGTAATTTGCTTGACAGTGAATAGCCATCATGGTGAGTGTCTGTCTTTTAATGAAGGTGTAAGGCCTTCATAACGCAGTTATAATAATAATCTCAATCTTATGATGCGTCTTTGAAATGTTTAATATTTCGTCCTCCTCTCTTCCTAGCTGGTTCTTGATGTGCTCCTGTGCGCTTTACCTTCAATGCTCGACACTGCATGCTTTTTTCGCTGGGTTTCCAGGTGAAAAACAAAGCCAACTGTCTTGACACAAAATAAGCAGTAAAGCGTTCTCACACAGTTCATATTTGTATTTTTATTAGGTGTAACTCAGTGTCAGGATGCAGCTTGACACACCTTGGTTACATGAGATGACAGAATTTCATTCACTTCCCAGTAACATAAAGAACTGCATCTTTATCCCACAGCGCTGATGATTCCACACTCAGTGGATGGATCGTCCTTTTTATGGATAATATGTTTACATGTTTTCTGATCAAACTCAGAGACACAGTCATCTGGGATTCTAATACCAGTTGGATACCTGCAATTAAATAGCATAATTAAAGTTAGCATTTAAGACAACTTAAATGTCTCAGCAGTTTTACAGATGAGCAATGTTCTTAAAAATAATTTAAACCAAAATATGTAACAGAAATCGAGGTCTTTTGGGATCTCAATACTCACCCGTGGCAGCAGGTAATTTCTAATGTGATGTCAGAGCGACAACTACAGTCCATGCAGTCGCGGTTTGTCCAGTCGGAGCCCACAACGTACCACGTCTCATCTGCGCTGTCCCAACAATGGGTCTTGCCTAAAATAAATAAATAAAGATGTCATGAAAAAATTACAATAAAACATCAACTGTCTGTTTGTGTTTGTTTTAGTTCATGCTTGTTTGGTTGGGGTTGTCTTTTACCTTTAGTCTGAGCACGGTAGCATGCAGCGTTGAGCATTGAAGGTAGAGCGCACAGGAGCACACCAAGAACCAGTGACCTCTGAAGAGGAAGAAAGGAGGAAGAACAGTTAAAAATTCCAGAGACACATCAAGGACGACATCTAGGCTACATTATCTAGGCCGTACACCTTCATTCAAAGACAGACACTAACCATGATGGCGTTTTCAGTGTGGAGTTGGAGCGTGCACTGCTGTTTTTAAGCTTTGACCCAGATTAACCTTTGGAACTGAACAGAAAAACAGCATGATTTACTGAAGCAACGTTCCATGTGTTCATGGCAGACAAGCCACCTGGTCCTTTAACAGTAGGCAGCACAAGGGTTAATAATAGGTTATTGACGTGTTTATCTTTCAGATTAAAGAACATTTGGTTTACACTGTGCGACAGGTAAAGACGTGACCAGCTGTTTATTCTTAAATTATATATTTTCAAGTCCGACATACTTACAGACAGTAATTTATGTGTGACAAATAAATAGGCCTATCGTTCGGTCCGCAAAATCCGTTCCGTGTTTTGCATGACTTCCGTGGCGCGTCTCCTGCTAGTGCAAAACAAAAGGAAATCGGCCACACCATCAGCAAGCGGCGGAGCTTCACGGAAGCTAACATATTAGCTGGAATGTTTTGACTACCTTAAATAATACACGGAAACAAGTACATTAATTCTACACTATTTCCCTACATTTACATATTATTAAAGCAAATGGAAAGAATGCGAAAAGGTGAGTAGCTAGCTGGAAGAGTTACTCGCGAGACATGACGTTCTGTAGAGCTACCAGCTAGCTAGAGCTAACTGGCTAGTTAGCTCTTTCATGCTAGTAAGGGAATTGCTGCAAGTGTTACTCAAATCAAATGTTTATTATTGTGTTTTGATTGGCCCTGTATCTAGCAAATTGTATGGGGGACAAAGTAGCATTACCTAACACTAGCTATTTTGACAGAGTTAACGTTATAGCTTGCTGGCTATGCTAACTACGGCAGTCCATGACGAGGGTGTTTCAGCTGCTATTCCTTAACATAATCTTTCGTTTTTCAGGCTTTTGATAAAACCCCTTCCAAATACTGGACCGTCGGGGCCCTAGTGGAGGATGCACCGGGGTGCGGACAGGGATTTCCAGATGTCCACACGGAGAATGGGGACATCTTTGTTATTCCAGCTCTCGGCCCACGAGCGCGAGCTCGACTTGGTGTTCCTGGACCACAGCTATGCCAAACCGTGGAATGCCCACCCGGACGCTAGCAGTGCCCGACCCACTCGCATGCTGTTCGTAACACCGCGTCGCCAGCCTGATTCCTCATTGTGAGTATTCGTGTATTGAGCTGTTAAATACAGAACCGCAATAGAAAGTGGCATGTCTGTGTAGCTTAGGTCTGATAGCGATACTTATAAGACCAGCGTCCAACCTTCATGACAATATCAATGTGTTTGAACTTTTAAATCAGCCGTTTCACCGTGTTTAATCCGATTTTGGTGTTTACAGGTGTAATGTCATCTCTTCTAGGGAATCGGACCCCTCCATCGATGTAGAAACTGTCACACCTACGCCAGTGCCGTTGTATGACAACCACAAGGCTCGTAGTGTGATGAAAGAGTGCGAGCGCCACGTCTTATTCGCGCGCACAGTTGCAGATGGCCCCCCACCGCCTGATGACTGGGAAGAACACATCAACAAGTCAGTTACAGAAAAACTCCCAACTGCAATCTTATGATCACTCTATGCTCCTACAGCAGACCCATTAACCCAATATTTCTCTACAGTATACATGTAAACTCTATACCTTTCTACAGCATACCTATGACCATATATCCTCATACTGTGTACATACAAGCCCCATATTCCTCTTCAGTATACCTGTGAAACATTATATCTTGCTGCAGTATACCTATACACCCTATGTTTCTTAATGTGTCTCTTATCACTCAGACTTGTTATGCTACCTGGCATGTACTGGTTTATTTGTGTCAATCTCTGCTGTGAGTTGTGATCCTCATTTTTCCTCATTGCAGGACTGGATGGTCACTATCGCAAAATAAATTATTCAACAAAGTGCTGAAGGCCCTGCAAGCAGAACGGTTGGCCCGGTTGGCCAATGAAAACGTGAGCTTGCGACCTCTGTGTCTGATAAACTATTGGTTGGACATGTGGCTGTTTGATAAAAATAAATAAATACATTAGTTCCTTAAGATATCGCCTCAGGCAAAATATTAGCACCAAGATGTAATGGATGACATTGAATGGGACTGTGTCCCTCACCATCCTTCTTTCCCACCAGGCCTCCAACGAACCAGTACTTCGAAGGATCGCCGTGGACAAGTGTGCCAGGAAGGTGCGTCACGCGCTAGCTAGCGTGAACTGGGACACCAAGCTAACCCAGTGGTTGCACACCACCATGATCGAGTCTCTCAGCCTGGCCATGCTGGCCGCGTACCTGGACGTGCTGCAAACGCTCAAGAGCAAGGTAGCCTGTCTGCCGCGCGCGCCATTCTAGCTTTCACTTATATATTCAAAGTTTAGAAATGAGGGTATTTCCATTATGTATCATAGATCAGCATAAGAAACATGACAGTTGGATTACGCTGTAGATCGTCTTATGCCAGGTCCTTGACTTCCTGTTCCTTTCCCGTGTGTGTGCGTGCAGCTGCCCTCCCTGATAGACAGGATGCTGCAGACGTCGTCGGTGAAGACGGGAGCCGCGGGTGCGGAGGCCCTGTCCCTCCTCCTGAAGAGGCCCTGGGACCCGGCCGTAGGAGTGCTGTCACACAACAAGCCGGTACCACTCCCCTCCCGCTTTCACGCCCCTTTCAACACATTTACATTTAGTCATTTAGCAGATGCTCTTATCCAGAGGGACTTATAGTAAGTACAGGGACATTCCCCCCGAGGCAAGTAGGGTGAAGTGCGTTGCCCAAGGACACAACGTCATTTTTCACGGCCGGGAATCAAACCGGCAACCTTCTGATTAATAGCCCAATTCCCTAACCGCTCAACCATCTGACTCCCCTACGAACACGGTGTTCTTAGGTTTTGGTACACCTTTTTTTTTTTTAGGGCTGTCCCCAATCCCAGAAGCCTTTCAAAGTGGGATGTCGACTGAACTCTTCTCTGTGTGTGTTTTTGTGCTTAAGAGCAAGCTCCCCGGCTCCCCCCTCATCCTCATCGCTCCGTCTGGGCCCACCAACCCTGCCTTCTCCACCTCGCGCAGGATGAGGTTCTGGCAGTCGCAGCTGTCCTGCCTGGGAAAGGTCTGGAGCCCGGAGCGTGTACATTTGTAGCTTACGCCAAAAGCTCATTATCCTCCCCACTTGAGGGTGAAGTTGTGTAACACGCATTGTTCCTCTCAGGTAATCCCAGTCAACACCCATGTGAACAGCGGGGCCAATGTGGGCATCACGCAGTGTCTGGAACACATGCTGGGTACTGTCAGAGCCAAAGTTATCGAGGTACCGCTGTTAAATCAACCTAAAACTTGATACCATTGATAGAAATGTGTAACTAAATGGATGGTGCTTTTCCATTTTAGTTGTATTAATTAAAAACATAGAGCTTTTAAATAGATTTGGGCGCCATACTGAGTCTTCATGGTTCTGTTTGTTTCCATGTTTTCATCAGGTCCACAGTCACTTCCCCCTCAAACCCATCATCCTGGTTGGCTGGAACGTGGGCGCGCTCATTTCCTGTCACGTGAGTCTGCTCTCTTTCTTGTGTTTGCCTGCTGTTTCATACCTCTCAGGAAAAGGGTCTCCGACCACTCCGACACTAATCTAGCACAGCTGATGCTAATAATTAGCTGGTGGATCAGGTTACTAGTGTTGAAGCAGTGTGGTTGGAGCATTTGTCAATTGGAGCTTATAGAAAACAAAAAACATCCAAAACAACCCCTGTTCTGTGTTAGCTGTGGATGAAAGCGTCTCCTAAACGAATACATCAGCTTATAGACACAATGTCAAAATCTGTAATGAAGTGGACTTGTGTTTCCCAGGTGTCTCTCATGGAGTACCTGACCGCTGTGGTGTGCCTGGGCTTCCCCCTGATGTCAGCCAGCGGACCCAGAGGGGTAGGCAACATCTTCCACCTCTTCAAACGTCCCCTCCCTCCCTCCCTTACGGTTCCTGGCTCTACACTGAATCTCTCGAAATAAAACGAATGCCCTTAAAAAAAATATCGTAAAGGAGACTGATGGTGTGTGTGTTGTGGGCTGGCAGGATGTGGACGACCCTCTGCTGGACATGAAGACTCCGGTGCTGTTTGTGGCGGGTCAGAACGCCCTGCAGAGCAGCACGGAGGCCATGGAGGAGTTCAGGGACAAGCTGAGGGCCGACAACAGTCTGGTGGTGGTGGGAGGAGCCGACGACAACCTCAGGTTCGGACGCCGCTCACCCCCCCCCCCCCCCCCCCCCCTCACCCCTCCACTGTTCAGGGGTTTAAAGGCCTGGCCCCGTTTTCCTCTAATTCCTGTTGAAATGGCTTCCCCTCCGCAGGATCAACTCCACCAAGATGAAGTCCGAAGGACTAACGCAGACCATGGTGGATCGATGCATTCAGGTGAGCCCATGTCTGTCTCATCCACAAAATCTGCTGTTTAACTGAAGACTTTTATCTGGCGGGCCCCTTTTCTGGAAGTACCAAGTGATAAACCATCTCTCTCTCTCTCTCCTCCACCCTCTCCACTTCCTGTGCCGATGGGCAGGACGAGATAGCGGACTTCCTGTCGGGGGTGCTGACGCGGTCGGAGGGCCACGGGCACAGCCCGGGGGAGATGAGAGACCTGGACACGGAGAAGAAGAAGAAGCCCCGCCGGGAGCTGCCCTTCGACCTGGAGCGGGCGCGGCCCTCGTCCCCCGCCCTGCGCGTGCCCATCTCCCCCTCAGGCTCGGAGGTCAGGCCTACCGACGCTCTCCACTCTCTCATGGTTAGGAAGGCAGCCGGGGCCAGGACACACACACATGCATATATATACTCACATCCCTCCAGGATATATAGACATATCCTGGAGGGATAGGGGGAAGGGTTTAGCTGAGTGGTTAGAGCACTTCAGATCAAGAGATCACAGGTTCAAATCCCTCCTGTACTGTACGTTGTCGGGGATGAACGCGTCGGCGAGACACGCCCCCTACGTGTGTTGTGGTTCTGTCCAGTCACCCGTGCTCCTGTGCATGTCCTGTGTCCTCAGGACCTGTCCAGTGTGTGTAGCAGTCCCACCTCAAGCCCCAAACCAAAGACGTCAGGCCTGTCCCCGGCACAGAAGTCCAGTCTGATCACAGCCACCCAGCTCCTCAAGACCCACATGCAGAGGTCCGGGACCGTGCTCACGCACAAGCAGGCGCAAGGTTTGTACGCCGCAACACGCACACACACACAGAGCTCTCACCTTCACTTTGTTGTGTGAGCTTGTCACAGTGAGTCAGTGCGTTTCGATCCTGCTCTGTTTGTGGGCCAGTAGAGATGAATGCAGCCTTTCGCTGCTCGTAAAGAAAGGATGAACAGCTGTTTGTTTCGACGTTCTCGTCCTGGTTATAAGCCACGCCACCTGTACGTGAACGAAGTCCTTTAAACCGCCTCTTCTGCACTTTCTCTCTTTCTGCCGCTGTCTTTCCGTCTTTCGTTTCCAATTCCTTCCAGCTCAGTTTGCTGCTTTTATGAAACAAAACATGCTTGTGAGGAAAAGCCTTCCTCCGGGCACCCCCTCCTGTGTCTTCGGTAAGTCTCTATCCTCACTCCTGTTCTCCCCCTCCCCTCTTCTCTTCTTTCACCTCCTCCAATCCCGCTCTTCTCCCCCTTTCCACCGCACAGGGTTACCATCGTTCAGGGGGTCAGCATGGGTTGCCCGCGGGCTGTTGCGCGACTGTCTAACGTCACGCCTGTGTGTGTGTGTGTTGCAGTGCCCGTGTCCAGCGAGCAGACGGAGGGCCTGGACAGGGACGAGCTGAGGACCCACGTGAAGAGGAGGCAGTCTCCCAGCCCCAACACCACCAAGGGCGCCAAGAGGGCCAAGATCAAGGTGACCATCGTGTCCCATGGAGAGACAGCAGGGGGCGCCATCAGCTCTGCTGCTCAGGAAGGTGGGTGGCGGCTTCTTCTTCTCTATACAGAAAAGTGTGATGGCTCTGGATGGTTTTCTATGAGCTTAAAGCTACTATCGGAGAATGTCATGTATTGATTTAGTAACATATGGCTTAAAGTGATGTAGTGTTTCGGTGGTGTATCGTCAGGAAGGCTAAAGCAGGCTGTGTCTCTCTCCCCAGCGGGGGCGTCTGGGAAGCCCCTCAGCGTGAGCGTGGGACACACCGTGTCTGGAGCCAAGGAGCTGTCTGGCCTCCTCACAGCCCAGCGGTACGCCTGGTCCGCACGCACGCACTCTCACACACACCCTCCATACCCAACACACACACACAGGAATGAACATGTCACCTGGCTGGGGCAGGTTTGATGCTAATGGGTTTGATTGACGAGTTGTGGACTCTGGCTGGAAGGTTTTTTTGTTGGATGGAAAGTAAAAAAACACAAACACTTAACGGAGTGGAATCTCCCTCCAGCCAGCCCTGATGCCTGAGCAGCTTTGAGGAGATGGTTATGTGTGTCGCTGCAGGTCGGGTAGCCTCTCAGAGGGGTGTAGTGCCCTGGCCTCGGGGGGCGGCCCTTTCCACCACCTGCAGACTTGCATGGTGTCAGGTTCCTCCTCACCAGTCCAGGCGCAAGCTCCTGTTACTGCCCAAGGTATCTCCTGCCCACCGTGCTTCCTGCCCACGCGGCCTCTCTCTGCCCCCTGCCATCCTCTGCCCACATGCCAGGCCCTCAATCGGGCGCCCCAGCACACAGCGTGCCCTCACAAAAACGCCAAACATTGCAAAAGTCTGAAAAGCTTAAATGTACAGTTTTTTTATTTTGATTTCAAGTCAGACACACAGGGGGCTCAGCAGGGAGGGGTGGGGAGAGACCTGTATCGTGATAATTGGAACATTCTGTGAGAACATTTCGTGAACCCAGCTCTAAAGTAAACATTGTTATTGATTTCCTATGATATCACCTAAAACTTGGACTTTTGCACAGTACCTACCTCAAATATACCAACTCCCCTAGTTCACCCAGAGCCAACAAATGTCAGGCGTTGTGTTGTCGTGCCTCTGGTGTTGGCCGGGCCCTAACTCAAACTCCCTCCTCGTCAACTCACCCTGTCCGTCTGTCCATTCCAGCTTCCGCCAGCAGCCTCCTTCAAGGCCTAAGTTTCAGTCTCCAGGAGATCGTCACCAAGTCCCCTAGCCTGCCCTCCACAGCAGCTAACATGGGATCCACTCAGGTACCTGTCGGCCAATGCAACCTCATCAATAGACTTCCCTCAATACTTTGTGGATATATTATGTCCTCACTAATATTAGATGACACAAATGACATGTAGAGTTGAGTGATGTTAACTCTCTGTGTGTGTGTGTGTGTGTGTGTGTGTGTGTGTGTGTGTGTGTGTGTGTCCAGGCTCCCAGTGGGAAGCCCCAGGTCCTGGGCTCCATGGGCCCAGGCAGCAGCACCTTGCTCCGGGCCCTCCCCGTGGTCTCCACAGGAGGGGTGTCCAAGACCACCGCCATCCACCAGCTCCTCACCAACGGAGGGCTAGCCAAGCTGGCCAGCAGCCTGCCCGGCCTGGCGCACATCTCCACCCAGAGCGCTGGTATGTCTCGCACTGCCAAACCGCGACGGCCGCGCTGAATATCCACGGGGGTCGCCCCTCGCTCTCTCCCCCCCCCCACCCCCTGTAGCGGCCAGGCTCTAGAATAGCAGGCACCTGGTCAGGTTACTATGGCTACAGGGCAGCTATAGGAACCATAGGACGGCATTCTCTAGAAGGTGCGTGTGTGTGTCTGGGCAGTTTTCCTCATCTAGATGGGTGAGTCTCCACCACAGGCTGACGTGTAGCGTCTGAGGATTCAGGTAATGGATGAGGATGTTTTGAAGAGCCCCGGCCTTTCAGTGTGAGACGAGCCGTACAGAAGGCAACAGGCGAGAGCCCGAGCCAGACGAGCGATGCCATGTTGACATGAGTCACGTTATTACATAATGTTTATGTACATTAGAAGGGGACGTCTCCTGATGGTCGAAATGCTAATAAGTGAATGCGTGAAACTGTTTGGATGCCAAAACACCGAATGTGTTTTCAATAATTGTGAAATGAAAGGGTATATGAAAAAAATGAAAAAAGATACTAATATGAATCGGTGTCGAAATGGGAATCACGTCCTTGCGTGTCGGCCATTTTGAATAGCGGCCTGGTTCAGACTGCATTTCTTTTACCAGAGCTGTCCACCAGTTCGAGCGACCTCTTTCCTGTTTGTTCTTCATTTTGTTTGCTTGTTCCTTCATGTTAACATCTGTTACAACCTTTTTTATATCACCGTCAAACAAGCAAATCCATGACCTTAGATGCACACGCTACCATTGAACAGGGTAAATATGTTTGGAAGTTGAGAAAAAAAACAAAAACAATAAGAAGCCACAGTACAGCATGTGTTGTCCTCTTGCCTTGTCATTGCAATAAAGACTGCAACAAATCCACGCATCCATCTCTCTTGTTTTGATTGTGCAACGGGTGTCGCAATCTTCCCTGTCCTTTTGTTTCCGGCCTTTTCAGTTGTCTTTGTTTCTGCGTCCTGTGCGTAGTCCGATCTTTCCACGGCTGCCATGCTTGCAAACTGGTTAAAACCCTGTTATGTAGTGATGAGGAGTGTCTGTCTCCACACACTGTGGAGGAGAGCCGTGTAGAAAGGTGTTCACAGCTGTGGCTCAAGTCAAATGCCGTCTGAACATGACAGAACTGAGAGGAATTGGCAGCTTTTCCCCAAAATCCAATGAATTCATTTAGCTTGACACTTTGATCCAAGGCAACACACTTTGGTAAGGGGGGATTTGAACCTGGGACCTCTCTGTCTGCGGTTAGGTGGGCTACCTCTGAGCTGTACCCAGACAGGTTTTGTGTTGTTGGCAGCTGCAGGGCAGAAGCCCCCCCCCACCACTATAACAGTGACACTGAGGGGACAGCCCAGCCGGGTGGGGTCTCTCTGCCAGTCCGGGGAAGCGCTGACCCTGGCAACCGTTTCCAAGCAACACGACGCCAAGGTGGGTCCACTGACTCTTGTCACATGTTTTGCAATTTGTATTTCTGATTTTGCAAGAATGGATTTTTGCATGTTGGCAATGGGGTAGTGTTAGTTCAGCGTTGGCCCTGACTTCCTGTCTGTTCTCCTTTTATGTTTTTAGTTTTTGTTTTGTTTATCGAGTGTTGGTGGTGCTTTGTGCAGTGCTGACCTTTCACGTTCTCCTCACACTGCCCACTTGTCTGAAATCGAACAGGAACTCCTGTTCCTGAGCAGACCCACTGCCATGGTAACCATATGGCCTGAGATCACAGATAATTGTGCTGTTATCTCTGCCACTTCTTTTGATAAGAGTTGTCTCACTCACCGACAATACAATCTAAGTTTTTTTACATACAGTAGAATTCATGATGTTACATGTAAATCTGGTGTGTCGTTTTGATGGTCCGAAGAGTAAATCGGTTCATCATCTGTCGTCCTGTTTCCCAAAATGCAACGTTTTTGAGTTGTTGATTTCCTTTGCAGTGACAGCGCCCAGTACTCTGTCAGGTCACATGCTCCACAAGGTGCTCGGGGTGTTCCAGCCTGCCTTGACTGATGCGCTGCACCAGAACCTCACCGCAATACCATCCCTGTCCCCCACCCAACATGGATCTCCAGCGTCTTGACAAGACCAGCTTTTCGTGTGCCTATATGACAGTTACAAGTTTTTTCTTGGTCATTTAGCAGACGCTCTTATCCAGAGCGACTTACAGTAAGTACAGGGACATTCCCCCCGAGGCAAGTAGGGTGAAGTGCCTTGCCCAAGGACACAACGTCATTTGGCACGGCCGGGAATCGAACCAACAACCTTCTGATTACTAGCCCGACTCCCTAACCGCTCAGCCACCTGACTCCCACAGTTAACACGATATGGAGTGAACAGACCCTTTCATCCAAAGTGACGTTTGAATAATGCATGTCGAAAGCACAGAAGACCACGGATCAGAAGTACGTCGTTCTAACAGAGTCAAGAAACGGTCTCAACGCTCACGAACTGCAGCTTCTCATCCTTCACCCCCTGGTATATGCTCATTGATGACTTCAAATAGCTTGGCTTTAAAAGTCTTCTTTCTTATTTGACATGGTCAACAGTGTGTTTGCTTGTTATTCAGTGTTGACTATAATGGAATGTCAGTCTGTTTGGCTTCAACTGTGTAAGTGAGTCTTATCTTGCAAGGCTGGCTTGTCTCACCCGTTTTATGATTATCTCAGCAAACATTTTGTCAACCGTGAAATTGTCTTTTAATTAATTCTCAGAAGTGTTTTCTTTTCTTTTGAGTGGACATTCAAGGTATATTTATTTGCAGGGGATGTGAAACAGGTAGGGAAGAGCCCAAATTAGACATGTTTTCTAATTAACTTTATAAAGTGTTTTTTAGAGAGAATGAAGAATTGCTCCGTGTATTTTGGAAGTTATTTACTTTGCTCTCACACGACTGTTGAAATGTTCATTCCATTTTTATTTTTTTTATACAATTTTTAAAACAGCAACTATCTGTTCTTTTTTGAGCATGGAAAATCATCTCAACCTTATTTCAGTTCAGGGGGACAGTGAGTTAGTTGTTTTTCACACACAGATTTTCCCCCCAGCGTTTGTCTGTAATGGTGTAGCTGCTTAGGGCCCCAGCTGCAGTGTTAATACGCTCATTTAAGCAGACATCCTCTCTCATCAGGCACACATGGACAGTGGTCAGACAAGACAGAAAGGGAGAGTGTGGTTCTGCGCTTATGTAAGCCAGGCTTTGTGTGTGATAAGCAGGGGATAAGTATGCCAGTCAGGATGGAAGCCAGCGAGTGCTGTTGACTAACCTACACTGTCCCAGTACAGTCTCATATTCACGATCACCCAGCCTCTGCCACACCACGCCAAGGAAGCTTGTGTGGATCAGGGACAGGTCTGGGGAGCCTTGTAAACAGGCTTCCTATAGGGTTCATAGTGTTATTTATCCTATATGAGTTGAGTAGCCTACTTGGGTACAGTAAACATTTAATAAACACAGTTTATTAAATGTGTTGGGTGTTCACTTGTGGTTTATTGTTTGTTTTCAGCGTTATGTTCAGTGTTGTTTTCTAAATACACATGACTGGTCTGGTTAATGATATTTCCACGTGTTAACAGATATCGCTTAAATCAGTGCAGCACTGATACAGAATATCTAAATGATGAAACAAAAATAAAGAACATCCATTGAACTCATCAACTAGAACGCATTTTCTGGAAATTCATCGGGCTTTATGTGACCGTGTATAATTCGTGCGTAAGTGTAGTCACACAAAGTGTCTGTATGTGTTTGCGCGCTCGCATTTGCGTGCGTGAACATTTGTGAGATAAAGAGTGGTGTTACAAAAAAATAATTTTGATCCATTCTAAAATCTTGTTTTTATCCATATTACCGTGTGCATCCCCTAGAGGACAGATGCAGCAATCGCCGGTAGTAGACTGCCCGATATCTGTGCCATGATCACCAAAGTTTGCAGGCAAAGCGCTAGCCCGGAGTAAGGCGAGGGGAGCGAATCACTGCCCCAGAATCAAGACATTGTGGAGAAGCTGAGCTCTTATTTTAAACCCGCCCTCCGGAGAGATCTCATTTCCCCAAAACCTCCCATTTTCTCTCTCTCTCTCTCTCTCCTTCTGTCCCTCTCTCGTCCTTCTTTTTCTTTACCTATGTTTCCCGTCTTTCGCTTTAGCCCCCACTCTAGAACCATGGATCTCACAACGAGATGTTTGTTTCTTCTATCCTGCGTTCGCATGATTTCAGCAATCGATTTGGAAGCAATTGAACCAAGCTACTATGTAGAGCCCGCTACCTCCTCAGACGTGATCGACTACAAGGATCCATGTAAAGCTGGTAAGGGAACGCTATTTACCTTTTATTTTATGTGGACGTAGAGTGCCACGAAATGCTTTTGTGGATTTGGAAGCCTGCTGTCATTTGGGGAAATCCATTTGGAGATGACAGTGGTGAATCTAGTCTTAAATGGATTTAAAGAACGTGTAGGAATATACACATGTCTTCTACTTTTAGCGATAGTTTATTTTAAACGATGTCTTGTTTTGTTTTTTGTGTTTTTTTTGTCAATGCATAGCCTGCAATACAACTGTCATTCTTGTGGACAAATATGAATATAAAGCCGAAAGGCAAATCCAAATTCCTATAGTAGAATTTTCACGGAATCAAAAAGTGTTTGTTCTTGAAACAATAGCAAAGTTATAAAAATGTGTTTGCTATTTGGCTTTAGCCGACAGTTTTGATACCTTGGTGTTAGAATCGAAGTTAAATACAAGTAGGCTGTTATTTTTTAAATGTTCAATTTGTTGGCAAGAATTGGAAATGTCCTTGGGATCTCTTGTAGCCTACTGGAAAAGTCTAGTCTTATACTGTGGTTTGAACATGGCCCATGACATTTAGCATTTACTAATGATTACTTTTACGGGGAAAAATAATTGTTTGTTATAGGGTTGCATTTGGGTCATTACGCAAGTTGGCATACACTTACTTAACCGGCTGTTAACTAATGTGACCATTGAACAGAAGGTTGTTTCTACACCGTGTGTATTTAAATCACCCACAGAAAATTCCGTCAGTTGTTCATATCATGGCACGTTTTAGTACTGGATTATCAAACAAAATTATTAGACCAGTATTAGCAATAACGATTGTTAAAATGTTTGAGGTAGTGCAGCCATCTTCATTTTGATCTGGGTATGGTTCGTTTTTTTCTGGTTGCGAAACCAAATCTTAGTTGTCATTGTAGTGAAGAGTGTTTGCTGTGAACTCAGTGGCTGGCCAAATCCCCTGGAGGAATTTGCTCAGATTCAGTTTTCCATCTGCTGAAGGTATTCAGCTTCCAGATAAAGAGACATCTCTTCAGATTACGGAAACAGAGACATCTTCTCTCAGAAATAACCCACAGCTCCTGAAAGTTATTGGTAATGGTTTGGAATTTGTGTTTCTCGGATTCCCCCATGACGGGGGTCATACTCACACAATGTTCTGTGAGATATGTGTCATGGCCTTGTCTTCCTTACTCATACATTAAAAAATATTGCAATTTTAGGGAAATATATGTTGAGTAATAGGATTAATTACTGATGACAAATTTCCCATAAACCCCCTTGTGATTCTGCTGCTAGTTTGATTGGCTGTGTCCTTCCTGCTTGTTGACATCACAGTTGTGTTTAGAAAAGCATCCTTGCGAAACTCCTCCGTTAGTCACCCGAGTGCGTAGTAGATATGTGTTTGTAAACGTGTAAACACATCACAAGCTGGCAGATGACATCTGAAGTCAAAAGGAAAGTCGTTTGTCACGGGGAGAGAGAGAGGGGGGAATTCAATCACAGGACTAGATCCGCAAATTCCCAACAGCTTAGCACAGGTGCTGGTGGAGAGACAGTTGGAAGGAGAACTCTCTCTCTTTCATCCTCCCTAACTCCCCACCTGGTCCTCTTCAGGGCTGTGCAGTCAGCGGATGAAGCCAGAGGAAGCCATTTGTTGGATCCAACTTGGCCTCCCTCCACAATGATGTGAGGCCCCGCAGGATTCACCCTCATGTGGTTGCCCAGTGACGGATATTTAATGCTGTTTCACCCTCACTCGTTCACCGTTTGGAACATTGACTCACTCAGTCACTCGTGTTCATGCACAGCGAGTGTAAACTGACGGTTTTACAGAAAAGGACCCTGGTGTAGTGTGTCTTTGGACCACGTGTATGTATTGATTGTATCCTATGGACAGCACTGTAGACTTGAGTCCTCAAGTCCTCAAGGTCAACACTTTCCAACATGGTAATTCACTCCGAAGAAAGCATTTCTGTGGTGATACATGATGGTGCCATACAAATGATGCCTCTTATCATCATGCTGACCTACAACTACATTGTGGCTTTGGAAAATGTTGTTAGAAACGTAACTGGTTATTGAGCTTTAGTTTTGTAGATGGATAACTGATGGAAAATTCCTAAGTTCAGAGAGTTGGGATGTTGACAGTATCCTAGCTACTCATTTAGGATTCAAAGAACCCATTGAGATTAGATTAACTAATTTTCTATATGAAAAATGCATGAATGGCAGTCACGCTCTATGTGTATTCTATTTAAATAATCATAGATATGCAGGAGAGCGGAAACCGATTTGACGTTGACATTAAGGCTGCTTACGCTTATTTATTCAGAAGTCATCTTTATCTTGTGTTGGCTGCTTAACCGTGCCGGTGCCTGACAGTCGAAACGTGGCTTTTAGAATCAAATCCCAGCCTGTAGTCCAACTCCACCAGAAACAGCTGCGCTGCATGTGTAGCCTAAATCGGTGCTCTGCAGCGTTGCTCAGCATGTGTCTCTAACCCTGCTGTGGTGTAGAGTCACCCCTGGCTCTCTGCTGTAGCAGGGTTGAACCATCAGCCACCCCCCCCCCACCCTCCACCCTCCCCCCGCCCACCCCCCTCCCGGTCGTCTCTTATGCAAGTGGTTTTCCTGTCTCTCCCCGGCCGCAGGCTCTTTCTCCCCTGGCTGGCCTGGCAGTTGCCCCAGACTGTGGCTCCTTCACAGGCTGCCAGGGGAGAGCGTGGCTGGGGTAGCTGGAGGCCAGGCAGGGGCTGGGCCAGCTCAGGTGAGGTGAGTGCAGGCCATTCAGAGGCTATTGGCAGCTTGTTCCGGGGCTTGTTTACTCCCCCCGAGGAATGTCTGCTGTGTGCAGGCATGCAAGCCTTTAATCATTTGACCGTTTGTGCACGGGTATGTCCTTATCCCGGTCCTTAGAATATACTGTGAAGTATTGGGTGACGAGGTATGTTTGGATCAGAATCAGAATTCGGTTTATTCGCCATGTATGTTATACAAACACTGGAATTTACTGTGGCAGGGAGGTGTAAAGATGACAGTTGTCGGAAGGCTTTAACATTTGAGAAGCACACATTGCTCTGATTGTTTCAGGTGTGTCTGACTGTGGTGTGTGTGTGTGTGTCACAGGCTTGTTGCTTATAGATGGGATCTGTTGCATTGGAAGACATGGGGAGCTTACATCAGCTAGTCAGAGGTTCAGATCCTTCTTATTTAAAGTATTCAACTATTAAATATCCCAACTTTTTCTTAAACGCATTGAATTTCCTAGCATATGAGTTTTTCCAATACATACTCTTAATGTCTGCAAACCAAACAGCGTTTTTGTTGCTCTTTTTCTGTTTTTGAGTGAGGTTTTAAAATGACCCCCCCAAAAAGTGTGTGTGTAAGTACATAATCCTGGTTCATTGGGTCCGTCATCTTTTGAAAGCAAAGGCACATTATTTACAGGTCATCAGATAACTAAAGGTTAAGCTGCCATGTTTGGTCTTTATCATGGAGCATTCTCAGGCCAGACTGCTAATGTGTTTCTCTTCTCAGGTAACACAGTGACTGTCTCCACAGGTTCCGCCTGATTAGACAGCCTAGTTTTGGCCTTAATCTGAGAGCTTTAGTGGGAACAATATGTTTGTTGTCAGTACTAAGTAATAACAAATGATTGGGGAGTGCTCAGTTTTAACGACTCTAAAGGATGCCCAATTAAGCAACAATAATGACAAGCTAAACAGGCACTTCTTTACAATTCAGTTTGTAATTCAGTTTGAGGCCCCTGAATTATTCATTGACGCTCTGTTACTGTTTATCTAGAAAACGGTGTTGTGCACCTTTCCACCTGCAGTGTCTTCTAGATATCGCAATGAAGCTGAATGGTTGTTATTTAGTCATGAAATATGTTTGAGGCGTAGCTGTGTTAATGGGTTTCACAGGCACGTCTTACCAAGGCAAATTACTTTCCCTGTCCTTTGATTTCCCTGTTGTCTCTCCCCGTCTTAACTGTGTCGTTCTATGGAGCCGTGTTTGTTTGTGGCAGACGGCTCTCCTCAGTCTAGGGACTGGAGGGAGACCGCTGACGTTCGGTTGGTTGTCACCAGCGGCAACGACAGGAGAAATCCGACATGCTAATATGGGAGGGTGAAACGTGACAGAGGTAGCCAGTCCCCGGTGGCCTCTCACTGCTGAACCTTCCTTCATGGTGTCACAGAGGCGGGGGTGGGGGACGGTGGGGCGGCGCGGTGCCACTGAACGTGTCTGGATCTCAGATGTGGGTGATCAGGCTCCAGGCTTTTTTTATTTATTTGAAAATAATCCCTGTCCTGAATCCAGGGGCTTTAACCTGCTCTGGAACCTCTCACCTAATTACACCTCAGCTACCTTCAGAAACACACACAGGTGTTGTTTTTCTCCTGCAGGGCTCAAATTGCAGTGCGAGAAAATGTCACGGTAAGCATTTTGTCGAGGAACAACAGCTGGAGGTGTTTTTAGTTTTTAGAACGACAGCAGGGGACCAACATCCCACACACCACCAATCAACCACGAGTGTAGTGTCTTATCACTGTTTACCTCAGTGATGTCACTGTTTACCTCTCTGTCCATGGCTCCTTGTGTCCCTGTCAGTGATTTAAGATACAGTGTCTCAGGGGAGTCAGGTGGCTGAGCGGTTAGGGAATTGGACTAGTAATCCAAAGGTTGCTGGTTCGATTCCCGGCCATGCAAAATGACGTTGTGTCCTTGGGCAAGGCACTTCACCCTACTTGCCTCGGGGGGAAAGTCCCTGTACTTACTGTAAGTCGTTCTGGATAAGAGCATCTGCTAAATGACTAAATGTTAATGTCTCAATGCACAGTGTCTCCACTGTGTGCGTCCTCAGACAGGTTTTGAACGCAGAACCTGTCCCTTAAAAGACGAAGAAACATCCCCCCCCCCCCTCACTCATTCATCACATTGTAATCACCTTCAACACAACACACTGCCGACATCCATTGGAATTCAAATGTCACGTTTGTTTCTAAGCAACCCGGCTGTGTCATTGTGATGCACCCCTGAGCCTGCAGGCCGGACGCTGTTTTACCCCACTCCTCACACCACCTGTGATGGGTAAAATAATAACGCCTCGGCCTTACGATGGTGGAGGGGGCTGTGTGTGTGTGTGTGTATGGGGGAGGGGGGTTGCTCACATCCATAGGGATGTTTGTTGTTTTAGTGTGTCAGTACCAGATGTGCAGCTCTGACGGTCACAGAATGAACCAGGGAGGGTGTTGGCCATGGTGTGTTTGACACTAAGAAGGCCAAGGCCAGGGCATTACAAGAATCAATGGGGCTTTAATTTGATAGAGATCTTGTGTGTAATCGGGCGAGACATGTTGGCTGATGGGTTGGTCACAGATGAGAGGGATTATGATGGTTCAGATTATCTAAAGAGACATTCCTTGCGCGCCGGATCACGAGCAGAGCGCTGTGGAGGAGACGCGTCGGAGATCACTGGGTGTGTGGCCGCTTCAGCCTCCTCGCAGGGGGGGGGGGGGGGGGCGGGGGGGGCGTGCTCCTCCGCGAGGCGTCCGGCGCCACACGCGCTCCGTCTGCCGTCCGACCGCAGAGCTACGAGGCTCCGCTCCGCGCCCCCGTTGAACTCGGAACGGAGCGAATCCTCCAAGTGGATTGAATAGCAGCAAATTGCTCCTCTTTTTTTTGTTTTTTTTGTTTTACCACTCCAGTGAATATTAATACCATGGCTGCAGCTGCTGTCATTTAGGTAATGAATGTTGCTGGAATAGTCTAGCATGACTGTACTCGGTGATGATCTGAGCCCATCTGCCACTTTCTCTGGGGGTTTAATCTACAACAGTCCCTGGTCTCTCTCGCTGTCTGCTCGCATGCAGTCTTTAGACTGTATGCGGGTTCATCAGCTGTGTTTCTCCAGCCCTGCTGCGTTTGCCACTGTGCCCCCTCGTCCTACACCCCGCTACTCCGGAGTGACTCAAAGACTGTGTGTGACTGTGGATAATTAAAGCCGGGAGACAAGGGGATTAATTCACAATCCCTGCAAGACTTTCCATAAACCTGCCGTAGCGTCGCCAGGACGACGACGGAGCCCCGGGGGGGTTGGTTGGGGGGGGGGGGGGGGGGGGGGAATGAGGTCTTAGGCCGTCCGTGGCCGTTCGTTTGCTCACTTCAATCTGCGCTGTTGTCAGGGAACAATGACACGGTGGATTAAAGAGGCTGTCTCCGGCACCGCTATGGGCGATTGGGTCTCCGGGCATGGGGAGGGGAGCACATTGGTCTTCCGGGGAGCCCACGGGGGCTGGAGGGGGCTGGAGGGGGCTGGAGGAGGCTGGAGGAGGCTGGAGGGGGGCTGGAGGAGGCTGGAGGAGGCTGGAGGGGGATGGAGGGGGCTGGAGGGGGCTGGAGGAGGCTGGAGGGGGCAGGAGGGGGCTGGAGGAGGCTGGAGGGGGCTGGAGAGTGAGAGAGGGTGGAGGTGTCGTACAGTCCTTCGTTGGCCTGCGTTTTTCTAGGGTCACTGACGGCCAAACAACAAGGTTCAGAAGGTGCAGCTTCTGTATTTGGGCTGGGTGGAGGCGACGCGCTGAATACCATTTTGTGTTTGTGTCTCAACCGACATCAGGTGGACTGGAGTGAACCTGCTGTCTAACAGCACAGTCCTGTCTCCAAATGTAATTTTAGATTTGTACGAGAGCTTTGCGTTCTCTCATTTTCCTAATCAGACTGTTCTTGGAATCCCATAAAAACCAAAGTGGATGAAAGAGAAACGTGACAGTTAGTGTTTATTACATACTGTATGGACATCTGGTAGCTCGCACTGATCAGATCTGTTCTTGGCAGCGAGGGTCTGTACGAATGCTCATTCCAAATAGCCTGTTTAATGTTAGCTTACACTAGGATAGGCCCTGGTGAGCTGGCCCTGGACTTCTCTGATGGTTAAGGTTTGATGAAATCTACGGCTTTATGTCGATAGTATTTAAGTCCTTTGTGACAATGCATGTAAAAAGTCTATACAACTCAAATGGGATTTGATGCTACGGGGATTTGGTAAGAGTGATCGACCAGTTTTTATTTGGTTCCTCCTTCCATGTGAACAAATGGAGGATCCCTTTTGATTCTCCTGGTATTTTAAACCTGCCCGCGGTGCAAGTCTCATCTTGCAGGCATAGATCCACACATGTTCCTTAATGCTGTCATTAGCTTCCTACCCAGCCAGGCCCAGCTCTGTGCTAGCTGCTAGCTGCTAGCTCCCCGCCCCGATCCTCACTGCTGCCAGGCCAGGGCAGGCAGCCTGCATCCCCTGTCTCCTACATATTGTTTCAATAATTCTCCTCTGGTGAATAGAGATGGCAGCCAAGTCTGCTTTTTTACTTTCCCTATTGTGCTGTCCCCTTTTCGTTGTCTCTCTCTCTCCCCCACGCTATGTCTCTCTCTCTCTCTCTCTCTCTCTCTCTCTCCCCCACGCTGTCTCTCTCTTTCTCCCCCACGCTCTCTCTCTCTCTCCCCCACTCTCTCTCTCTCTCTCTCTCCCCCACTCTCTCTCTCTCTCTCCCCCACTCTCTCTCTCTCTCTCCCCCTCTCTCTCTCTCTCTTTGTTTCTCTCTCTGTTTCTCTCTCTGTTTCTCTCTGTCTCTCTCTCTCTCTCTCTCTCTCTCTCTCTCTCTGTTTCTCAATTTCTCTCTATCTCTCTCTCTGTTTCTCAATTTCTCTCTCTCTATCTCTCTCTCTCTGTTTCTCAATTTCTCTCTCTCTCTCTCAATTTCTCTCTCTCTCTCTCTCTGTTTCTCAATTTCTCTCTCTCTCTCTCTCTCTCTCTCTCTCTCTCTCTCTCTCTCTCTCTCTCTCTCTCTCTCTCTGTTTCTCTCTCTCTCTCACCGCTATCTGACTGTTATCTTCAAAACTGGGAGAGCTCAGTTTTAAGACGGCTTTGTCCTCCATGTTTTTGTTCCCCCATGATACTTGAACCCTCCCTGATTCTCAGATAACTGAACACAACTGACAATGATCGTCTCTTTTCATCAGCAAAACAGTTAAGACAGTTAGTTTGGTAGAATCTCCTTGATCTTAGAGGATATCCCTCACAAACTTTGCTTTGCAATTGCCACACTCATGCACGCACACACAAACACACACACACACACACACAGACACACACAGACAGACAGTATAGTCATTTTTGTTCTCTGCCATGGGGGAAGAGGGCAGGTTGGAGGGCCTGCATGACCCCTCCTCCTCCTCCTCCTCCTCCCTGCTTTCTGCACATGGATTACAGTGCCACCCCTCCCCCCCTCCACCCTCCCCCTTCCTCCCAGCCCCCCAGTCCTGCACACAAGACTGGCTGTAAATTCTGCAAACGTGCTGGTGTTAAAAGCTTGTAAAACAGAGCGGCTTGTCTTTTTGTAGAGGACGCCGAAACTGCCATAGAAATAGGGCATTAAGCATGAAATCCCATAAAGCAGATTCCTTATAAAGTGAGGCTGTATGGTTATTTTCCCCTTTGTCCTTGGCCTCATTAAAAACCTATTACTTGCTCAAGGTGCCCCATATACGGTACCAAGGCGTTGTAAGATCAACTCAAGGACTCATTACTCCAAGGAGATCAGGACACAGTGTGAATTTCACTCAACTACATCTTGATCTGTCTTGCCCATGTGTTATACATGAAATTATCTGAGCGAAAAAGAATGTAAAAAGTCAAAGTGATAAATCTGTCAGCCATGAATATCCCTTCCTCGTTGATTGGCCCCTGTGGTGCAGTGTGGAACAAACAACATTCCTTTTATTTAAACTGCACACAAAACTGCTGTTTCACAACTCGACGTGTCTCAGTTTGAACGTCGGGAGAGAAACGTGAAGTTAGCGTGCGTGTGTGTGTGAGTGTCTCACGTTTTAATGATGTGTCTCTTTCAGTTGCCTTTCTAGGAGACATTGCCCTGGACGAGGAGGACATGCGCATGTTTAAAGTGGACCGGATAGTGGACCTGGCCCGCCACACTGTCCAGACCTTCAATCACACAGACGCAGGTGAGCTAACACACATCCCAGGATATCCCCGCTGATCTTACCGCAGCAGATCTCGTATCATTCTGAGTCAGGGCTCGACAATAACGATGGCCAGGGGGCCAGTAAAAAGTAACGTCGGGACAGTTAAACTAGCAACTCACTGTCCCGATCGGGCCACTGCAAAGCATTGATTGAATTTTTTTTTTTCTTACGCATTGTGAAACTTTACGTCCTGCATGTTTTGCTATCTGCTAAATGCATAAATAACTTTGCAGCTTGTGGGGCGCACCGTTGAGTAGTGTGAGTGGAAGTGAGTTGTGCTTTCATCCAGACTGTGTGACCAAGCTCTCGAATAAGCACACAAGCACTGTGTCTGTACCAGGGGCGTAGCCACGGGTAGGCCTGGGTAGGCACAGGTCTACCCAATTTGTTCTACCCAAAAACGAAAATATCTCCAAAAAAAATGCACCGGGTGCACATCGCAAAGTAAATAAGTTTAAAAAAAACTGAAAAGATGCCTATCCATATTTTTCTAGGCCTACCCAAAAATATTTTTCTGGCTACGCCCCTGGTCTGTACACCCATAGTTTCCACAGTGTGAAGAATGTATATTGTCTTTTACTGTCTTCCTATGAGGATGATAAGCCAGCCTGAGCTGTGTCTATGGGAGTCAGGTGGCTGAGCGGTTAGGGAATCGGGCTAGTAATCAGAAGGTTGCCGGTTCAATTCCTGGCCGTGTAAAAATGATGTTGTGTTTGCCTCGGGGGGAATGTCCCTGTACTTACTGTAAGTCGCTCTGGATAAGAGCGTCTGCTAAATGACTAAATGTAAATGTGTCTAACGCGCTAACTGGCAGTCAGGTTTCGAGGATGCGTGCATCTCCCAGAGCGCAGCACCAAGTGATGGCTCCTCTCCAGGTCTGGATTGGCTGCCGCTAACCAGCTGTTTGTTTATCATCCCGCTCCCTCCCACTGTTTACACAAAAGACTAAACTCCGTAGCCAAACTGTATTTTCCTAATCTCTCAGCCACGTGCTGTGGTCTCATATCTGGGGCCTGTTGTTGTTTTCGCTAACTAAATGTCTAGGTTGGTTTGTTTTGTTGTACTTGATGGGCCAGGTTTAGTCTGCCTCACCTCAAATGCACTGCAGTGCATTCAACAACAAGGCATCTGTTCTCGTGAATTCGCACATCGGTGACTTTGTGTGACATCGTGTGGGACTTTACTTTGCCCCGAACCTCATCATTGGTTGGCGAATTCGATTGACAGGATCGACTACCAATCAAAACGGAGCTGTGTCAAACCGAGGTACACACCGTAGGAAAAGGGCAGCAACCTCCAGACCTGAGAGGGTGTGGCCAGAGGGAGTCATACCGTACGTCATCAGTGGAAACTTCAGTGGTAAGTCCCAACACAGACAGCGACGCTGTGTTTACAATGAAATAGGCATTTCCTGTCAGCGATTGCATGTAGGAATAACAGTGTATACTCACAGCTGAACCCTGCCGGGGTAGCACTCAACAATGAGTGGGTCCATGTTTACGTGCCTGGAAGCTCAGCTCCTCTGACCTCTTTCCTGTCGTGTCTCCAGGCAACCAGCGGGCCATCTTTCGGCAGGCTATGCGTCACTGGGAGAAGCACACCTGTGTGACCTTCATTGAGCGCACGCAGGAGGAGAGCTACATTGTGTTCACCTACCGGCCGTGTGGGTGAGTGTCGTCGTCCGTCCCCCCTACACACACACACACACACACACACACAGAGCTTCCCTCCCGCAGGAAGGAAGCGGAGTCGGTCGGCCATCTCACGACCCCGCAGCATCCCCAAGTCCTTAACGATTTCTCGCTTAAGTGCTTTTCCTTGCCTCTCTCTCCGTGGCCTTTAGTGCTTGCTCGTTCACTAGATCCGCAGTCTGTCTGCATGACTTGTGGTAAATGTAGCCCCCCTGCCAGCCCTGAGAAAGGGGGCCATTCAGAGCTCAGGAATGCTTCCTGCCTGTGCCTCCTCCCGCTGCATCTGCCACCGGGCACGTGTGTCTCATGTGGCGTTTACAACGGCTTCCAGGGGACAGCCTCGCAGCCTTTTCCCATAATCCCCTGCTCTTCCCACTTCCCTCTCCGTAGGGTCCGGTTTTCCGGTGATGCTCGATGCGTTGGCATCTTGGAAAGTGGACAGTGCAGGAACTCGTGACTAGGCCAGACAGAAGCAATCGCTGACAGTCGCACACGGAGGAACAGGACAAATAGGAGATGCAGACCTGGGATACGGGCCCTTTCTTTTCCCCCCCAGACCCAGATGTTGCTAGCCATTTTTAGCCCAGTGACTGCTCTCCAGAGGAACAGGGATGCCGTTACCCACACGAGCAGGCTGGAGTGGCTGGCAGGGAGAAGGGTCTGGCTCTGCTGCATATTCAGTAGGCCCCATCTGTCCTGTCCAAAGTTCAAGGCGTCTCAGGAGAGCATGGCTATGCTCACTGTAATTACAGAGCGGCTGGGGCGCGCCGTGTGTCTGTGTGTCTGTGTGTCTGTGTGTGCGTGTGTGCGTGTGTGTGTGTGTGTGTGGACTAGCCTCCCACACTGAGGCTTTTATGTCAGAAGGAGAAGGAGAAGCAGTCATCCAGATTCCACTCTGACACACTGCAGCCCACCATGTGCAGTTCTGTGGGCTTACATGAATGTCACCAGTGTGTTTTTGCTGAGAGGGGACACACACACATCCACTGGTTCTCCATTTCCCTACACCAAAGACTGAGATAATGCCATCGCTAATAGAGTAAATACGATTGGAGCTTTCACGTTAGGCCACAAATGATTACAGATGCTGCTCCTTGTGAAGTAAACAAAGACTCCCACCACAAATCTCCCTCCAAAGAACAAGTGCTGTTCTCCAATGGTGAAATACTTGTACTTAAAAAAAAGAAGTCTTTACCGGGAATAAAGTAAATAAATACATGTAATAAATACAAACAGACATGCTTGTGGTCCATATTACAGTGTCGAATTTGAACCAGCTGTCCGGGTTAACAGTGGGCAGGAGCTGTCAGTCTCGTGTTGGCTCACCCGGCCCTCACCTCTTGTCTCCATGCAGGTGTTGCTCCTATGTGGGCCGCAGGGGAGGAGGGCCCCAGGCCATCTCCATAGGGAAGAACTGTGACAAGTTTGGGATCGTGGTGCACGAGCTGGGCCACGTGATTGGCTTCTGGCACGAGCACACGAGGCCCGACAGAGACGACCACGTCAGCATCATCAAGGACAACATCCAGCCAGGTACAGTAGAACCAGTAGAACTAACCCTATCAGGGACAACATCCAGCCAGGTACAGTAGAACCAGTAGAACTAACCCTATCAGGGACAACATCCAGCCAGGTACAGTAGAACCAGTAGAACTAACCCTATCAGGGACAACATCCAGCCAGGTGCAGTAGAACCAGTAGAACTAACCCTATCAGGGACAACATCCAGCCAGGTGCAGTAGAACCAGTAGAACTAACCTCATCAGGGACAACATCCTGTTGTTAACGTCGTCAAGGGGTTGCCAAGGATGGTTTTGATTCCGGCCCACATCCTCTTCTCTTCAGCCTGTCCAGTTTTAGTCCAACCTCAGAGCTGGGCTTCGTCACCAGCTTGTTGGCTCTTACACACAGACGTACTGTCCGGGTCAGTAAGCATGGTGGTGTTTGTTGTGTTCCCCTACGCAGGACAAGAGTATAACTTCTTGAAGATGGAGCCAGGGGAGGTGGACTCTCTGGGAGAAGTCTACGACTTTGACAGCATTATGCACTATGCCAGGAACACATTCTCCAGGTAGGAGCTGGGTCAAGTTCCCCTGCATACACCGCAGACAGCATGGAAACATGTGTGTCTCTAGGCCTGGGAGACCTTGTTGAACATATCTTTTCAATTACATCGTTATTTATTATTAGTAGATATATATATATATATATATATATATATATATATATGTGTGTGTGTGTGTGTGTGTGTTGTTTGGCTATGTGTTTCTGCTATGGCTCAGGTCGATCTGTCCAGAACTGTTCTGTTCAGGTGCAGTTCAGATCTCTGTGATGCTGTTCAATAAAAGTCCTGCATAAAGCCATTGCTTTGGGGACAGCCTGCCCTACTTTCACTGGGGCTTGAGCTTTATGTTGTTTTTGAGGTCGACAGACAAGGTGGAAGGACTAATTTCCAGATCTCATTGATAGGCCTCATAAACGTCTTAGTGTCGCCTTTAAGGGAAACCAGCTGCTGGAAATATCACTGGGAGAGTCTCTCTCTCTCTCTCTCTCTCTCTCTCTCTCTCTCTCTCTCTCTCTCTCTCTCTCTCTCTCTCTCTCTGTGTCTCTCTCTGTCTCTCTGTGTCTCTCTCTGTGTCTCTCTCTCTCTCTCTCTGTCTCTCTCTGTCTCTCTCTCTGTCTCTCTCTCTCTCTGTGTCTCTCTCTCTCTCTCTCTCTCCTATGGTCTTAGTCAAGTTTATTTTGGCTGGGAACTTCTATCTCTTCGAACAGTCCTGCTCACTTTCTGAGAGGTAGGAGTCACAGCGGGTGACTCACTGACATGTTGTGCTTGGGCTTCAGACTGGGTTGTGTTGCGTGTTCCTCTAATGGGTTTTTCAAGGGTAAAACAAATGTAATATGCCAGGGTGCCTGAGGATCCGTTTCCTGAGATTTGACATATCCGGTCCATTTCGTTTTCTTAAGGGCCAAGAAGAACAGGATTGCATTTCAGTCGTTTTCAGTTCTGCCCACATCTCTGCTTTCTAGGTTTAGCTTGGTTTTAAAGCAACACAACCTCTACCCAACTCCTGGTTCTCTCCGAGAACCCGGGTTCGACGAGAGTTCTACCAGGGTTCCACCCCTTAGATTCCATACCAAACATTTGAGGTTCATCATAGCTGACAAACTGCTTCTTGGCATGCCAGGTTTTATTTTATCTTCTCTTCAGTTACTTACAGCAACTTGAGTCAGCTCGTGTTGTGTAACCATATGTGAGCGACTTTGAGGCAGAGAAGACTGCAGCTTAAAGGGCCAGATGTCATGATGGTCCAACTCAAGCAGAGAGACTCTGTTCTCCATCAGAAGACACACGAAACCCCAAATCAATGCATCGATATAGAGTTGAGTTTAGCAGGCTCGGTAAACCGTGACGTCAACTGTCCTCGATGGGTTACACAGAAGTGATATCGACTGCTAATGGGGTCTCCTTAGACTGCGTATCGTGTTGCCTCTGGGATGTCTGGTCACGAGACGAGGTGTAAGGGTCTGCAGGCCATGTTTTGATTGTGTCTACCTTTTGATGAGCTTTCTCTTGCCCCCTCAGCCTGTTCCTAATAAAGCAACTCTGGCAGAACAGCCTGGCCTGTAAAACTGTCCATCGGCTCCAGGCTGGAGGAGGACCGCCCGCCCCCCCCCCCCTCCGGCGCACCCCCCCCCCCCCCTGTCGCACTTCAGACCGCGGCACGCCACTTTCATTTCCCTGTGAAGCTGCTTGTAAAAGCGCTCCTCTCAAAGCCGCGCGCTCCCTCGTTATGGCGCACTGGGCTCGGTGTGCCTCGTTGGAAGAGACTTTGATCATCAGCATCGCAAGCCGACATCCCGGTCTTCCACCGGGGTTATATGGTTTTATTCCTTCGATGGCTGCTGTGTAGCTTCATAGCTCCCAGGTGTTATAAAAAAAAAAAAGGCCATGCCTCGAAATGTCTGCTCAATTGCTAGCTCGATGTAGGCCAACCACTAATGATCACTTTAAAGTGTTTAGGGATGGAAACTTTTCTACAGTACGGCTTAACAAAATTGGCTCCAAGATTGTGCCTAATTACTCTCATTTACAGTCTTGAACCAAAACAGCTTCTGTGTTATGTCTGCGCTACGTTGTATAATTTGTATAGACATCAAATGTATATAGTATTATGTCTACTTTTTTTTCCTGAAGACATCACACAGGCTGTGTACTCTCTGAGCCTTCTGTGTTTGTCTTGTCATAGACGCTTCATAATTTACAAGACTTGGAAATGTCTTTGTTGCCTTAAAATGACTTCCTGTTATCTCCGTGATGCTCCAGTGAGCCTGAGTGTCCCTGCCTGCCAGCTGACCTCGTTTCTGTCCCAGCCTCCCTGTGTGACGTCCTCTGGAAGTCCCTCCAGATGTTGAGCTGTCACACAGGCAGACGTGGGTGTCTCACCTGGGGAGCTGTCGGGGTGGGCGGGGGGGAGGGGGGGGTCTGGACCAGCCTCACCCTCGTCACAACATGCCTGTCAGTCTGAGTTGGACCAGGTGGCACTCCAGGCTGTAATTGAGCAAAATTCGATCCACAAAATGCCTGAAATGAACTTCTAAGCAGAGCTGGCTGAACCAGTGTGTGAACTAGGTGAGGGCTTGGCGATTTTGGTGTCTGCCAAAAGTGCAAGTTGACCCCAGCCCACAAGGTGTTTTTAGATGGGCAAAGTCTGTTATTTTCTGGACAGCTCCAGGGGTGGATGTTGCCCTGACTACCTTGGGCCCTCTCCCTAGAGCAGCCCTGCTGCTCCCAGCGTGACTGTAAGTGGATCCCAGAGCACACACAAGCATGAGCAGGAGGAGAGCAAATCAAGCGCTCCTCATCACTACCCTCGCCCCGATATGAAAACCAGCTGTGTAGCTCTCCTTTTGTCCTTCCTTTTCTGCATTCTTCTTTCCCTGTTTTCTTCTTCTGGTTTTTCAGGCTTTCTTTTTGCTGCCTCACTGTCTGAATCTCTTCTTAAATAAACTGCCAGGCGCTTGTGGCAACCGGTTTTCTTAGTGTGGGTAGAAAGGTTCTGCCAGGCCATTGGTCAGAGCCCCTGTCTGGACCAGGGCTTTATTTGAGGTGTTCAGTTTAGTAGGACTCGTTTTTGCCTTCATAAGCCTCTTTAATTTATTGTCTATAGCTCATTGATGTCATGATAAGACGTTTAAAAAGTAACGTCGAGGAGGAAGACTTGTCCGACTGTTTACAGTTCCAGATTAGTAAACAAGGGGCTCCTGTTTGCTTTTCTTCCGTAACCACGGTGTTCCTTATCCGCTTATCAGTTTCCTTGAGTTCCGATTGGCTAATTTACCTGTCCCAATGTCGTTCTTTGTCGACCTGTTGTTAAGCTTCGTGTTTGCGGCGGCGTTCAGCTGCAAATCACCGTGGGAACCCCCGCGACTCTGCTCCCGTCGGTTGTTGGGAAGATTTCACGGTCTTCATGTTTTCGAAGTCCCTCCTGGGGACAAGCAGGGCAGCTCAGCGTGTTTTTTGTCAGGGCCATGTGACCCGTCCCCGGGCTTAACCCCCCCACCCGCCACCCCACCTCTCGGGGGTTCCTCGGACATTTTGCAGGCCTGGTTGGTGGACCACAGCCAAGCCAAATAAAGACCTGCCAGTGTGGCCTTTGTCTGCTGTGACACCAACTGAAGTGTCGTTGTTCGCCGACCGCTAGCATACAGCTCTTGATGGTAGACAGACAGACAGGCAGGCAGGCAGGCAGGAAGGCAAACAGGCAGGGAGAAAGACAGAGATACAGACAGACAGCTCTTGATAGCAGACAGACAGACAGGCAGGCAGAAAGGCAGGCAGGAAGGGAGACGGAGTTTGCACATGCCTGCCGTTGATGGGCACGTCACCATGGGAACGAGGAGGGAGCCTGGCTCCTCTAGTGCGGAGAGAGAGAGAGAAAGGGAGATGATAAACTAGCAAAGTGTCGAGTGAGAAAGAGGTGTGATGGAGTTTTTTTTCTTCTTCATGAACTGTCGCCTCTGTTCCAGGCCGAATGTCCACCTTTTTAGTGGTGTTTTTCTGTACTGTTGTGTGTCGTTTCTCCAAAGATTGTCTCGAACGGTGTCACGTCCCCTCTGTGTTAGTGCTGGCAGTCCTCCATCTGCGGGACACACTAGTGAGTCAACGTGAGGTCAGTGATGACCCTCGCATCAGTCAGCGTGACCTCTGCCCCTCTGAGAGGAACATTCTAGCCTCCGGAGAGGGAGAGAGGGAGAGAGAGAGGGAGCCGACACAGTCTGTTCGGCTGTGCAACAACACGGTTGCTTAGGTCATAGTTTTGGAAGAAGTTGTCGAGCGAGATCTCCCGGGTTAGGGTCCAGAGCGTGCGAGTGGGCAGTGGAGTCTGGCGTCACTCTCTGTCCTGTTTACTGCCGCGCAACGTCTGCTGTCTAGGCATCCAGGAACGGACGGGTTTTGGATTGGAGAGGACAGCAGTAACTGATTCAGTCACATTCCAATCATCTCGACTGACTGATCAACCAAAGGAAACCTGTGTCCTCTCTTGGCTGTCAGTAGAGCCACCTGAAGTACCTGTAACTTGCCTGTGTCTTTATGTCATGTAAATAATGCTGACTGCCACTGACAGTGGCTAGCAGACGTTCAGATTTCAGCATCCATGAGTGAATAGGTCTTGTGTGTGTGCATATGTGCACAAGCATGTGTATTTGCACGTGTGTGAGAGTACCAGCAGTGTGTGTGTGTGTGTGTGTGTGTACATGTGTGTATGTGTGGTACTAACAGTGATTCAATCCCTCAATGCAGAGGCATCTTCCTGGATACCATCCTGCCCCGCTACGACGTCAACGGAATAAGACCTCCCATTGGCCAGAGGACCCGACTGAGCAAAGGGGATATCGCACAGGCACGCAAACTATACAAGTGCTCCAGTAAGACCACAGACACACACAAACCTTCTCCTTTCATTCTCTGGTCTTCACACGGTGTTCACACACGAGTGTGAAACGAGAGATGTTAAAAAAAACAGAACGCTCCGAGCTTTCCCAAATGTCGTTCACATTGTGTTGAAATAGCCAAGCGTCCACCATTGAAGTGGTGGGACTCCTTAGCTACGGTTGCCGTGACGCCCAGGCCAGTGTAAACAGTCCCCCAGAAAGAGAGGTTTGTCATCACTCTTTCCCAAATAGAAGAACAGCTGGTCTCAAGAGGACAATAACCAGGAAACTGTGGCCAAGGCCAGATTTCAACATCTTACTGTGTAAAGTGTCCAGGAATGATCAAAAGTGAAATAAATGGTTCTAGTATTTTTTTTTAAATCAGAATATTTCCGGTTACTTGTTTGTAGAGTACTTAACAAGGGAATTTTACGTCTCTGGACTTAAGTAACTTAATATCTCAAACAGACTCTTGCTGGGAATAGTGATTCACTGAGAAATCTGATGTCAGAGTTTACTTTCGTTCACACAGAGCCAGCTGGGCCGTCAAAACCACCGTATAACTCAATGAATAAACACCATAGCCGGACTGGTGTTTATAGAAGTACATGTCTGAACTATAGATAGTTATTGGTGAGGCTGTGTGGGTGTGTGCCTGTATATGTGTGTGTCTGTGTGGTTGCCTGTGTGTGTGTGTGTGTGCATCCCTCTTCGGTGACCATCCCTCTCCCAGTGCACGCCTAGCGGGTGGATGATGTGGCGAGTCAGGCGGGAGCCTCACCATGGAAAGAGCTCCTCTCGAGCTGCACCGGATCTCCGTCCACACGGCATTCCTGGGAGCGGCTCGCTCACCCCCCTTCAGAGCGCTCGTTAACGCTTTAACATCAGCAAACCTCGTCCGAAGGTGTTACTAGATAGATCCCCCCCCCCCCCCTCCTCCCTTTTATAAGCTCTCACACTGGGCTCCGGGGAGGCCCTGAAACGTAAACAGTTGGGGAGGAGGGAGGGGGGAGGGGAGGAGGAGGAGGAGGAGGAGGGGGGGGGAGGAGGAGGGGGGATGAGGAGGAGGGGGGGAGGAGGGAGGAGAGGGGGGAGGAGGGAGGAGGGAGGAGAGGGGGGAGGAGGGGGGAGGAGGAGGAGGAGGAGGGGGGAGAGGGGGGAGGAGGAGGAGGAGGAGGGGGGGGGAGGAGGGGGGGGGGGAGGAGGAGGGGGGGAGGAGGATGTTTTTCTTCCCTCTCCGAATCCGAGCCGAGGGGGGAACGGCGAGGCAGTTATTGGAGGAGACAGACAGGCTTCACACATCCCCAGAGCTGCTTCTCTGCTCTCGTAAAAAGCCCTGGCCCCAGTGGGAATTCCTCCCCACATGTCCCCAGGCCCTTCATACCGGCGAGGAGGAGCCACCGTAGAACCCGTTTGTCTAGCCCCGAGGGGGCAGCAGGGACGCGTGTATTCTGTCTCCTCGGGGAGGGAGTTTATTCCGAGCGGATCAGGTTCATTCGGAGAGGACGGACAGAGTGTAGGTCTCGTGCCGTCCCCTCCCTCCTGTCCTCGTCACCAGGAAGTGGTGGTTTGTCACTGGCAGACGTGTCTTTGTATGTGACAGCACTCGGTGGAGCGCGGAGTGTCTTCCACACCCAGGCCGGCCTCACGGCTGTCGGCGTGTGTTGCTTCCGCTGTCGGAATCAACAACCGTTTCAAACTGTCCCGTTTCTGCGTACACTGACAAATGTATCATTCGTGTGTGTGTGTATGTGTGTGTGTGTGTGTGTGTGTAGGATGTGGGGACAGTTTGCAGGAGAGCAGCGGAAACTTTTCCTCGCCAGGCTTCCCGAACGGTTACTCTGCGTACATGCACTGCATCTGGAGGATCTCTGTCACCCCTGGAGAAAAGGTACACAGTGTGTTTGTGTGTGTACTGTAGTACTGTAGATATAATGTGTATGTGTGCGTGTTTGTGCGTGTGTCTGTCTGTCTTTTGCATCTGGAAAATATCTATTACACCTGGCGAAAAAGTAGGGAATGTGCGTGTGTGTGTGTTTACCTGTGTGTTTGTGTGTGTGTGTGTGTGTGTCTACATGCATGGTATATGGGCAATATCCATCACACCAGGCGGACAGGTGTCATGTTTGAGTCCAAGGACACTGACGGACTTAGAAACTAGACAAGTTACAGGAGTAAAATCTTCAGACAGAGAGGTCTTCTATTACCAATTGTTGTGGCACTGCTTGTTGAATTTGTCAGTAATCACAATCTTTTGGTTTTGAAGATCATTCTGAACTTCACCTCCATGGATCTATACAGGAGCCATCTGTGCTGGTATGACCACGTCGAGATCAGAGATGGCTACTGGAGGAAGGCGCCTCTAAAAGGTCCGGATTTTACATTTTTACTCATTTAGCACGTGCTTTTATCCAAAGAGAAATACAACTAGTGCACATCGAAAGTACCGCAGATAATCAAGGATCCTGCACGGGATTTTGCTGGTTCAAAACGGTGTGTATTTTACAAGGCACGGTGCAACAACAATAACAACAGTAGCTCAACTACAAAATGACACAGTGCAGTGCAACAAAACAGCATCACATCTTAAGTGTACGATCATAAACACGGTCAAAAAGTCACATGATCTTCCTGCATGTGCCCTTCTCCTGCTGGGCTCCCTGCGATAGCGACGCGGGCAGCCCAGGTTCACTGTCCTGCAGAGTGTGTCAAGCGGAGTGTGATCGAGGCTGATGCGTCTGTGCGTGTGTGTGTCACCCAGGTCGTTTCTGTGGAGACAAGCTGCCAGAGCCAATCATCTCCACCGACAGCCGCCTGTGGATAGAGTTCCGCAGCAGCAGCAACTGGGTGGGGAAGGGCTTCTCTGCCGTGTACGAAGGTGAGACCAGTCACAACGCACACACACACACAGCTTCTCTGCCGTGTACGAAGGTGAGCCCAGTCACAACGCACACACACACACACACACAGCTTCTCTGCCGTGTACGAAGGTGAGACCAGTCACAACGCACACACACACACAGCTTCTCTGCCGTGTACGAAGGTGAGCCCAGTCACAACGCACACACACACACACACACACACACACAGCTTCTCTGCCGTGTACGAAGGTGAGACCAGTCACAACGCACACACACACACACACAGCTTCTCTGCCGTGTACGAAGGTGAGCCCAGTCACAACGCACACACACACACACACACACACACACACAGCTTCTCTGCCGTGTACGAAGGTGAGCCCAGTCACAACGCACACACACACACACACACACACACACAGCTTCTCTGCCGTGTACGAAGGTGAGCCCAGTCACAACGCACACACACACACACACACACACACACAGCTTCCCTGCCGTGTATGAAGGTGAGCCCAGTCACAACACACACACACAGCTTCTCTGCCTTGTACGAAAGTAAGCCAGTCACCACATACACACATACACGTGCCACAGAGCTCAGCAGAAAGGCCTTCTAGCTCACACTCTCGTCAATGTGCCTCAAAGCAGCTCAGTGTTTTTAACCCGATCCTCTGGTCCGGCTGACCCTCTGCTGACGTTTCTGGCTCTTTCCACGGCATCACACAGTCCTGACCGAGCTCACAGTCCCCTCTGGTGTTACCTGACTGCAGAGACCTTTGAGACGATGGAGCTCCCATGGTCAGCTGTGTTGTCATGACGACGCTGAACCCGGTTCTCTCTCTTCTTCAGCTATCTGTGGCGGAGAGGTGAAGAGGGACAATGGGCAGATCCAGTCCCCCAACTACCCTGATGACTACCGGCCCAACAAGGTGTGCATCTGGAAGATCTCTGTGGCTCAGGGTTACCATGTGGGCCTCACCTTCCAGTCTTTCGAGGTAAGACACCCAGGCCTGGACGCTTCTCACACCACCGTGTCTGGTGCAGTGTTGATGTGTGTGTGTGTAAGGGACTGTGTGTGTGTGTGTGTGCGTGCCTGTGCATATGCATGTACCGTGCGTGTGCACACAAATAAAAAGTTGCCAGCGTGGCGTGATCAGACCCTGTGTCTCTCCCTCCCTCCCTCCCCCCGCCTCTCTCCCTCCCTCCCTCCCTCCCTCCGCCTCCCTCCCTCCGCCTCCCTCCCTCTCTCCCTCCCTCCCTCCCTCCCCAGATCGAGAGGCACGACAGCTGCGCGTACGACTACCTGGAGGTGCGTGACGGCAACTCTGAGAACAGCCCCCTGCTGGGCCGCTTCTGCGGCTACGACAAGCCCGATGACATCAAGACCAGCTCCAACCAGCTGTGGATGAAGTTTGTGTCTGACGGCTCCGTCAACAAGGCTGGCTTCGCCGCTAACTTCTTCAAAGGTCAGATCTCCCGGGTTGAGGAACTGGAGATGATGTCATCTCCTTGTTTTGATGTCATTCGTTCATCAGTAATCTCATCGTGCAGCGCTGAAACTCTCTTTGATTTATTTTTGTGTGGAAATAGTGTCTTTCTGGACACTATTTCCACCAGTCTGTCTTAGCTGTGACAAGTCTGTCTTGGGGGGGGGGGGGGGGGGTAGCGGTGGTCTTGTTTTTGAGGCCTGCTCCTTCAGCCGGTGGAACGAGAGGCCGGCTAGAAGGGCGCTAACAACTCATTGTCTGTGCAGAGATGGACGAGTGCTCCAAGCCGGACAACGGTCGCTGTGAGCAACGCTGTGTCAACACTCTGGGAAGCTACAAGTGTGCTTGTGACCCGGGCTACGAGCTGGCCGCCGACAAGCGCAGCTGTGAGGGTGAGTTGTGACCTGTTCAGGCCATTCACAAGGACTGTGGCTCGTATTCATCCCAACCAAGCACAACACTTAAAAGTTGTGCTCTACAAAAAAAAAAAAAAAAAAAAAAACTGTGGAAATTCCATTGGAGATTAGTGTTAGTTTACACATCCAAGCAAAGAGTCTGGCAGTGTCTGGCCTGCCCTGCCAATATACCGACAACCACAGCGGTTCAGAGGATTTGTAAGCAATTATGGCAATATGGTGTGGTAGTACAGGCATTACAACTATCTGGATAGATAATACACACAGTGTAGCATTATAATCACCATAGATTACAACAATGGGTGAAGCAATGTCAATCCTCCCTAACTAAACCTGACTCCAGTCTGCCCCTAGAGGAGAGTGCGTGCTATTACACATCCCGTCTGGTTGAATAATGCCCAGCTTAACCCTTGTAGATAGCATCAATTTGTGTTTATTTAAGCTTTCTTTGAAAGCGCTCTGGGTGTTGAATAACATCCAGATTAACGCTTCGGAGTGACACACATTTCAGCTGGTTTATCCCTGCCTGGTCTGTTGGGGGGGGGGGAGGGGTGGGGGGGGCGGTCTGTCATGCGCTGCTGCTGTACATCATGGCACTGACACAAATGAGGTTTCGTAACAGCTGCCCAAACTAGATTCATGAAATAACACATGGATGATATATAACACTGATCATAGTAGATAAAAATATATTTTAGACAAAACAGTTTGGAACTTCATGGCTTCTTCCGTTCAGCTCCGCATCACGTTCGATGTGTCGTCGTGCAGTCAGGACGTCATCGTCGTGTTACAGCGACATCTCAGAAGCCAGCCTCAGTGGAGGAGGCAGCAGATCCTAACCCCTCCCCCCTCCCCTGTGTGTGTGTGTGTGTGTGTGTGTGCGCAGCTGCGTGCGGAGGCTTCATCACCAAGCTAAACGGCTCCATCACCAGCCCCGGGTGGCCCAGGGAGTACCCCCCCAACAAGAACTGCATCTGGCAGCTGGTGGCCCCCACCCAGTACCGCATCACGCTGCTCTTCGACGTCTTCGAGACGGAGGGGAACGACGTGAGCTTCTTTTAATTTCCTTTTTTTTTTACGACTTGTTTGTTCTGGCAACGGTTCTCTGTAAAGCGTCGCTCGGTGGGAAAGGACGTCACCCGAATGTGAGATACGCGGTCGTATGGTCGAAATGTTTACGCCCTGAGGTTGTGTGCCGTGTCCAGGTGTGTAAGTACGACTACGTGGAGGTACGCAGCGGCCTCTCTGCAGACTCCAGGCTGCACGGGAAGTTCTGCGGAGCTGAGAAGCCCGAGGCCATCACCTCCCAGTACAACAACATGAGGATCGAGTTCAAGTCGGACAACACCGTATCCAAGAAGGGCTTCAAAGCGCAGTTCTTCTCAGGTGAGGTTAGACTCAGGGGATCAGCCTTCTCTCTTTCCTCTCTCTTTGTTCTTCTTTCTACTTGACTCTCTCTCTTTTTCCCCTTTCCCTTTCTGTCTCTGCATCCATTTTTGTGAGTGAGTGAGTGTGTGTGTGTGTGTGTGGAAGCGACAGTCACCAATGTTGTGTTCCGCGTCTCCCCAGACAAAGACGAGTGCTCGAAGGAGAACGGGGGCTGCCAGCACGAGTGCGTAAACACGTTTGGCAGCTACAGCTGCCAGTGCAGGAGCGGCTTCGTGCTTCACGAGAACAAACACGACTGCAAAGAAGGTAACGCGCTGACCCCGCCGTCCGGGAGTAGGGAGAGGGGGGCCAAGGACAACCACAGCAGGGATAGGAAGGGTGTCTGGCCCCAGTTTTAATCGGGGGGGTTTAATCGGTAAACATTCCCCGGTGCCAACACCAACAGAGGATCTCGGTGGAGTTTGTACATTGGCCTGGCCTGTGCTGGGGATGTGGAGAGGGACAGATGAGCCCTATTGACTTTGCGGACTTTTTTTTTTTTTTTTTTTTTTGCAGCAGGCTGTGACCACACTGTGAACAGTGTGGCTGGCACCATCACCAGCCCCAACTGGCCCGACAAATACCCCAGCAAGAAGGCCTGCACCTGGGCTCTCTCTACCACACCCGGCCACCGCATCAAAATTGTATGTGCCACCCTCCTGGAGCTTTCGTTATGATCGGTACTCATGTCTCACGTGGGTTTGATTTGTGTTTAAACCTCCTTTGCTCCGTGTTCAGCACTAGCAACTGTGTGCTGGCAGTGTCTTACTGTAACAGTATGGAGCGTTTGACCAGCTATGTAGAGCCCCCTCTTCTGGTACAACCATAGTATCTCCCTTATGATCTCCATCCAGCTGAACATAACTGTTGTTATTGTTCTTGTTCTTATTCTTATGAGGATGCACAGGCTTAACGCACGGTGTTTCTCTCCAGGCTTTCAACGAGATCGACATGGAGGCTCACCTGGAGTGCGCCTACGACCACTTGGAGATCTACGACGGGCGCGACGGCAAGGCGCCCAGCCTGGGGCGCTACTGCGGCACCAAGAAGCCCCCGCCCGTCCTGTCCAGCTCCAACAAGATGTTCATCCGCTTCTTCTCCGACAACTCGGTGCAGAAGAAGGGCTTCGAGGCCTCGCACACCGCAGGTACGGCGTTGGTTCGCGAACAGCACGGCGCTTTTTCTTTCTTTGACTTTTTGCCGTCTAAGGCGACAGGCGACTAGTGCTCGTGGAAAGTACCCTCGAAAAGCGAGGATCGGAAATGCACGGTTCTATCATTTAATATGGTTAGGGTTATATAACATTAACCAGTAACCTAACTCATGACAAGGCACCTAAGATGTTGCTCATTGCAGGAGAGGATACTAGTGCTGCTTCGGCGGGTTCTGAGTGTGAGTTTTGACCTGCAGAATGCGGAGGTCGTCTGAAGGCTGAGGTCAAGACCAAAGACCTGTTCTCCCACGCCCAGTTCGGCGACAACAACTACCCCGGAGCGTCTGACTGTCAGTGGGTGATCTCGGCGGAGAAGGGCTACGGCGTGGAGCTCATCTTCCAGACCTTCGAGATCGAGGAGGAGGCCGACTGCGGCTACGACTACATGGAGCTGTTTGACGGCGCCGACACCAAGTCCCCCAGACTGGGACGCTACTGTGGCTCTGGGGTAAAACCCTCTCCTCTCTCTCGAACGGTCCTCTCCACCAATCACGGCTGTACTGTCACCTGCTCTGTTGGTTTAATCAACCACAGTGACTTAAAAATCCGCACTTTCAGCACTACTTTGATATTTAGCGCTGCTGTGGAGTAACCTTTTGAATGGACCTCTGAAGTGTTTGCCTGTGGTCCGTTTGGGCTTGAACTTTAGATATAGGCCCCTGGGCTCTAAAGATTTATTTCCCTAACTTTAATCACTTTTCCCATGTGGATGGGTCCTGTGTTTGTTTGTTTGTGTGTGTGTGTGTGTGTGTGTGTGTGTGTGTGTGTGTGTGTGTGTGTGTGTGTGTGTGTGTGTGTGTGTGTGTGTGTGTGTGTGTGTGTGTGTGTGTGTGTGTGTGTGTGTGTGTGTGTGTGTGTGTGTGTGTGTGTGTGTGTGTGTGTGTGTGTGTGTGTGTGTGTGTGTGTGTGTGTGTGTGTGGCTCTTGCCTCTGCAGCAACATGGGCTTTCTCTAGCTGCTGATACACTATCAGGGACTCCAGCTCTAAGCTGTAATGGAGAGCTTATCACCTGGGGTTGGTGGTTGGGGCCGGGGCTGGGGCTGGAACAATGAGGCCACTGGGGAACTGGAGAGTTGGTTCCCCAGGTCAGAGAACGTCCTGATTTCATTTAACACAGTTGAATAATAAGTCGTGCTGCTCCACTGAAGCCTGTTCCTGTAAATCAGCGCTAGCAGGCACTGGAGGGCACCTAATGTTCCCTCGGTAACACAGTCTGCCTTCTCCATCTCCACCCAGCACTCTGTTAAACACATTAGAACAAACCAAGTCTTTGTTGCATTATTCATTTGAGAGTAGAATTTGTGGTTTTACAGGCCAACTATTCACCCCTATTGTTCTCTACTCAGTTTGAATTGGCATTTCAATTAAGTTCAGTCACAGTGATAAATATTAACTCCATCTGTTCCCTCTCTCCCCCGCTCTCTCGCTCTCCTCCTTTCTCTCTCCCCTCCCTCCTCTCTCTCTCACTCTCTCTCCCCCTTTCTATCCATCCTCTCTATCACTCTATCTCTCGCCTCTTTCTCTCCCTCATCCCTCTCTCTTTCTCTCTGTCTCTTTTTATCTCTCCCTCCTCCTCTCCCTCCCTCTCCTCCCTCCCTCTCCTCCTCTCCCCCCTCCTCTCCTCCTTCCTCCTCCCTCCCCCTCCCTCTCCTCCTCCCTCCCTCTCCTCTCCTCTCCTCCTCTCCCCCTCTCCTCACACCAGCCTCCAGAGGAGATCTACTCGGCCGGCGACTCCATCGTCATCAAGTTCCGCTCAGACGACACGATCAACAAGAAGGGCTTCCACGTCCGCTACACCAGCACCAAGTTCCAGGACACACTGCACTCGCGCAAGTGACCCGCGGGGGTCGCGCGGGGTCGCGCGGGGCAGAAGGGCAGACGGAGGGGCCCTCAGGGCTGGCGCCAGCCTAAAGCTCGGAGACCTTCGGCCACCAAGATGACTCAGAAACGACCCGAACAGCCGCAAGACAAGCCGCGCCCAGGGACTCAAGCTCCCCCCTCAGACTGTGAGGAGAAAAGCCATTCTGCAGTAAACCTTGTTTTTACCTTTTTTTGTATGGTTAGGATCCGGGTGGGCGGGCGGGTGGGTATTTTGTTCAGGCGGATTCCGGGGGGAGAGTTTATTGCCCCTCCCATGTTTTTTTAATTTTAGTTGTTTGTTTGGGTGGGGGGGGTTTTAACGTTTTTTTTTTCTTGTTTTTTTGTTTGTTTTTGTTTAAATTTAAAAAAAATATATAAAAGAAAGGCCTCCCATTGAGAGCAACAGTGGATTCTCAGGACTTGTAGGGAGGCGGGTGTCAGAGGTACAGATCCCTGCTTCTGTCGGCCTGACAACCACACCTGAGGGGGGGGGGGGGAGGGGGAGGAGGAGGGGGGGGGGGGGGTCCGGAGGGGACTCTCTTTGACCTAACCTCCCTCACTCCTCTGTGACGTAAGCTCCACTCCTCACCCTCTCATCCCTCACCCCCCCATCCCTTCTGTTTAAGGATTCCTGTCCATAAGAGTATATGAAGGACACCCTTGACTTGAGATTTCGATACTGTAAGTCAGAGAGTTGCATGTAATGATTACAATGGGTATAGGATACTGTGCAGTTACACCAGCCATTTGTAATTGGCATTATCCTGACAGCCAGTGTAGAATTCTCATTATTACCATTAACAAGGAAAAGTAAGGAAGCAGTTATCTTATTAAAGGACTAATAAATGAATTCTTCTTGGTAATTTCTCGCCATTGACTGGCTGTTAACTGTACCTCTCTGTGTAAAGTTGTGTATGGTGACCATTCTAAGGAAGCTTGTGCTTTCCTCAGCTCAAACCAGTTAGCACTTTACAGTGAATTGTTCGAAAATCATGAGCTTATACATTTTTGTAAAATGCGATGCCATTTCACTTATTTTCTATTTTATCTCATTTTATTACATAATTGTTTAGTTTTTTTTGTTTTTTGTTGTTGCTCCATTTAGTTTCTCAGGCATACTTGAAAGATGTGTGTGCCCTGTAACCTGGGGTAATAAAGACAGTTGTGTGTCAGTCCATGGACAGTTTGGATTTAAACTACGTAAATACGTTCTTTCCACAGTGCAAACTCACATCTCTCTCTGTCTGTCATTTGTCTTAATTTCTCTGTTTTTCTCATCTATCTCTCTCTATTTCTGCGTAATAACACGTTTCCTCCTGGTGCAATTGTTCCTGGGTATTTATTGTCATAGCAACAGTTTGCACAATGCATTTTTGGAGAGGTGCTGCAGAATTTCAGTCAATATCAACAAGGTTGATATTGGGCAGGGAAATCAATGTTGAAATTGATGTTTTCTCATCAACTCTTTTATTTGAGGTATTCTATTTCACAAATGCCTCATATTATTGTTAATATTTTTTATATGCATGCATATTTTCATGTATGTATGTAAGAATTAACATTTATGAAACCTTGTATAGTGAGTCCTGTGTCTAATAATAATAATATGTACATGTATGTTGGAACCTTTTTAGACACTAAAGGTTGCCTAAGCATTAATATACACATTCCATTACATGTGTGCATCAGGGTTGTATTGTATAGTAACAATATATCTATTGTTTCACTGCAATGCAATTGCCATGCTCCACAGAGTAACAAGCAACCCAATTGTTAGGCTTTCCATCACACGCAGCTGTCCCCGAAAGGAAAAAATATACAGACCAATATCATTCATATTTATAGTGGCGAAGTGTAGTTTCAGGCCGGCTTTAAGTGGGGTGGTGACCCGATAAAATATTCACCTGCTGGGAAGAACATATTGGTTCTCTCAGTGTGCTGCTGCATCATAATGCACCAGGAAAGAGCTGGCGAGGTGACTGACAGTTGTGTACGTTAGCACATGAAAAGTAGTTTATGCCGACACTTGATCTTCAGTGTATGTTAGATGGTTTCCCACAAAGCGATAATGCATCACAACTGATGGATGACATGGGAAATGTATATGATTGTTAGTCATAGCTCTGACGTCGGCTCGTGAGATAGTTTGGCAGCAGTCTAATAAGTCTTGCTCTCCTCACAGTCTTGATCCAGAGACATACTCACCGCTCAGAGCGGTGAGGGAGTCGGGCTAGTAATCTGAAGGTTGCCAGTTCGATTCCCGGCCGTGCCAAATGACGTTGTGTCCTTGGGCAAGGCACTTCACCCTACTTGCCTCAGGGGGAATGTCCCTGTACTTACTGTAAGTCGCTCTGGATAAGAGCGTCTGCTAAATGACTACATGTAAATGTAAATAGAGACACGAAGAAACAGGCAAGGACAGGGACGGCTCTTTTACCTTAGCTGCAGTAATGACAACGACCAAGGCCTTTCCCTGTCAGAATACCAGCTTTATTTCAAACAGCAATACACACTTACAAGACTTGACTCCAGTCACAGGAATGGTGCGAATGAAAGAATTCTCGTGGGTGGGAATGGCGGCGTGTGCGGAGATAGAGACAGACTGGCAGAAGGTGAAGTGGTGCTTGGAGTCCGAGAGCTCTGCCGCGGGTTGAGAGGTTTACAGTAAGTCCTCCTGAGTGTTGTGTAAAGTATGCAGAGAATGTGTGGAGTGTCTTCACCTGAGAGAATCACAAGTGGTGGTTCCTATGATCTTCTATACCTGGCCTTGAGCTGCAAGGACAAGTTCACACAGCCGACTAGAGGGTTGAACTTCACATTTACAGGAGGCGGTAAACTGGTCATGTAGTTGATACTTCTGTTGTTAAAACACCTTTGTGAAAAGCACAATATACACAATGTTTTGGAGCGTGACTAAACGCTTGTTTTTTGGGGGGGTTGTTCTTGGCGACAGGTAGCCTTCTAACACTTATTCATCATTTAGCAGCATGTGAATCAGACGTAGGCTAGATTTATTCCAACACAAAGAAACCAAAATGTACAACAGATAAGGTTATTTCAGTAAAAAACAAACAAAAAATACATTATTTCAGTTGTGTAAGGTAATGAATCTCTCTGAGCGTTGGTTAACAACACACAGCTCAGTGTCAGTGGAATGTCCATTTCTAATTTAATAGCAGCCGTTACTTTCCAGCAAATTAAGTTCCAGCAGTTCCATCAATCAAGCTGAAGGAAAGCGCAGAAGTTCAGACAAGAACTGAGAGCACTGTTTCTAATTTGGGAATTTATTTTCGAATGCTACCTGTTGCAGCTGTTTCATTTATACAGTCCTCCAACCTGATCTTCACGAACATTTTGTCACGATGAGAAATAGGATGGCTGAACATTCCAATGGTGACAATATTGCACAATTAAATTCTGTAGAAACTCATTGAGATACAGCACAGCGTTGTGACATCTTCTTACAAACAATACCGTGACACCCTGAATATTCTCTGAGTTATGATTCGATATCTAATATCTATCAACACCTGTCCCAATCAGACAGCAGAGAGGTCACAGGTCATGGAACACTCAGTGACTCCTGAGGGTGTCTCAAAAAAGCACAGAGAGGAACCATGTGACTCAACCAGTCATTTTCAACATCCAGTCAAGTGGTTATTCAGATCAAATCTAATACTGTCAGAAGAATACTTTTCGTCAGATCATCGGTATGCAGCTTTTTTTTTTTATAAGGATACTCCTTAAAAGTAGCTATATTATTACACCTCACTTTTCCATCTGGTAATAAATAACGCAACAACAATGGTTATATTTTTGTTGAACCTAATCACAATGAAAAGTGAAGGCGTACTTGGTACCAAACGGTGTCTTGTGGTGCTAGTACAACGATTACCACAGCAACAAACATCATTAACTGATCACGTGTGGAATCAAGTTTGACCATGGAAATACTACAATGGAAACCGTGTGCTTTCAAATAAAGTGCGACCAAACCAACCATCCATCAGTTCCCCCAAGGGAGAGATCATAGACATGATCTCGATTGGCATCAGAGACACAAGATCCAGCTGACTTGTGAATAGAAACGCTCCTTCTACAACTCTAGGCTGGGACTGCGGAGTCGTCTGGACTCCTGCAGACGCGACATCGTCACTTTGTTTGACAGTTGAGCGACAGTCTGGTTCACATGGTGAAGGTGTGCCAGGTGCCCCGCCCCAGCAGCCCTCCTGCCCAGCAGAGAGCCGCTCCGACGCCCGCGGTCGCCATGACAGCCAGGCCGGCCCTCAGCACGGCCCCGGGGGGCCTGCTGAAGCAGGGCGGAGCCATAGTGGCCAACATGGCCGCCGTCACAGTCAGGGTGAAGAGGATGGACACCGCTGTGTTGATGGCCACGATCTGGCCGAACTTGGCGAAAGGCACAATGACACAGAAGAAAAGGGGGACTGTTGAGATCACCGTGGTGACGGCGCTTGACACTATGGCGACGCCCACGTGGTTGACGGCCTCGAGAGCTCGTCTCCGCCGCTTAGCTGGAAGCTCCTGGAAAACACACAGACGGCTGTTAAACGAACCCCCTCGCTGTTTAACGCCCCTGGGCTCCTGTTAAAACATTAAAGAAAGTAATTTCGTCGAAACCCAAAGAACACGTAAACAGAACATACTCATTTGCAAAATATCCATTAAAAAATGATGTGCCTCGAATATGGATGAATGGTTCAGAGTAAGAGAATGTTCCGCAACAGATTTTGTCTCCATGTTTTCCTGCTCCCTGTCATCAAACACGGCGCTGGTGCGAGTCCTACCAGACTGTGAGAGGGGGTCTCTGGCAGACTGTCCCCCGCCAGAAGGTAGCCCTCCACCAGGTGCAGACAGTAGTCCACAGAGGAGCCCACCAGGATGGAGAGCGAGATGGCCTCCACAGCACCCATCTCCCAGCCCAGCATGTACATGATCGCCACCACCAGACAGATCACCCCTGGACACAAGCAGGAAAAACCCAGTTAGCCCGCCTCCCCCCCCCCAGGGAAACCAGACAGCTCGTGAGGCCTGGAGAACGTAGTCACCTGCTTGTTATTCCGAGGTGTCTCTTTCTCTAATGCAACCCAATTCCTGCGTCTAATTCTCGAGGGCTCGTTATATCAGTATGTAACTCGTGGTGCATAATAAGAGTCTTACCCAGGATGGTGAACAGGATGGGGAGCAGCAGGAGGGGGTGGGCAGTGAACACAGAAACAGCCGCCACACAGATCACCAGGGACAGCAGCAGACTGCAGAGGGCACTCTCTACACCTGCTCCCCGCCAGGAAAGAGTCAAACAAAAGGCTCAACATGGGGACCTTTCATAAACCTTATGTGTCTGCTGTGCTGTGATCGGATGTCGAAATGTGCCGTCTCAACTGGATGGGTCACAGCATTAAGCCCTTCCAGGTAGGAAAGCACTTAGACATCTAAAACGACCATGCAATTTCGAGGACTTGGTAGACCCATAGACCCAATGTTAGAGCTAGATCTGCTAATTGTTTCTATCCTGGTGATTGTTGCATTCAATCTAATTTATCTGGATCGGTGGTATTGGTCATGTGATCTTATTGCCAATCAATGCAAACGGTTGCCAGGTGTGTTTTCACAAATGTGTGGATGATTGTGAGCAGCAATAACTCACGGTTAGGTTTAGTTCAGTAGTTATGAGATGACAGATCATGATGTGAAGTTGAATACGAAAAATATACTGCCAATGCTCAACTTGCCTATGATCTCCATGAAGATCTGCTTCCAGTGTTCGCAGGTCTGGAAACCTCGACGCAGAGCAGAGGATTGTGGGAGGGTGGCCAGCTGTTCCTGCAGGAAGTTCTCCCACTGAAGAAAGTCTGAATGTGTCTGGAAGGAGGATTTTCCCTTGTAGGTTGTCTTGGAAACAAACACAGCAGGAAGTTAGTACAGCACTGGCTCATCCACGGGGAGATTCTAATCTTTCTGAATGAAGATAGTGTGCTTTGAGCTAGCGTCGTACGTACAGACTCGAAGGCCATGGACAGCCAGCGCACCCTGCCAGCGCTCAGCCCTACAGTCCCGTGAGAGAGTTGGCCTGGCAGGAGGTTGGGCTTGGGGAGCGAGTGACATTCAGGGTGGAGGAGAGGCAGAATAGATGACAGCTTGTTTCCTGGGGCAGAGGAGGGATAAGAATCACATGGGGGAGCGGGGATAGGACACATCTAGATTGGTCTGTGTGGTTGTGGTTTGTGTGTCGGTTACCTGAGGGTAGACACTGCGCTCCTCCTGGCTTCACCAGCTCTGTGTTAGCACTGATGGCTTTGCACAGTTTACAGAGAGATCCAATTTCCTTGAAGATGTCAAATTCTGGGTCCAATATGATACTACCCTTTGGAGATGATGTCGAGAGAAAATCAATGCCAATAAATGGTATCTTTTGCTGGATGAAAACATACTTTTGGAAATGTATCCTGCAGTCGCCTCACCATATCCCCTATGACATGGTTGTCTGTGCGCTGTGTGCGGTTGACTCCCAGAATACCAAACACCACAAACACCATGGCTCCTGTGTCCACCAGGGGGCGTACTGCTGGCTGGCCACACCCACCCCCACTGCAGGGGTTGAAGCCGGAGGTCTTCGACTTGGTGGCCGACGTGTCGTCTATAAGACACATACGAAAAAGACTCCCTCGTTTGCCTTCGTTGGCAAACCGACAACAAATGAGTCTGAAACGGCATTTTCCTCTTGCGCTTGGATGCTAGTATGGAAATGATGCCTCGTGGCTGCTTGTGGCTTACTGGAGAGTGGAGAATAGAAGGAGCCTTGCGTTGCTCCATCAGGCCCAGAGCTGAACACACAGCCTGGGGGCTCGGCACACACTCTGCTGGGGTGAGGACTGAGCCGGTGCTGGGCGTAGTACAGTCTCCTGGGAGGCACCACACAGACTCTGTCAGTATCATCTCCTCAGTTTGTTTTACTTTTTCTTTTTTTTTTTTACATGTATATGTTTTACATTTAAGCTGCATTTACAAACAGCGTATGAATAGTGCATGCAGTAACTACAGTAGATAGTCAAGGATCAGAAGTGATAAGTTCAATTATTCTAGTATTTCGATTGTTAGAAAGCCAAGAAAGGTCATTCTATTGACTTGTCAGACTGCAACAAGAGCAGTCTTTTACAGTTCTGTGGACAAGGCAGTACAAAACAACAACAACTGAAATATTCCCCCCTGACGCCACCAACCTGCTGTGATGCTGCGGGGTCGAAGCCACGTAGAAGCTGAACTCTGACCTCCAGCCGTGGTGCGGGTCGCACGCCAGCGAGGTGAGCATCCAGCTAGCGTGGGGCTGGTAGATGTGGGACACGCACACCGTCATGCGGGTGCTGTAGTTGCTGTTGGGTCCTCTGTAAGCCTGTTCGGAACACATCAGATCAAGGAGTCAGATGGCTGAGCGGTTAGGGAATCGGGCTATTAATCAGAAGGTTGCCGGTTCGATTCCCGGTCTTGCAGAATGACGTTGTGTCCTAGGGCAAGGTACTTCACCCTACTTGCCTCGGGGGGAATGTCCCTGTACTTACTGTAAGTCGCTCTGGATAAGAGTGTCTGCTAAATGACTAAATGTAAATGTAGGATGACTCCTGGCCTTCGGGGAGTGCCCAGAGGCAGGGGTGAAACACGGAGGGGAGGGGGGGTTCTCCTCACCAGGAAGGACGGCACGTCTCCGTGCCCAGAGCCGAGGGCCCTCCAGGGCGAGGGCACGCTGGCGTTGACAGAGTAGCGATACCGACTGACGGACGCTCCCATGTCTAACTTGAAGACGTACACCGTCAGCAGGGGGCCTGGGAAGGAATACGTTTCAAACAACTCGTTCACGGGGGGGGGCTGTTATTATTCCGGTGAGCCGTGCGGTGGTGACGTGGACAGGCGTGTGTTCTCTGCCTGAAACAGGAGGAGGGAGGTACCTGTTGTGTTGGACGTGGAGCTTGGCTTGGCTGGGCTCTGGGGAGATTGGCTGGCAGGATCCTGGTCATGGTGAAGGTGACTGGCAGGTGGTGAAGAGCCAGAGTGGGCGTTGGTGTGTAGATAGTGGGGCTTCTCCATAAACACACCTATAGCAAAGTGCCCACGCCAGCATGAATTCAAAGCGAGGCATGACCTTACTGTAGCTAGACTGAAGAGTCATGAATAAACAGACACACACATTCCTTGTCTGCCTGGCTTGTTCAAAGGGTGTAGATTTGAACCCCATATGTTAGTGCTACCCCTACTGGGAGGATGAACCTGATTCAGCATGCACAGTGCAAAAGGCACACACAGGTACAGAGCATATTTTTGTTTGCCTGACATGAATCATGATTTGTCGTATTTTATAGTTGTGCATTTTGTCTTCAATACACTTACCCTAATCCAGTCATGTTTTTCATTACCACACTATCAACTGCTTTAAGACACTTGGTTTTACTTATCTATGAACAAGCTCTTGTTATTAAATTATTTTTCATACTTCATGTATTAAGAGGTCAAAGTTCAAGCTCAGAAGGGCTGAGGTGCAATGCGTAACAGGAGCTGCACCTATCACAGATTGTCTGTGGAAACCCACTCATCATTTGCAATGAACTGGAAGGATAATTTTGACAGACAGTTGTGAAGAGTATTAGTATGATGGTGACAGGAAACCCAGTACTGGTTTGTATAAATAAATACAAAGATTTTTGCACAAAAATGTACATATTATTTGAACATTCATCCTAAGTATTCAGTAAGAATGTAACGTATATGGAAGTTGGTTTAATATCAAAACCTCTATTGTTTTATAATTATTCCAAACTGATGCATTCTGGGACAATCATTGTGGCAGGCGATGCCTTGACCGCTGAGGTTGTTCCAGAGGCCAAGCAGGGTCTGGAGGTTGGTGAGGTCTGCAGTTTTGTATTTGTCTTTAATACACTTACCCTAATCCAATCATGCCTTTTATCACCACACCATCAACTGCTTCAAACACTTGCTTCTACTTATCCATGAACAAGCTCTTGTTATTAAATAATTTTTCATACTTCATGTATTAAGACGTCAAAGTTCAAGCTCAGAAGGGCTGAGGCGCAATGCGTAACAGGAGCTGCACCTATCACAGATTGTCTGTGATTAACCCACTCATCATTTGCAATGAACTGGAAGGATAATTTTGACAGACAGTTGTGAAGAGTATTAGTATGACGGTGACAGGAAACTCAGTACTGGTTTGTATAAATAAATACAAAGATTTTTGCACAAAAATGTACATATTATTTGAACATTCATCCTGAAGTATTCAGTAAGAATGTAACGTATATGGAAGTTGGTTTAATATCAAAACCTCTATTGTTTTATAATTATTCCAAACTGATGCATTCTGGGACAATCATTGTGGCAGGCGATGCCTTGACCGCTGAGGTTGTTCCAGAGGCCAAGCAGGGTCTGGAGGTTGGTGAGGTCTGCAGTTTTGTATTTGTCTTCAATACACTTACCCTAATCCAATCATGCCTTTTATCACCACACCATCAACTGCTTCAAACACTTGCTTCTACTTAACCATGAACAAGCTCTTGTTATTAAATTATTTTTCATACTTCATGTATTAAGAGGTCAAAGTTCAAGCTCAGAAGGGCTGAGGCGCAATGCGTAACAGGAGCTGCACCTATCACAGATTGTCTGTGGATAAACCCACTCATCATTTGCAATGAACTGGAAGGATAATTTTGACAAACAGTTGCGAAGAGTATTAGTATGACGGTGACAGGAAACCCAGTACTGGTTTGTATAAATAAATACAAAGATTTTTGCACAAAAATTTACATATTATTTGAACATTCATCCTGAAGTATTCAGTAAGAATGTAACATATATGCAAGTAGGTTTAATATCAAAACCTCTATTGGCTTATAATTTATTCCAAACTGATGCATTCTGGGACAATCACTGAACTGGGCTGCATTGCCACCTTTTGGCTCCCTCAAAACCTCCTCACCATACCTCTCCTCCACCTCTCCTCTCCTTCACCTCTCCTCTCCTCTCCACCTCTCCTCCACCTCCATACCTCTCCACAATAGTGGCTGAGGAAGGATCTAATCAGCACTGACCGGAACACATGTGGCAGGCAATGCCTTGACCGCTGAGGTTGTTCCGGAGGGCCAGCAGGGTCTGGAGGTTGGTGTCCGGCCGGAACAGGAGCGGAGCGTGGGTGGCTGGTCTCAGGAGACAGCAGCAGCCAGCAGACACCAGCAGGACCAGCAAATACACACCTGAACACAGGGCACAACACTGAGCGAGAGGCACTGCAGATGGGATAGACCACTGGAGAGGAGGGAGGGAGGGATGGACTGATGAATGACAAAGACTCAGGGAGGGATGGAGGAGGGATGAGGAAGACGTAGGGGAGCTAGGCGACAGGGAGGGAGAAGTGAAGAAGACGGAAGAGCAGGGAGGGAGGGGAGGGAGGGAGGGAGGGAGGGAGGAGGAACGTGCAGGCACAGATCAGAGGAATCCCTTTAGAAAGGGCACATGAATAGTTCATGAGATGCGCCCGGCTCTCCTGATCTCGGGAGGCGGGCCGACGGCTTACCTAGAACGGCTTTGCGGTTTTCCACGGCGGGCTCTGCCACCCAGCACTTAAGCGCCCACTGGAGTTTGGCGCTCACCACCCCAGCGCCGGCCTGAGGGGAGGGGGAGGCCTCCAGGGACAGAGACAGGATGTCCACATCTGGCTCACAGGAGTCTGTGGGGACAGAGAGAGAGACATAGAAAGAGAGACATAGAAAGAGAGAGAGAGAGAGAGAGAGAGAGAGAGAGAGAGAGAGAGAGAGAGAGAGAGAGAGAGAGAGAGAGAGACACTGTTGGGCAGGGGGAAGATAACAATCTCACCTGGCTCCATCTCCACTGACAGGAGAGCCACGTCGTCATCACCGTCTGACAATGGACTGTGGAGCACAGACAGACCTGCCAGTGTCTTCAACCTGGAGGGGGGGAGAGAAGAGCGACACAGAGAGAGAGAGAGAGACAGAGAGAGAGAGAGACAGCGATAATGAGGGAAGGGGAGAGAGATGGGGGAAGGGGGAGACCGACACAGAAAGACAGAGATAATGAGGGAGAGGTAAAGAGAGAGAGAGCAAGACAGAAGCAGCTTTAAAAAGAACCAAGTCTTTGTTAAACATGTCACCTAGGACAAAACAAAACCTGAGCGCACAACAATGGCCTGAGCCAGGAAACAAAACAAGCGCATCTTACCACCTCCAGCAGGCGTTCTCCTGCGCCTCCACAGCCTGGCTCCAGACACACAGGGCTGCAGGCATGAGCAGGGACACCCACAGCCAGCAGCAGCTCACTATCAGCGCCATGAACAGACCAAAGTCCTGCACAGCTGGGATCTGACGGATCGGACAAGGAACAGACAGACGTCTTCAGACAGCCGTGGTAATAAAAAAAAAACAACACTCATCTTTCAAACCAGAACATTCCACACGCTCACGCTGCAGAAAGCGGAACCCTGAGAGACAAGCGAACGAATACAAGAAGCGATTATCCGTGGAGAGAGGAATCGTGAGCTACGGATCCGCGCGTTACCTGAGAGAAGGTGTTGGCGGCGTAGGCCGCCGCGGTGGTGAAGGAGGTGAGGAAGGTGGCTCGCCCCGCTGTTTTGACCGTGTAGACCATCCTCTGCAGTGGCAGGACCAGGTGAGAGGCCTGCCGGAAGGTGCTGATGAACACAAACACGTCGTCCACGCCTGGGGGACGCAGGGGGAGAGCAGAGAACACGACGTTAGCGGCGCGACCGCCAGCTCGAGACTTTTTGTCGGCGAGAGAGAAAGAGAAGAGTTGGGTCACTCACCGATCCCGATGATGACAAAGGCGGCCACTCCGTTGAGGATGCCCAGGTACCTCACGCCAAAGACCACGTGGTACAGGAACAGGGCCACCAAGCAGCTCAGACCAATGCTAGCCAGGCCAAAGAAGGACAGGAACACTGAAGAAACATTCACGTCGGACACTTCAGTCGCTAAGCAGACTCAAACCCACTTAGAAACATGTGCATTCAGAAAGTACGGCAGAAGACCAAGGATCAGAAGAACGTGGTTCTTGCAGTATGTTGGTGGTCAAATTCAAGTAACAGTGTGTATATACTAGCCACACAGTACAACATAAGTTAGATCTCTCAGATGTCAGTGTTCAGTGCATCTCTGTACACACAAACACACAAAAATATGGCAAGATGAAACAGAACCATAAAATGAATAATGGCAGAATGTTCTCTACAGGCCCTGGTCTTGACCAGAGAGAGACCCTGGTCTTGACCAGAGAGAGAGGCCCTGGTCTTGACCAGAGAGAGAGGCCCTGGTCTTGACCAGAGAGAGAGAGAGGCCCTGGTCTTGACCAGAGAGAGAGAGAGGCCCTGGTCTTGACCAGAGAGAGAGGCCCTGGTCTTGACCAGAGAGAGAGAGAGGCCCTGGTCTTGACCAGAGAGAGAGAGAGGCCCTGGGGAGACCTACCAGAGAAGGAGGTGAGGATGTAGACCAGCACAGCGATGCAGGCTCCGCTGATAAGAGCCAGGAGCATGTCACTGTGGAACGTCTGCCTCACCTCGTTATCAAACAGCTCTGTCCCTCCGTAGAGAACTCTCACCTGGCTGGGGCACACACACACACACATATACACACACACAGATATACATACATCCAGACAGGAATACACAATGGCATGGGGTATGGTGCGTATGTGTGAGTGTATGGTGTGTGTGTGAATGGGTATGATGTATGATGTGTGTGTTTGTGTGTGGATGGTGTATGATGTGTGTGTGTGTGTGTGAGAGACTGACCTGGTGGACTGCTGGGCCAGGATCTCAGCGTACTGCACCACAAAGTCTCTGAAACGCCTCCTCTGCTCGGCGGGCCGGTCCTGCAGGGAGTAGAAGGAGGGCAGGGGAGCCCCGAAGTGGATCTCACTCCTCAGGAGGGAGGAGGAGAGACGCTCCGGGGAGAGACTCTCGTCCACGTACCAGTAGAACTGAGGGTGGGTCATGGCCAAGCTCAGGGCGCCTGCAAGCACAAGAAACGCCGCGAATCAGAAGAAAACAACACGTGAAATAACAACAAAGTAGGACCTAGTTGAGGACTAAGACAAATATGTGATATATATTCGATCTAGCTTCAGCTCAGGTGATTTTTTTTCCCTTCAGGTCTGGTTAGTCAGGCTTCTCACCTTGGATGTCTGCCAGGTCGGGGCCCATGCCGTCGTAGTAGATCTTGTCAGCGCGCTCGCTGGGGAAGAGGTAGGAGAGCAGGGAGCTGGGGGGGGAGCAGAAGGACGGCCCCAGAGGGAGATCCCTCAGAGCCTCCAGGGGCTTCCAGCAGAACTGCTGGAACTGGGGGTGCTGCATGAGCAGGCGCTCCACGCCGTGGATGGTGCGCAGCCGCTCGGGGGTGAAGATGTTGTCGTCCCCGGGCCCGCCCTGAGCCACAAACACCAGCTCCATCCTCCACAGCGCCTGGCTCTGCTGGTAGGAGTAGCTGGACGCCAGCCTCCGCTCCCTGAGTAACGATTCTCCCTCCGCCCCCGTCTGCTTCCCCCCCGGAGGGCCCGTCCGCCGCAGGCGTGCCCCAGGCTGTGGCGTTTCCGCCCGGCTCCTTCCCCCCCCTCTCTGCTCCGTCGGCGCCCGTCTCTGCAGGCCTCGACGCCTCGCCCCGGCGCCGGCCTCCGGGGCTCGCCGGAGCTCCTCTCCTCTGACGAGCGCCGCCTGTGAGGCCGCCCGCCCTCGCGGACGTGGAGTTGAGCCCCTCGGGGGGCGAGCCCTCGGACGCGCCCGCCCCCTGCCTGCCCAGCCCCTGCAGGAGGAGGTCGCGGAGCGCCGAGGTGTCGTCGTCGTCCGGCTCGCAGCGGTGCCTCTCCCACGACCCCAGCTGACTCTTCACGGCGATGGCGAGGGCGTCGAAGCGCTCGGCCGAGAAGTGGCTGTGGACCTCGAAGGCACTGTAGGAGAGGTCGATGTCCAGCGGGGGGCAGTAGAGGAACATGTAGGCGGAGAGGGCACAGGGCAGCAGGACTCCGGCTCCCAGCACCACCCCGCTCACCCAGGGCACTGTGTAGACCCAGCCCACGACCCTCCACACTCCCCCCACCCCGCCGTCCCCCGGGCTGTGTCCTGCCTCCTCACCCTCCTGCTCCTCCTCCTCCTCCTCCCCCTCCCAGCCTGTCTGAAACAACAGCGGCTCGTCCTCCAGCTCCATGACGGCACCTGTCACAGGGAAACACGGGCACTTTATCATCACTCAGCTGCCTGATGGGAATATTTTGTCGTCCTTATACAGGAGTGCCGAGACGTAAATTCTCGGTGATTTACAGAGAATTTGTGACAGCGTGGGCACAGGTTACTTTCTAACCCAGCATGGGAGCAGTCATTAAATCAGTCATCAAATCAGTCTCAGCGGCTGGAGAAAAACGACTTCAGAGAATTTCGAATTTTACGAGGTGTATGGAAGTTTTCTCGATGCCCCCCCCGCCACCCCTCCCTCCCCTTAAAAAAAAGAGCATTGATCCCGCTTAAAGATGCTGATCACCACAGCTCACTGGAGGCTTAAATGAAACGGGCGCCGCAATTTCATTCTCCTCGCTCACTTCGTCAGGGACTGCGAACCAGTTTCTCCCCGAGCGAGCGCCACAGCCGTACCTGCAGTCGTCCTGGGTTTCGCTGAGCCGCAGAATTTTTTTAATTTATCAGCTCATCGTCTTAATCACTGACATCAGGAGTGGGATCGTCAAGTGAACGAGACTTGAGATGTATAACTTGGGAGAAGTGTTTATCTTGGCTTGCTGGACGACAGTTGATGGTGTCACAGGGGTAGCCGCTCTGCCTTTTAACGAGGGCGAGGTGGGACTTTATATTCAAGTGGCACTCGTGCCTGCGAACTGCAACCTGGCAGGTGATCTGCTATCTTTAGAAAGGAGCTAAGAGGTCATCCATGTGGGCCAGGCAGGACAGAGGAAGGGGAGGGCAATTTCCATATCTCTGTACACCTTGTGTCTCCAGTATTCAGATACTATGACGGTGAATTTTGGTCGATTTTCATTCTGAAAAGTGCTAAGACAACTCGCGGGCATTCATCCAAATCCAATGAACGGTAGAGTATAGGTGGCATGCGGATGACAAGGGAGATCCATCAAGCCCATTCACTTTCTAAACTGTGTCCCAATCAACTGTATATATTTCGTTTGAGGGGATAATCTCTTCATCTCCGACATCTGTCTCTGTCCTAACAACATCTGTGGCCATCATGCAGACGACAAACTCATGAGGTGCTGCACACCTTCATCTGGGAAGGAGTGCAGGAGATGAGGAAGGAGAGGAGGAGAGAGAGAGGTTTGGAATGAGAGGAGGAGAGAGGGAGGTTTGGAATGAGAGGAGGAGAGAGGGAGGTTTGGAATGAGAGGAGGAGAGAGGGAGGTTTGGAATGAGAGGAGGAGAGAGGGAGGTTTGGAATGAGAGGAGGAGAGAGGGAGGTTTGGAATGAGAGGAGGAGAGAGGGAGGTTTGGAATGAGAGGAGGAGAGAGGGAGGTTTGGAATGAGAGGAGGAGAGAGGGAGGTTTGGAATGAGAGGAGGAGAGAGGGAGGTTTGGAATGAGAGGAGGAGAGAGGGAGGTTTGGAATGAGAGGAGGAGAGAGGGAGGTTTGGAATGAGAGGAGGAGAGAGGGAGGTTTGGAATGAGAGGAGGAGAGAGGGAGGTTTGGAATGAGAGGAGGAGAGAGAGGGAGGTTTGGAATGAGAGGAGGAGAGAGAGAGGTTTGGAATGAGAGGAGGAGAGAGGGAGGTTTGGAATGAGAGGAGGAGAGAGGGAGGTTTGGAATGAGAGGGAGGAGAGAGGGAGGGAGGTTAGAAAAGGAGGGAACAAAGGGGGCAATGCAGGGGGGAACATACAGCAGGAGAAAGGGGGAGGGGGGAGGAAGAAGGGAGAGCAGGAGGAGGAAGAGAAGGGCAAAGGGTGCATCCTACCCTATCATAGCCCGCCCACCAACAAATGATCTCCTGCATGTATGTATGTGATGAGCACACTACTATAAACACCGTTCAGTATTCATAGGAATCCAAGTCAGGTGACTACCTGGAGCTCTACGTTGGCCTCCATGTATCTCTCCGCTAGTATTACCATCAGTGGTACGGACACACATCTTTCTACTTCATTGCCCTACACACACACACGCTCAACACAATACACTTATCACAAATAACGTCATGCTGACTTGTTTTAAACCAGCACTGTGTCTGTTGCTAATATAAATGTTCCTGCTGAGTGCACAGTTAAACACTCAGACCGCCCCCCCACACACACCTACACACACACAACACGTACACACACACAAACACGTACACATACACACACACACACAGAAGGACAGCGAAGCCTTGGTCGCACGCACAGCTGCTGTAAGTAATCTCCCCGTGATTGGCTCCTGGGATTCCTCCCAGACTTGTTTTGAAGGAGTGCGCTCTCCCTCTGCTCTGCCAGACATACAGTGTATAATGGCCATTCATTATGACAAGAACTGCAGGAGAATGTGTGTGGTGCTGGTCAAGGGCGGGAGACGTGTTTACCGTCCGATAAAAACGAGTCCTCCATCCCATTAGTTCTCAGTGGTTAGAAGCGGACTGAGTCCCGTTGAAGCGACGCAGGTGTGGAGTAAAAATAGAAGGTGATTTGCTAATGGCGTCCTGTGTGGACATCAGAAGCTGCTTCTTGTGGCTGGAAGTGAAGCTGTCTCTCTTGTTTTCTGTCTGTGTCTGTCTGTCTCTCTCTCTCTTTCTCCCTCTGTGCGCTATGTGCTTCAATCTAGTCCCATTTCAAGGGTTCTTTGAATCTGAAGATTGTACACACAGCAAAAGAGAGGAACTGATTTAACGAGGCTGAGGATTAAACATCTATATTCATGAAGCTGACATCCACATGATTAGCCCATTTCGAGTTGAACACGGCACTGCAGACATGCCTCTTAATTTCATTTTCGGGCGTGTTTACAGTTGTCGTCTTTCAACACACCCCCACTGCATGCCAATGAACAGCTCTGTGTCTCTGAACACAGGACTCGGAGGTCCCTGTAGTGGAAGCAACACCATGACAGGAAGTAATGCCCCCCAGAGTGTACTGGAGCACAGTGATGATGACACAGGCGTGCTTGGCCTCAAGCACAAACGTATATATCCCTGCGCTATTCTGATACATGAGTGTGCGACCCCCTTGTTATCCTGCTGGTGTGTTTGTTTAGTCCTGTGCTGTGTGCGGTGTTCTGTTTCCCGGAGAGTTCATCTGGACACCCTAAACACCTCCAGCATGCCTTTAGTCTTATCTGTTACCCCATCTTCCTGACATCCCCACCTAAGATAACTGGGCAAGACAGCTGTCATTTCCCCCTTGCTGTGCAGGTGTGTGCGGGGGCGTGTGTATTTTTGTGTGTGTGTGTGTTTCTGTGGATGTGTGTGTGTTCGTGTGCATGTCTGTGGGTTTGTGTTTGACTGGGTTTGTGTGTGTGTGTGTGTGTGTCTGTCTGTGGGCATGTCTGTGTGTGTCTGTGGGCATGTCTGTGTGTGTTTGTGTATCCATTTCTTTGTCTGTATGCGCTTGTCTATGAGCATGTGTCTGTCTTGGAGTGTCTGGAAAGGTGTGATTTCTGTAACCTTCCTTACTGACAACAGCTAAAAATAGTCTGCCTCCCTCTCTCTCCTCCCTCCATCTCATCCAATATGGATTTCCTACAGTCTCTATGCCGCCACATGCAGGCATGTGTACTGACAGGACATCATTCAAAGGGGAACATTCATATCTTGTGGGATCTCCTCGAAGACACTGATTATGTACGAGTGCTGAGTAGACTCACCACGGGGAATCCTTCATGTCGAGATCTGCTGCACAGTTGAAGTCTGAAGACTTCTGGTTATCTCATGCTCTACTTGTACCTTAATCACAGAGATTAATCTGATATCTTGATACATGCCCCCCCCACCCCCTCCCCCGTGGGCAGCCCTGCGTGAGTGGGCATTGAAAAGACAGGAAGATTGCACAAGCAATTTCACTTGTACCGCACGATGAAGAGACACAGCACTTGTGCGGTGAGCTGAAATCAAGGCTGTGTCTGCCAGTGGGATTCTCTCGACTGCATTAAAGCACAGTGAGAAACTTGTTTATCCACACGAGAGCTCGTCTGATTCAACAGTCCCCTATAAGAGGTTAGGGACTAACTAGACTGTTCTCCACAGCTACACTGCCTCTCTCCTAGGAGCCTGTTTTTTTTTTAAATGACTGTTGTTGAATGTGAATGTCCTCCACAGAAGATGGAGTGGCAGCTATGGTTTCTTCAGAACTGATTCCAGATTTAATCACATTCCATGTTTGCGCTAGATGAAAAAGAAAAAGAGAGGAAAAAAGAGCATCTTACCTGAGCGTGTTGTTCTGGAGGTATGATCTGGTGCTAGGTTCAGGTCTGTGGGTTTTGCTCCTGAAGATGTATAACCTGCTCTGCTATTTCATGTCTAACTTGTTCTCCTGGTATAAATTGATTTTCTGTTGATCTCCGTTTTTAGTTTTTTTGTTATTCTAGTTCTCAGCAGGGAGACTACAGTACAAGAGACTCCCAAAAAAAAGGACACAATTTTTTCCCTCAATGAATCCTATCACCTGAAGAATCCATGTGTTTTCTGCCCTCACTCTCCCTCTCTCTTCTTTTTTTTTCTCTCTCTCTCTCCCTCTTTCCCTCCCTCCTCTTTGCCTGGTTGTCCAGGCGACAGAGTCAGTGAGTGTCAGTTCTTTCACTTCCCTAGCAGCTCCTTTCTCTCATGGCTTTGTTCAGCCTCCTCTCCTGACTGGCTCACCGCAGGGACGGGCGCGGGGAGGGCAGCATAGCCCGCGCGTCACCAAGGCTACAGACAGAGCGGAAAGATGCCTTGCGCTGCCTCACAGCGGAGCTCGGGAAAACGCTGGCTAGGCTCAAGCTTCACGAAGCGAATTATGTGTTTTGTTGATACATCTCTGGTCATGAGGCAACAACGAGGTCCCCCTTTGGTTTCAAGAGGGTTGGGGTGGTACGGTCTGACCGGGACTCGGAGAGGGAAAGGGGAGGGGGATCGTAACAGAGAAATTGGATGCAGCGGGAGACGAGGTCGAGGCCGTATCATTCTAACCTCTGAATTGAGTCCATCATTATAGGGTGCATTTCTATAGTCACCGAGACTTTGCAAGTAACCGATAACGAAATTATTCAAACTGGCTCACTGTCAAGAACTACAGCATAGTAAAACGGTTCATTCACAACATAAATTAGATTGGATATAAATTAGACTGTATAAACAGGTCATGCCTTTTGTTATTTTGTCATCGATTTCAATACCGTTTTATAATGCTACACGGCGTGTTAATATGATAACATTTTCCCCATCGGCTTTGCAAAAGCAAAATATTTCGATAATCACCCACAGAAAACGAAATATGGCACAATTTCCATCCATCATGTTGCCGAGTATCAGCATTTCACTCAAGTCAAAGTGCTTTATTTTTCAAATATTCAGAATGCCAATGTCATCTGGACAATGAAATGCAGGTATTAAGAGTCCTGATGGTTCCTCATTGCAGAGGCCTGTGACAGATCTGGGGGGGGGGGGGGGGGGGGGGTGAGTGAGACAGAGAGGGCCGCGAGTGTAGCAGACGGAAAGCACGTGGTTAGTGTTGGTATGACTAACACCTAAATCCATCTGCCTCTGTTCTATGTTGGCCTCTTCATCCACTTCACACAACTGACACGGCAAAACAGAAACCTAGCAATGACTAACCCACCTCCAGAACCCTCTGTTCCAGATTCATAGCATGTCATAATCACAGGCTGAGAGGCATGTCATATTGCATCGTGTGTGAATGAAGAGAATCTCCAAATATACTCATATCCCACAGACACGAAACAAACAACGCTCTTGTTTATTGAGTCCGTGCAGTTTGAACTCACTTCATTTAATCAACATGTATCACAAATATTGGCAGGCAAGCACTTTCAGGCAGTTGACAAAAGATGTAACATAATTTACATTTAAATCATATAAAAAAACACACAAATTGCAATCATTCGGACAAACAGGCATACAGTCACTCATGCATAAACATATCCTTCTTCTTCTGCCAGGAAGACAGACTCCTGAATAATACGCGCTGTGCTCGCACCGACGATGACAAAGTCAAGTGTTTTCCTGCGGATGGTTCTTGGTGGCAGTCTGTTTAAGGCGTGTCTTCCTCTGTTGTCAACCTCTCTTTCTCTTTTCCCCCCCATATTTGGCTTCAAGAACAAACGAACACGTCAAATAATCTGGGTTCGAAACCCTTCCTAATTTACACAAGGAAAGGAGGTACTTGTACTTCCGAACACATCCACTACTAAGCCATGCTAAGGGGCTACGGATCATATATCAAGGGGTTATACTGAAGAGCAACAATTCCCCGTCTCTCTGCCTCAGATCGTTTCTGCCCGTGGGCCTGAGCTCAGAGGAATCAAGGAGTCAACACTTCACTTCACAGAACTCAGAGAAAATGGATCTACAATGATATGCAAGTTCACAAACTGCTCCTTCACGTCCTTCTTGTGTCACCCTCCAATCAGTGCCTTTAATTCCGAGTTAGCTCTTGAACATCTCACGAGCTTGTCGAGTTTAATCCTCTGTTGAACGGAACAGGATGACCGCAAGCTGAACATTTGCAGAGTGGGGCTTCTAGGGCAGTGTTACCTCGTATATAAGGACGAATACTCCTATATAATTAACAAACACAGTGCAACCGTACACAGGGATTGATATGTAAACGTGATACTCGTCTATAGATTTGATGTTGCTAGGAACTTTGATAGAAGAAAACAGTATCTGCTAACTGAGCATGATCATGTTGTTTTGAATCTTGAATTGTTGTTTATATCGACTGGCGGATCATCTTTCCAGAACATCCGACACAATGACAGATTATGCAAATAGAACACCCACACACACACACCGGTGCACACGGGTAACTTGCTATGAAGTCATACATAGGGGAATAAACTCCAAATGGACCCCCACATTATATATATATATATACACATTTTCAACCACTATTTACCAAAAACAAAACCATGTAGACAGACATTGATGCTCTTGCGTTGTTTTTGATCTTGGGTGTCTCGTCCACTTGGCTAAGGTCTTATGGACCTCTCTGGCCTGAGTGTTCAGCAGGTCTCCATTCACAGAGACATAGGGATGATCCTCATCCCTCAGAAGGCCAGGGGACACACAGAGAGCACAGGTGGCTCACTACCACTGGTCAGTGAGAGATCAATGGTATTGCCATACACGCGTTCTCGATCTGTAGACACACACACACACACACACACACACACACACAGTACACTCACAACACACAGTACACTCACACTGCCCTCAGAGGGGATTGGTCCGACGGCTCGGGCTACCACAAGTGTGTCTCTCGGATCTCGGAGATGATGTTGCTGGCTTTTCGGAGGGCCTGAGTGAATAGAGAAGTTTAAGCAAGTAAGCAAACAAGACAAGAAGAACTAAAGAAGGAGGAAAACAAGAGAAGAAGAACTATAGAAGGAGGAAAACAAGAGAAGAAGAATTACAGAAGGAGGAAAACGAGAAGAAGAACTATAGAAGGAGGAAAACAAGAGAAGAAGAACTATAGAAGGAGGAAAACAAGAGAAGAAGAACTACAGAAGGAAGAAAAACAAGAGAAGAAGAAAATCAAAAGTGTGTCATAAGGGATGTCGGTAGGAGCAGGAGGTCCGGGCTGACGAACCTCCATCATCTGGGCCACCTCGGTCCTCTGCTGCGCCGTGTCCTGGGACTCGATGAGCAGCTCCTGCAGCAGGGGCTGCTTGTACAGCCGGCCCACCAGCTCGCTCTGCAGGTGCTCCTTCACAAAGTTCACCAGGAAGTGCATCACCGTCTTGGGGACACTGGGGAGGCGAAGCGCACAGGACACAGTCAATGTGGTCAGCCTCACTCGATCCTCTCGAGTACAGGACACAGTTAGTAACCCTAAACCCACTGTTAAAACGATTAGTAACCCTATCCCATATCCCCCACATTTAAAGAACACAGTTGTTAACCCTAAAGTTAACCCTGTAGTTAGCTCTAACGTCAGCAGAGGTCACTACTAAACAGCCCTCACTCCCCCCCCCCCCCCCCCCCCCCCCCCCCCCCGAGGTCACCTGTCCTGGATGCTCTTGCGGACAATGAGGAAGTAACATTTGATGAGGCGCTGGATGACCTCACAGTCCCTCTGCTCCCTGGAGGTCAGCTTGCGGGACGCGGGGACCGCCTGGCGGACAGGGGAAAGGTCAGAGGTCGAGGACATTGGTTCCATGGCGGTCGTATGGTCGCCTACGTTAATCCCTCACTCAAAAGGTGTAGGTTTGGTCTGAACATTGGCGACAAAAATATATTCTCTACTGCTAAACATTCATGTATGCAGACAGCCTAATAACAGAAATCAAACTCTAATTCCCTTTACAATAGAAACAGTTGATGCTTTTCACAAGTTACAGAGCGATGACTAATGAACTAGATGTTGACAGTCGCGCTTCAGTGAGTCACGACAGGTGAGGAGAGACGTCCCTCTGCCCCTCGCTCACTGTGTCCAGCAGGTTGATGGCCTGGCCTCTACTGGGGCTGCCGAAGGGCCCCGCAGCCTTCTCCTCCGCCCCCTCGTTCTTCCAGCGCTTCCCTCCGTCAAGACCCTCCGCCTGAGGACAGACCACAGAGTTCACCATCGCGTAACATAGTCCCTTAACGGGTTAGGGTTGTGGTTTACTGACTGTTCCATACATGTAAGGTTAGGGTTAAGATTAGGGGTACTAACTGGGGGGATTTGAACCTTTGACCTCTTGACCTGCGTGAGGTCTGTGTGAGTACCTGTTGGCTGTTGACTGATGCGGAGACCTGGGCTGCATCAGTGAAGTCTGGGTGCTTCGTGTTGATGTAAGCCAGCTCAATGGCCACCAAGTTGTGGACCTGTAAGGAAAACAAATTGAGAAAATCAATCTTAAGATTGCAACAAATCTACAAATCCATCAGATACTGTAATTTTCTCCGTGGCTGGCGTGGTACCCCATGAGTACCCCAAGGTGTGGGAGGTCAAAGGTCGTACCATCTCATTAGTGATAGGCAGGCGTTTCCTGAGAAGACTGGTCACCACCTCCACGATGGAGTCGTGCAGCTTGGGAAACCGCAGGAGCTCCTGAACAACACACACACAGAAGGTTCCTCGGTGAAGAACCAGGTGCATTCAGTGTGTTTGCAAGGCTACATTTACATTTAGCAGATGCTCTTATCCAGAGCGACTTACAGTAACTACAGGGACATTCCCCCTAAGGCAAGTAGGGTGAAATGCCTTGCCCAAGGACACAACATCATTTTTCATGGCCGGGAATCGAACCAGCAGTCTGATTAATAGCCCGATTCCCTAACCACTCAGCCATCTGACCCGCCCCCCCACTACCTGGGTGCTGTAGGAGGAGCAGTGCTGGATGACCCCGCCCCACTACCTGGGTGCTGTAGGAGGAGCAGTGCTGGATGACCCCGCCCCACTACCTGGGTGCTGTAGGAGGAGCAGTGCTGGATGACCCCGCCCCACTACCTGGGTGCTGTAGGAGGAGCAGTGCTGGATGATCCTCTGGAGCTCCTCGTGGACCAGCTCCACGCAGCGCAGGCTGGCTCCTCCAGCCGCTTCATCTGCCTCTTCACCAGCAGCTCGAACGACACCTCCGGTACGAAGAGGGCTGGCCGCGGGCCCTGACGCACAGCCAACACCAAGGGGGTTTTATTTTCCTATCTATCAGACTTTCCCCCGACGATTCATCTTCCCCCTTTTCCACAGGCACTCGGCCGCTGTCTGGCACATACACACACGCGCACACACACGCACACGCGTACGCACACACACACACACACACACGCGCGTACGCGCACTTCTCCTCAGAACAGACCGAGGGTCCTTTTCATGCACTTCTCGGAAAAAAAGCAGCTGCGGGAGATTTATGCTATGTGTTTTTCCACACACACACACACGCACGCACGCCGATGGTGATATTACCGTGGCGTTGCGGATGGCAGTGAGAATGTCGAGCTCAGTCAGACCTCCCAGGGGGTCTATGGACTGCAGCGTGCGGCCAAAGGTCTCATGGAATATGTAGCAGATCCGGGCCCCCCCACAGCTAAGGACACAGAGAGAAAGGGGAGGGGGAGAGAGAGGGGAGGGGGAGAGAGGGGAGGGGGGAGAGAGAGGGGAGGGGGGAGAGAGGAGAGGGGGAGGGAGAGAGAGAGGGGAGGGGGGAGAGAGGGGAGGGGGAGGGGGAGAGAGGGGAGGGGGAGAGAGGGGAAGGTTACTCATGCTGCTCAGACTGCAATTGAGAGTTTCTAGTGGTGTCACTGTGTTAATCAAATGCACGGGCATATCTTGTATGAGCTACTTTGAAAACGCTTGAATAGTAACGCGTCCATTCAGCTGACACTTTAAGTGATGCATTCCAACCCGCGACCCTCCATGATTCTGCAGTGAAATACTCTACCGCCGAGCTACATCCCATTTCATTTGATTTCGGTGAGGGAAATCGGTCACTGCTAAATGAGAAACGATACCGTTCTCTCTCTCTCTCTCCCCCTCTCTCTCTCCCCTCTCTCTCTCCCCCCTCTCTCTCCCCTCTCTACCCCTCCCCTCTCTACCCCTCTCCTCTCTCTCAGCGGCATCCTCCCCGGCGGTGTGACCGTGCTTAGGGGACTGCGTTCTCCCAGCCCCACTCACAGCTCAGTGGTCTGGATGTGCCTGGCGGTGCCCTCGATGGTGTTGCAGTAGTCGCTGGCGAACTTGGTGACGATCTGCAGGAAGGTGGCGCTGTGGTCCTCCACGGGCTGGCCGTAGTCGCTGAGGCGGGCCTGGTACTGGGTGCTGAGCAGCGTCACGCGCCTCTTCAGCTCGGGCAGGCAGTCGCGGATGTGATGCATGAGCAGGCGGCTGAGCGTGCGGCCCAGGTAGCGGGAGCCGCAGCGCGAGGCCAGCGAGGGGTAGTGGCGCTGGAGGAAGGCCTGCTCGTCCCTGGCACAGTCCTCCAGGCTCTTCTGGGTGTTGATGTCGTGCTGGCTCCTGGCGGAGCCGAGGAGGGAGGAGGAGGAGGAGAGATGAAGATAGTGGCACGCTACAATTCACAGGCACGACTTGTCTCCAGGCCAGCATGTAACCACGAGATCACGCTGAACTAGATACAACCCGGGAGCTTTTTCAAAGGATACTGACACATTTCCTTGATGTAAATGTTGTGATTCATAACATTTACATGTAGTCATTTAGCAGACGCTCTTATCCAGCGCGACTTACAGACCGGCAACCTTCTGATTAATAGCTGATTAATAGCCCGATTCCCTAACCACTCAGCCATCTGACTCCTAACATAACCAAAGAGTGGGATTTTATTTTTATTTTTGATAAGCTCTTAAATAACAATTCAGACCAACCGGTTGACCACTCCCACAATGCCGAGTCTGACGGGGATGACCCTCCCCAGTAGGACCTCCAGGGCGTCCGTCCCAGCGTCCATCAGATCCAGCTTGCTGACCACCAGCAGAGTCCTGCGACCTGGGAGACACACACAGCACACACAGCCGTATAAGACCAACCGCCTCTTATTCAAAAAAATATAGACATGATATCGACTTTTCAAATGACAGACCCCTTTACGACAGTAACTTTCTAAAAACTTTTAAACATCTTACGCAGCCATTCGATTGAACAAACTAGACGTGTACAGGCGTGCTTCGGTAATACCCGACAGGTGAAAAGATAAACAGCGACAGAAGGGTCCAGAAAAACACACGCAGAGAAAGAGGGCAGTATTAGTGTGCGGAACGTCTCACCATCTGGGTCGACCTCGCGAGCCAGTTTGAGAGCGTCAGAGGTGGCCAAGTCCGAGTTGGCAGGAGACACTGACAGTATCAAGGAGTGGGGATTGGAGATGAAAGACAGGATCATCTCTTGTACCTGGGCTTCAATGTCCTCCGGTTGGTCCCCTACTGGAACCTGTTCGAAAGCAGAACTCCAAAGTGAAAAGTACTGTATACCCATCAGGGTGAAAACAAACCCAGTCCCAATGCATTATCCCCTCTGCCAACTGGGACCATTCTCAGGTGGTTGATTTTACCTTGGTAATTCCTGGCAAATCCACCAGATGTGAGATTAAGGACTTTAGGAGAGAAGATCTTCAGATAGATGGGCTCAGGACTGATCCCCTGGATGGTATGTGGCACAGTGGAAAACAGTGAGGACAAACGTACCAAAGCAGCATTACTAAGTCATTTCTACGCTCTCGTTCTCCATACCTTGTTACCGCCAGAGCTTCGCTCGGTTTCCTCTTCAATTTCCTTGCGAATCTCCTGAAAATCTGCAAATATCTATTCGCCCACAGCACACAGTTAGCAGACAGAAAGGCACCTCGAAACTCTGGCTTTAGAAAGTAAAGAACTCAAGTGAAAGTCCTTCAATGATACAGTATACTGCAGAAATACAGTACAGAGTAAAAAACATATTTGATTTGAGTTTACCTCGTTCTTGCAGTGAAGGAAGGTTCCCCATTCCTCTGCTTTGATTCCTAAACACACAGGCAATGCTGGGTGTTAAAACAACCAACAGAAAACATAATGACCCATTTGACAGCCAAAACAAAATAATAAACAAACACATGCTGAATGAAACCGAACACTAAAGCGAGCAGCAGATTCAGATGGGGCTATTAAAAGTAGAAACTAATATGACTGTGACACAGAAGACACACATACAGTACCTAATGTGACACTGAGAAGTTGTAAGATGGTGCAGTTAGACACACGCAGTAAATGAGATGACAGCATAAGATGAGTCCATGCACATAAACTATGTAAAAAGAGACCTGGGAAGTTGTTTGGGGCGTTTTGTTTTACCCCATTTCCTGAGAAAAGTAATGAAGAGAAGGGTGGATAATAGGTTAGCAAAGAGAGAGAGAGAGAGAAAGGCACTGACAAGACTATTGCGCCACTGCAAATAAGATAACGTGCATAAAGAGGCTATGCTGTGAGTGAATTATGTTGACTGAACAGGTCAGGCCCAAATGTTGACAGGCCTTATCCAGTACTGTGAAAAGAGCTGACAGAGATACCGTTCTCTTGGTGTTTTCTCTCTTCCAGCGGGGGTACGTTAATCAGCTGTAACACTAGGGGACGCCGCGTGACTATTCCTGATCCCCGAGGTAGAAAGTCACGTCCGACCAGGCTTTCCAACACCGAACTCTTTCCGCTGCTCTGTGGTTGAGGAAGAGAGTGATTCTAGACAGACTTGGACGATGACATTTGACAATGGCACCAACCTTCGTTCTAAAACTGACAAACACATTAACATGTTTGCTGCAGACTGACCTGTGATCCAACTACCACTATCTGTGGAAGCTGAATGACGTCTGCCCCCACAGTGAGGAAGACCTCTTGCAGACGATTGATGACGGGAATTAGGGTATCCATTTCTCAGGTCTGGGCTGTAGAAAAGGGGGAAATGAGAGGCAAAGAGTTAGTCCCATTTAAGCTTACTCTCCTAATTGTTGCATGTACTTGATTAAATTCGTATGATAGGAAGGATTACCTCACTATCAAGTTAATTAAAAAGGTAATTTGATTAACTCTACAGTCTCGATAATCCAAATATCACTTGATCAACCATAACATGCTAGCAGCAGCACAAATATCGAAATCCAACAAGAGCGAGCTAGACAGCATGCTGCATGCGCTACCGCTGGAGTACTATTAATAGAGAAGACTATATATTTATCTAGCATGTAAACGGCCGTGATATAAGCACAGTTCAAACCCAGTGAAGCTGGAAATACCATAACGTACGAGTCAGATAGCTAGCTCTGGACTAGCTATCTAGAGCTAGGTGATGTTAGCCTAGTAGATTCAGGATAAAATAGAGGGATGTGCCCAGCCAATTTCCATAGCAGTTTCCTTACCGATGGATACACTTAAGAATCGCTTTATTTATCCAATCAGACCGTCTTCACTTCATAATTAAGTATTGCTCTGGACTCTGTAGGATACTATATGGGCACCATCAACCGGTTTGTTGTGGTTCCAGTGTCATTGAAAAGTGGGCAGTCCTATGTCATTCTCTAACAAGATGGTTGGTTATACTGTAAGCGTCTTGTACAGTCCACTATACTGATTGGTTGAAGTACCGTTCTATCATTATTTTAACGTACTGGTCCACACCCAATCCTCCTTCCGTGTTAGTCTTCTCTTGGTACCAGAACAGCATTTTACCAACCTTTCTCACGATAAAATATAAAACTACAATCGAATTAAAATGCTAGTTAGAATAACATTACCATCAACACAGGTTTGTTTGGTTTATTTGTTTGCTTATAAACACAATATTTACATATAATACAATTATCACCAGAAACCAGAGAAAACAAGCATCACAATTTTTTTTAAAGAGATTTTTCGGCTTTTTAAACTTTATTGTGATATTGACAGAAAATGTAGTGGGCGAGAGGAGATGGAATAGGCCGGGATGGAATCTAACCCAGTCCCGTGTTCAAGCCGTAGCCTACATGGTACAATGAGCCACTGGGCCCGCATCACTAATCCTTTCAACAGACAACAATCATCCAACACTCATAAATAAGAAACTCCTAAAAAGTCACACCTCCTGGAGTTTGTGTCTAGAAGCCTGAAAGCTTCAGATCACCAGTCCAAAAGGGATTTTCTTGTACATCCACTTTCAGAAAACAAAAACATCCTATCAATTGACAAGGAATGTGTGGATATAAACAAATAGACTGTAATCTGGATGCTGTCCCGGGTTTACAATCAAACTTGAAAGCTATCAGTGTACACTGAAACCTCCCTCAGCCTCTTGTGTATTAAAATCATTTGATTGCAGCTCCCTTGCTATGCCCTCTCCGATCCTACTGCTCTCCTGACTATCACATGACCACATCTGAGGCGCTCTCAGTCCATATAGGAGGTGTCCATGCCATCGCTGTCTGGGTGGAGCAGGCGTCCAGCCAGGCGCTCTATATCATCCAGGCTCAGCTGGCGGAGGGCTCGCTCGTAATCCTGCAGGAAGAGGGGGGGGGTCACACGGCTGAGCGGTTAGGGAATCTGGTTATTAATCAGAAGGTTGCCGGTTCGATTCCCGGCCGTGCAAATGACATTGTGTACTTGGGAAAGGCACTTCACCCTACTTGCCTCGGGGGAATGTCCCTGTACTTACTGTAAGTCGCTCTGGATAAGAGCGCCTGCTAAATGACTAAGGGTAAATGTAAGAGCAAACACCGTTTATCAAGGGTTGTATAGTAGTAAGTATCCATATGGTTGTAAATACCTCCTAATGAATGAATAATACTTGTATTTAACCTTTATTTAACCAGGAAAAATCATTAAGAACAAATTCTTATTTCCAGTGATGGCCTGGCAAAAAACACAGCTTTTTGAGGGAGAGGGGAAGGGGGCTAAGGAAGAAAAAAATCTGGTTAATAAGCACAACGTCACACAACCACAGCAATACAGACATACGGGAAAACAAGCAGGTTAAACAAAGCAGGGCAGTATACAATGTTATACTGGGTTACTTTTGAAGAGAAAATTAGTGACTGGTGTCAAAAGAATCAGGCTAATAAACCAATGAGTGGAACTAGTACTCCAAAACATTACTTATTTGCTTTTTGAGTGAGGGGTGAGAGGTTCACTGTGCAGTTCTCTGGTCATCAGAAATACCTTGATGAGCTGGCTCTTGCACCTTGGCTGCGTCCGCAGGGCTGAAGTGTTTTGCCAGGACGGTGGACAGAGTTTGCCACACTCCACCAGGAGGACTTCTACTGCCGCTGGCCAGTGCCGGACCACCCACCTTCTCCCCTGCTGGACGAACCACCAGGTTCAGCTTGGCCTCAGGCCCAATGGCATAATCACTCAATCTGTGTTCATCTGTGAAAAGATCAATTGAACATTTTGAATAGCGAAATAATATGTCAGATTAGATGCAGCAGCTGATGGATGGGTTATGACAGACACATCGTGGGTTGGTACCTGCAAGAGCTTTTCCTTTATAAAGCAATCGCTGCTGATTGGCTGGTATATTCAGACGTTCAGACACCAGCTCTTTCACTGTGGAAACTTTTTCATCTTCTGTGACCTACAAGGATGACATAGCCTAAATGATTAGATTAAATGTATTTCGTTTAAGTGATCTGATCAGATGAACAGCTGAAAATCTGGTTATATTTCACCCTGCAGTACACCCAACATTGCACATAATCAAACTACACACGATTTCACGTCCACGTTGTAACATCAGCAGCCTTGTAGTTGCCCGATCAATCTTCTAGATCGAACTAAACCAAAAACGGGTTACTAATCAGGGCAACCACCACATAATTGACAGTGACAGTTTGTGAAGCCGTCATCTAAGCGATGCATAGGACATGTGTAAATCAATTTAGCCAACAAATGTTGACTTCGCTGCATCATCATCAGTGCGGTCACTTTTCACAGAGCCCTTCTTTGCAGTAAAGAATGCGTGATGATTTTGATACCTTCCAATTGAACTCTCATGGTTTCCAACTATAGAACAACCCTCGTTAAATGGAGAGTCACTAACAATATTTTCAAAGGCAGTGTAACTAGCTAACTGTAATAAAACAACCAGACATAGCAAGCAATGCAGCAACACTACAGCACACAAGGAGCCACAGTAGTTAGCCTACTGTAGCTAGCTTTAGCTAGAAAACCGATCCTTGTTTACCTGTAGGTTGCACTCCTTTCCTTGAAGCGGTTTTACAGTGATAATCATTTTGCTGTCGTTCCAACCCCTAACAACTAAAAAACTATTCAACGCTATGCTACAACGTTTGAGCAAATATATATATTTTGTTGATTCTCTGTCAACGGTAATTTTCTGTCAGCAATCCATTTCCTTTGCTCGTCGTGGACTAGACTTGAGCAGGGCTCTGGTGTTGCGAGAGTAGCTTCATGGCTAGCTTTGTAAAATGTGATTACTGCCCCCTGGTGTTTGGAATAAGTCTGACCAATTGCAGCCCATGGCATGCATCCTTTGGCAATAAGGCTCGTCCATCCTAGATAGAGTAGACATAAAGTTGATGTTATGAATTGAAACAGTTTCAGGGCTGCGAAAACCACACGGTTATACGCTCGGGGTAATAATACGTGTTGTTCTATCTATATAGTAAGTACATGTTAGTTAACGTATTTAGTCCCATTCATTTATTCTTGTATAAAGTTTTAATAAATCATATGTATTCATTGTAAAGATGCACTGGGTTGAGTGGTGGAATAAGAATCCCCAGATGAGCTTTGAGACGACCGTCCTACGTCATCACCGGAGTCTGCTTCGGCATTCAGACCATTCAATAGTAGACTCAGTAAAGCAGGGTGTGTGTCGGCACCTGTCCGCGCGCTTCGGGAGAATACGGTTCTCCGTATGCCAGTGACACACGGTTGGATTTCACGTCGTTACCGTGGCCTCATAAAGGTACTGTAAATTATTTGGCTAATAATACAATGTACAACAAACGTGCACAGATATTAAACGTAACATACATCATTTTTTGATTGGATAGATTTGAACTAACTAATCCATCAGAACATTTTTGAGATAACAGTCGCCTTGCACAATATTTCATATTTCAATATTTCATTTCATAATTCACAATAAAAGTATTGTATAATTAGTTTGTAATGTTATTCAAGACCATTGGAATAAACTTGTCTAAAGTGGGGATGTAGATAAAACAACATCTTCTGTCATAACCACTCCTCAGTAATGGGGACACTTCGAGATCTCCAGTTCGCCCTGCAGCTGAAAATTGAGGAGCTTCGTCAGAGAGACACACTAATAGATGAACTAGAGCTTGAGTTGGATACGAAGGATGACCTCATTCGGAGACTTCAAGGAGAACTAGACCGCTTCAGGGCCACCATCTCACCCCCAGGACACTCTGCATCCAGTTCAGGTAAGCTGAGTTAACCCCCACAACAACAAGCATCTTTTGTGGCCTGATACATACATACATATATATATTACGTTGTGTTTAGGATGCTACATACAGGGATGACATATCATAAATGCATCTTTTTTTTCCACAAAGGAAACTCCTTGTGTGTTTCAGGGTACTCAGAGCAGTGTGATAAGTCTCAGAGATCAAAGAGGAAGACTATATTTTCAGAGCCTCTAAACGTGGACCCAAAGAAATACTGCAGCGACAACCCAAAACACCACATGCAACATAACCCAGGGGTGAGAAAACCTTGTCTGTCAACTCTGCAGCCACCCCCTCCCTCCCCGAAAACACAGTCTCAAAAGCCCCTTAGGCTGATCAAGTGGTTAGTGCCCAAGCTCCAATTCAATATGATTTTCATTGATCTACAAACACTGTGTGACACTTAGCGTCAAGCCTTTTATCCCTTGTTGTCAAACATCAGACACAAAGACATTACTTATTGATTGAACACATTTTCTTCCTGCAGGGTAGGGGAGCTGATACAGACAGCCTTTCTGGAAAACAACTTACTGAGACATCTGGAAAGTGGTCAGATCCTGGCTATGATGGACTGCATGTACCCTACCACAGTGGACCAGGGCTTCCTTGTCATTCAGGAAGGAGCTAAAGGAAATCTCGCCTATGTGCTCGAAGGTAAGATTGGAGGTGGTAAAAAAACGCAGGAATTCATCTAATCTCACCCTTTCTACTTGAATTATCATGCGCCGTGATGGTCCCAAGACTACGGTTCCTGCTCTTACCTAATGTATAGTACTAGCTCGAGGCTTTATCTTGAATAATTCATCAGAGCGATTAGTGCTGCCCTTAATGTATACAGCCCATTGGGGGTTTTTAATTAGCTGGCGTCGAGAAGTGCCAAAACGTTTCCCTAGTTACTCAACACCTCTTTCCTTTTCTAACCCCCCCCACCCCCCCGCTCCTCGCCTTCCTCCAAGACTGTTTGGTATGCCTCTCTTGTTAATTAAGAGCCTGCTTTCTGGCCCAATGAGAGGAAATGTTCGAATGACCTGTTGGGAAGTGAGGACTGTGGCAGCATGATAAGCAAGAGGAACACAGTGTTTGCCGGTGAAAGGTCGGCCCCCCATCCGTTTGACTTTGACTTTCGGGGACGTCTCCTGTACTAATCCCCATATCAAATGTGACTGCTGACGGTCGTCCCGTTTGTTTTTCTTGTCAGCCGAGCACCAGGCAGCGCCTTACTCTCATCTTATGTCCTCCTCTACCTCCCAGACAGCTCGTCTGATTTGGTGTCTGTCAGTCACATGTTTCGGCGCCGGCAGCAGGAAGCAGGGTGGGGCTGAGCTGAAGTGTGGTCACACCTGCTCGGCAGATTTGCCCCCGCCGTTTTAGATTGGCGTCGTCGTCATGGTCGTCGTCATCCGCGCTGTTTAGACGGGAGTCGTTCAATTGGCACGTGCAGACACACAAACACGTGTGTGTGCGCACACACACACGTGCGTGTGCGCACACACACACACACCCACACACTGATCCATTGTGCTTGCTGTGTTTCTTACAGAGGGGAGGATGGAGGTTACAAAGGATGCTCAAAAGCTGCTCACCGTCGAAGCAGGACAAGTGTTCGGAGAGGCTGCCCTCCTGTACAACTGTTCCTACACGTACTCCTTATCAGGTAGCCAGATATGTAGCTGCAGACTGCATGGCCTTGTGTTGTGTGGTCGTTCCAATGTACAGCAGCAGTGAATGTTAATAGGGTTTACCTGACGTGTAACCAAGGAATGTCTTGGTGGAAGCAGAGAGTTCTTGTCGCAGAGACCAGCACAATCTTCGAAGGGCGTATTCACAATGGAGGAGATGTGAAGTCAGATAACTTCTGTCGAATTTCAAATCAAAAGAACTTTTCAACTGCCGTATAACCTTGCAGCTTCAAACGCATCTCTATGATATGTGGGGAATACAAACCGCATGTTGCCCTGCTCTGACTCTCTCACTCAGATCTTTTCACATTTGATTGTCACTTATTAATTCCCGAGACTGATTATAAATTCAGATACATTTCATCTGGTCTCACTGTTCTCACCACATACCTGAGCTTCATGACAGACTAATTGTATTTGAGTTGAAAGATGTTCTCAGTGATATTCTCCATGTAAGGTAGAAAGTGTGCTATCGTCTTCCTGCAGCGTCTGTGCCTAGACTCATTTGGGAGAGCCCAGTCTCCCAGGCCTCTGCTACTCACATCTGACCCGCTTTCACAAATAAATAGCCTGAGGGGATGGACAGGATCAGTGCAAAGTGAAAAATCAGTTCATTGCTTTCTGTCCTTTCCTCTTAAATCGATTCCTTTTCCCTCTTCCTCCCGTCCTTTCTTCCTGTCCGCGCGTGACCGTGGTTTTCCGTGCAAGGCCAGTTTCCTGTGTCATTGTGTGCCGTGTGTTTGTCCCACAGTCGATCTCCGTCTCCAATTTGTTCTCACTCCAGACACTCTCAATTTATGTGTGTGTGGCCTTTTTCTTTTCTTTTTTTCTTTTCTTCCGCACGACCTAACCCCCCTTTCTTGTTACTGGCTCTTTCAGTGCATCGGTGAAGGGTTCGTTGCTGCGGTCTGATTCATTGTGAGCGTGACAAAGGTTGAGGTGAAAAGGAATCTCATGACATTCGCACAGTATATGACTGTGACAAAAATGCCACAGCATGAATTCGCTTTCTCTCTCTCTCTCTCTCTCTCTCTCTCTCTCTCTCTCTCTCTCTCTCTCTCTCTCTCTCTCTCTCTCTCTCTCTCTCTCTCTCTCTCTCTCTCTCTCTCTCTCTCTTTCCAGCAATGTGGATGACGTCGGTTCAAAATAAATGTTAGTCTGACTTGATCTTTTCAATTCAGTAGATAACATTTAGCTGTTGTCAGATTAAGGCAATAATGACAAAAGATGGCCTCATTTTGGAAATGAGGCCAAACGACAAATGGAAATACCAAAGGAGCTGAAATGTACAGCACAAAACCCCATTCAGTGAAGAGTTGAAACAGTGAGCTAATGTACCTGATGTGAGCTAAATCTCAGTACGTGGATTGGACCAAGGCAGGATTCACACCGGTTTGCAGGAAACACCACTGATTAATCGGGGTCATTATTAATTTACCACAACTTCTTCAGACATTCCACCTTCTTCCTTTCATATTTCTCACAATCTATTAAACCTTGAAGAGAAGTTGGATTAAAATGGACGGATGCTTCTTAAACAAGTTCTCTTTATCTACTTTTCCACGTAACCCTGAGAGAGGAAGCACTTATACACAAGGTTTACAGAGAGCAAGGAAGAGAACACGGTTATCTTTGCATGCTTTAGTCTCCTGGATGTGAGAATGTGTCAACATATACAGTACCTAGCACCAATGCTAACGCTTCAGTTCAAGATAAGAGAAAGCTCCTGCTGGGCTTCTCTCCCAGCATACACACCCGGCTCTGAAAGAATAGACCGCATTCATCATTTACACCCTCATTAATCTCTGAGTGGATGTCTTGTCAGTAATGGTCAGATTTGAGCAACCTACTTTGCCATTCCCTTTGACCATGTCTACCTTCCACTTTGTTCCTCTCTCTCTCTCTCTCTCTCTCTCTCTCTCTCTCTCTCTCTCGCTCTCTCTCTCTCTCTCTCTCTCTCTCTCTCTCTCTCTCTCTCTCTCTCTCTCTCTCTCTCTCTCTCTCTCTCTCTCTCTCTTTCTCCGTCTCCCCCTCATCTCTCTGCCTCTGCAGCTCTAACAAACAGCAAGTTGTGGGTTATCGACCGCAGAAGCTTCCAGAGCGTCATGATCCAGAGTTCTCTCAGCAGCCTGTCTCGTTCCATGGAGCTGCTGTGCAGGTGAACACACCGCGCCTGCTGTTGTAGGCCGGACAGGCAGCGAGCCGCCCTCATGTAGCCACTCTGTATTCCAACTGCTGCCCCACAAAGGGTTGAAATGTCGCCTCGTTGGCCAACAGTCCTGCTCCCATGATGCACATCCTTCGATTCTGTCTGTGTCTGCAGTGTGTCCTTCCTGCGTTCTCTGCCCGAAGACGTGCTGATGAAAATGGCCGACATGTTGGAGGAGGTAGATAACCTTCATGTATTATTGACGTTGTATCTCACCCGGTCCAGCTGTAGGCCCCTGTACTGTACATCGGACACGTTGCCCAAACAGAATTCCGCACGCAGATCCATCACTGTAAACAAGAATATTTACACAACTGCTGGATATACTGCGTTCTCAGTTTGCAGGTGTATTTGCATTGTGCTGGGGGACCTGAGCAAACAGACAGGTCCACCTGGATTACACTTACCCGACCTACATCCAGTGAGTAATCTCGATCTCCTCTGACCTGACCACTTAGTCAACACTCTGTTTCACAGGCCCACTATACGGAGGGCGATTACATCATCCGGCAGGGGACCACAGGGGACACCTTCTACATCATAAGCAAGGGACAGGTGAGATCGAAGATGTGTGGGGCATCTGAGGCATGCTTCTTCTAGTGGAGGACGGTGGTAGGAATAGACAGGGGGGGGGGGTTAACGTAACCTGAAAAAGCAGCCCAGATGTGGCTCGAGAGACGCACAAGGTCGTGGCTGCTTAACCCCCTCTGACGCACCGCAGGTCAAAGTGACAGAGAAGAAGACAACCAGCGAGATGGTTGAGCTGTCTACGCTCTCTCAAGGACATTGGTTTGGCGAGAAAGCTCTGAGAGGGTGAGTCAGAGAGTAATTATTTGCTTTCAAGTGCTGTTGTCAGGCTGTGCATAACATCCTACCACGGCATACAACGTGTAATTTATCACGTAGCTTGAAATCCGTAGAGACAAAACCACAAACTAATCTTGTGTGAACGAATAGTTTGTTCAGAAAGAATCCTAGGGATGTGACAAAGTGAAATGAGTCTGGAGATTAGTCATTCATCCTGACATCCATAATCATCCACCCTGACACGACATCCCAAAATCAGAAATGTTGTTTTGATCCCGTCCCGCAATAATCATAGCCACACCGATCGTCAGTGTCTAGAATCATAGTAAGAGACAACATTGTTATTGTCTGCCTGATGTTGCTGTTTGTGTCCTTGCTCACCACTCTGAAAACAACGCTATTTTGTTTTGAGAGGCTTTCTATTTGCACCCTTCTCTCTGTCTCCAGAGACGACGTGCGAACAGCGAATGTGATTGCCGCGGGAGATGTCACATGCTTGATAATAGACCGAGAGTGAGTAATTACGTGAGATTTCTGTTGGATGTGTGAGCATATTGCCTGACCATGTCCTCTTCCTCACTTCCCCCCTCCCCCCCTTTCTGCATCCATATCAGATTCCACAGATAGCCATAACATATATCCCCCTAACCAAATCACACGGTCGCAAATAGGTAGGAAACATGAGCAGAGGTCTGAGTCATGTCGCATTTCCGACTGTTGACCTTCAGACATCTCCTCAGGTCGTTCAGACAGATCATTGGCGGCTTGGTGGACGACAGTAATGATGGCCAGGAAAGCATGGAATCAAAAGTCAAGTAGGTGCATTAGTATGTGCAGCGCTTGTTTGAAGCGTTAGCAGACCTACGTGGGCATGGCAGGCTAGCGACACGTCTGTTGTGCTGTGTGTGAGCAGGGCAGAAGAGGAGGATGCTGTCCTCTCCGGCGCCACACTCAGTGATTTCCAGGTCATCTGCAATTTAGGAGTGGGGGAGATCGGCCACGTGGACCTGGTGAGTCACAACCACAGCCAAGGCGGCGGCAGACACCGTGTCCAATCAAAATCACTGACTCCTTGCTCCTCGAACCCCTGAAATACAATTGCATCTGTGATTATTGGCTGCACTGATTATATGCTCTGTCGGTCTGAAGGTGAAGCTTCACAAGGGCACCACCAGGTGCCCCTTCGCCATGCGGGTGTTGAGGAAGCACCTGCTGAGGAGCACTGCGAGGCAGGAGCACGTCCTGCGGGAGAAACGCAACCTCACAGACGCTCGCTGTCCGTTCATCGTCAGGTGGGTGGCTGTCGACCGATCCCAGCTCATGTCAGAGGGGGCCACGACCAATCGTTGCGGCTCGACGACGCGAAATGACTGGACTCGATTTGTTTTTGTTATCGTTCGAATGCACGATTAAGGGTGCCTAATGGTGTGTCTGTTGTTGTGCTGCGCCAAGACTGCATCGTACCTTCAAAGAAGCTAGGTGTCTGTACATGCTGACAGAGGCCTGTCTGGGAGGGGAGCTATGGAGTCTGCTACGAGACAGGTACTCAAAATAGTCCCCCACTTCTGTTCCTGGAGCTGAAACGTTAAAACGAATGTCCCATTTTCCCTTCCTCTAAGAGATGATTGATTGTATGCAGATGCACTGCCTTTTTCCCCCCAGGGCCAAGCTATGGACTGCATGTCTTCTTCTATGTTACAGAGAGATGTTCGACGACACCACCACCAGGTTTTACACGGCATGTGTTGTCGAGGCGCTCGTCTTCCTGCACCGGCGAGGCGTCGTCTACAGAGACCTCAAGCCTGAGAACGTCATTCTGGACCAGCGTGGATACGTCAAACTGGTATGGATGTACAAGTGTACAAGAAAAAGCCACACGTTATTCGTGACGCTGACCTCTACCCTCCTCACCCTTCCTTTTCCTTCCTAGATGGGACTAGGATGTGCAAAGAAGCTAGGCCTGGGGAAGAAGACTTGGACCATGTGTGGCACCCCTGGCTACATGGCCCCTGAGGTCATCCTAAACCAGGGTCACAGCCTGTCGACAGACCTCTGGACCCTTGGGGTTTTTGTGTTTGAACTGCTGAGCGGAAGGTGAGATTATTTTGAAGGACCCTTTTTAGTGATCCGGAACGTTCCTCCTGCTGTTTACTCCCACCTGCTTTTCAGTAGCCGTTGATGTCCTCTCTGTAATCTCACCCACTCCAGCCTCCCATTCTGTGGCCCTGACCACATGAGGACCTTCGCCGCCACCCTTCGTGGCATCGACCTGGTCGAGTTCCCCAAAACGATCGGCAGGAACGCGTCGAGCCTCGTCAAGAAGCTCTGCAGGTGACACACTGAAAATGACCTGGGAATACCAGTGGCGAAAATCTTTAGGAGGGACAATTATATGACATTTTCTCAAGACCAATTCCTGAGGGGGACACCAAAATTACTGCTGTAACAACATAGCACATTAAAAAAGCGCCATTGTGTCCATAATCAGCAAAGCGCTTTCATTGCTGTCTCCACCGGGATTTCCGTCTATGAGGAATACTGATTCACAGCCACATCCACATCAGTCAGACAGAGTGAGATGCAGGGTGTTAGTTGTGTGTAGTCATGTTTCTCTGCCTGGCCTGGCCGCTCAGGAACAACCCCTCAGAGAGACTGGGAAACCAGAGGAATGGGGCCAAGGACATACAGAAGCACAAGTAAGATGAAAGCTTGGAATAAAAGCACAGGCATTGAGCATTGATTCAATTCGCTGAAATGAACGACGCCGTTTCTCTTTAGATGGTTTGAAGGGTTTAACTGGGAAGGACTCAACAAAGGCACGTTGGCTCCACCCATCATACCCAAAGTAAGACATACTTGTATGTGGATTTGATTTGACAATCCACTATTCCTCAGACAAATCTCAAAACACACTGATACATTAATTACATTTCCTTGTATTTCAATTGTTCTGCCTGAATAGAGAGCACGGACAGTGTTACAAGATTTCCCCACGCATTTGATGTTGTCTTTCAGCCCAACAGTCATTTGGAAACCAGCAGAATGGATCCTGTTCCAGATAACCTTGAGGAGGATCCATCAGAAGGGGAGTCGGACTGGGACAAGGATTTCTGATGGGAAAGATCAATACGACCAGGGTTGAACAACACTGTTGTAGAGCTTTTTGTTTGTTTGTTTTTTCCCCACTGCAAACAGTAACATTGAGGGAATGAGAAATATGTTATTGTTCAATTTCAAAGTTATATCAGCATTTACGTCACCAATTTAGAAAGATGTTGCCTGATAGTTAGTCACAATATGTGCATTGTGTGTGTTTTTTCCCCCAACTTATTTGTAGATTTAATAAATATTATATGAATTTAAGACAGTATTGTTGGATTTGATTGAACTTTTTTGAGTTGTTTAGAGTTGTTTAACATTTATTAACACCTTAATTAATAAACAATTAGCTACAACTTACTACAATGCTATTTCTCTAATCATCTACTTCAAATCAAGCTGACGTCAGTCAAAGGGCTGAAGCAAGGGCGGTGTAGCATCAGGCGACATCAGCTAAAGTGTATGCGGGTGGGGTCTAGCTTATTCTGACTCAAGTAGAGGAGAGAAGTTCTAAAGAACATCGGGTGACCGATATTTTATTCAGGTAAGCGTGGGAAAGACTTATGGCAAAGTTTATGTATTCTTAAACTGCACGTGAAAACTTGTATCTTCTCTTTTTTGCGTATTTTAAATGTTGCTGTCTGTTTCCGATTACAAAATAGGATTGTGTTGCCGCTACTCCGCTACAATGCAAGTAGCTCTTGATGCCGTAGTTGTAGCATTCTAGCTCCATTCAAGTTTCTGTATGCTGGTAAGGTAAGAGAGAACCAGGCTACATCCTAGCTGAGGGATGCGGCAAGAAATGATCAACTTCTAAATCGAATGCATTACTGCCGTTCGGTAAAGATAATGGTTCTGACTGATGTTTTGCTAGTGCACATATAAAAGTATTTTCTCCTTCAAGACTAGGCCTGCTCTTTATTCAGTCTGTGAGAAAAAAACGTGAGCACCATTATGTGGTTGGCTGCACTATACTTTCTTCTCAGTAAGGATAATTGACACGTTCAAAACCTATATATGGACCATATAGGGGCCTATGTCCCTGTGCACGTATTGTTTTTCACTCGGATCTTCACTCAAGCATCAGAAATCTAAATGTGTCTGCTTTGAGTTTGTTTTTCACATAATCACGGTGTTGTTTTTATGTTTTTGTTAAAGCAACCCCTACATGTTTTTAACTCTCAGTACAACTACAGAAATACAAGTGCTGACAACGAATAAGACCAGATTGTTGAAGGCAGTGTTGTGCCAAGTCCCTTCAGAGACCACACTCAAATTCACCAAGCATACAATGTTTGTTTCAGAGTAACCTGCTGATTCCCAGTGTTTACATTACAGATGTAAAGTTCTTTAACGGAATTCTAGACAGGTCCATCGGTAATGGATACCATGAGAGTCCTTTGAGCGGTTATGAAAGAGACCCAGTGTCCGGTGATTCTGACTGGAGATTTCTGCTACGGGACAGTTAATCTTCCCTGCTCATCAGGCACCAGCGTGACGCATGAAGCGTCTCTCCTCTCCTCTCTTCTTCCCCTCCGTCGCTGTCCCCTTCACCTCGAATCCTCATTGTGACTGTGTGTGTCCCTGTTCTTCACGCTTCGTTTGGGAATCACAGTCGGAAAAAACACGAAGGATTTCACTCGGTCCTCTGTTCTAGAACTCACGTGTTTCCCCCACCTCTTTCCAGACCCCTCACTATGACCGCATGGAAACGGGGACAATCGTCCTGGGTATGGAACTATGAAACGTGGCCTACTTGTCCCCCCCTCACCACCTAGGCTATAGTTTTCAGGGTCATAGAACAACAACAAAAAACAACAACAAATCTTTCGTCAGAGATTGTCTGTAATTCACATTATCATGTGCTTGTGCATAGGAAGACCAGGCGTTTTGTTTTAAAGTAAGGTGCTTTCCACCGTTTTGAACCTGTAAGGTATGACAGCATCCTTTTTATAAGAGGATCTGGGAAGCCTTAAATCATATTCTCTTGTTCATTTCAGTAGCTATTGTTAGTCAATGCAGGTCTTCATTCTGAACACGGATAACCCAAGTCTGGTTAATAAGGTGAAATAAATACGATTAACACACATCTGAAATTATTGTGTTATGCAACAGCAGTGTTGCACAACTAAGTTGCCCCCAAAAATGCTAACAGTAAACATGCAGGTAGAGAATAGACAGATTTAGGACCCAAGATCAAGTTGTGTGTTTGCAGCTGTTAAGTTGTGTCGCTCCTGTATTAAGGTACCTCTGTTTGTGTGTGCTGCTAGCAGAAGTGAATTTGCACCGACACGTGAACTGCCTGGGGCTTTTGTGTAGTGTCTGCTTGTTCCCTTTGAACTGAAGGCGTGCGCTTTACCACCTACCTGTATCCTGAGTCAGGCCTGCTTCATTCATTCCAAATTCATTCCAGATGACACGTTCTTCTGACTTCACTAAATGGTTTCTATTTTGCTTGAATAGTTTCAATATTGCTCAAGAAGGTTGAACGATCACTTTAATATTTTGATGGATTGTTTATGTAGAACGTGGGGAAGCTTAATAGAGCAGATTACTTTACATTCTGACTTTGTGACATCATGACATGCCCCTTAATTTCATATCATTCTGTGGTCTGGCCCCACAAAGTGCATTGAGTGAAATTGGAGTATGTGGATATTGTATACATGCAGTCTTTCTAATAATTTGTTCAGTAACTATTTTAGGCATTTTCATGTCTCTTTCATTTAGTCTCCTCTGGGCTGTGGTTTAAGTGACAGGGAATCACAATAGTGGCTGTCGGGCTCTGACCATAACCATTATGAATGGGAGAGGGGGAGGAAAGGATAATGCTTGTCTAGATAAAGAAAGAGAGAGAGAGGGGGAGGGAGAGAGAGAGAGAGAGAGGGAGGGGGGAGGGAGAGAGAGAGAGAGGGGGGGGGGGAGGGAGAGAGAGTTATTCTTCTCTCAGTGAACCATTATTTTTTAAATATGCCATCTCTTGAAAGCCCACATCTTTGGTCTTTGTTTGATTCAAATGAACCATGGGGACCCCAAAGGGCATCTGCAACATTTCAGCAGGTGTTTGTTCCTATTGTCATGCAACACTTGGGCTGTTCGGTTAAACATCTATCACTATTCAGATAAATGGAGTGTCTATCTGTTTGAATGCCGGTCATTATTCAAACTTTGTCCATGAAATGACAGAGGCCCATAGATTACACTAAACTGTGTTACATGCTCTGGATAACGTTGTGGCAAAATGATTAGGTTGTAGGAAATGTAGTGAGAACTGTGATGATGGGTTTGGTAGTAAAAGAAGAACACAAAATCTGAAACCGTGTAAAGACTAGAGGGGGTGGGGGGGTGGGGGGGGGGGACATCAGTCTTTGTCTCTTTCACTTTTGGTTGAAGGAAGGTGGGAAGTGGGTGAAAGGTTGAGGGGGGGGGGGCGGAGGGGGGGGGGTTATTTGGTGAAGTGAATTCCATGGGCCGATGGAGAGAATCTCATGCGAGCTAAACGTTATGTGGGGGGAAATAGTGATACAAAAGAAATCAAATGCTTCTGAATGAAGTGAAGGGGGGGTTTCAGCGTTTCTGCTGCGGAGATGGGTTCATGTGTGTGTTCTTACACACACACACACTGGTTTGTCTGCAGACCGTTCCAGACCCCGTCTGGCAGGGGACCATGAGGGTGGATCTGTCTGTCCCCACACTGTCCCTTCCCCTCACCCCATCTCATTACAAAACCTTACTACTGTACGCATCCAAGCTCTCTCTCTCTCTGTCTCTCTCTCTTTTCTTTCTTGTTCCCTCCCTCCCTCCATCTCTGCACACGCTGGTACAGCCTGACTGACAGTAACCTCAGCGCCTGTTCTTGTTTAACCAATCCTGATGACTTCCCTGGTTCTCCCCCCAACATACACCCCAGACATTCCTCCTTTCTTCTCCTCTTCCCTCTCCTCTTTCTTCTCCTCTACCCCCTGCTCTGTGCAGTTTTGCTTTTAACACCGCTGGTAACTGGTTTAGTTTTACTGGGTCTGTTTAGTCGTTTTAAATGTATTTCGTTGACTGTCCTTCAAGATAAAATTCGATATTTCTTTTGGTTCTCCCATCAATGCTTTATGCTCTGGTTTGTGAGCACAATAGGACAGTGTTGCATGACTCAGGGACATTCCTGTATGTCATTCTTGCTGCCCCTGGTTTTGTATTACCTATCATGCATTTTTTGGTAATTCACTCATTCTTCCATTTATTTAAGTGCCTTCTCTCCTGTCTCTTTCTCCCCACCTCTCTCTCTCTCTCTCTCTCTCTCTCTCTGTGTCTCTCTCTCTGTGTCTCTCTCTCTCTCTCTCTCTCTGTGTGTCTCTCTCTCTTTCTATGTGTGTGTCTCTCTCTTTCTCTGTGTGTCTCTCTCTCTCTGTCTCTCTCTCTCTCTCTCTCTCTCTGTGTCTCTCTCTCTCTCTCTCTCAGCTATGCATGTGCAGGAGTGGTTGCGGTCCCTGCGCTCCAGCGGGGGAGGGGACAGCGCCCAGGCACAGGACATGTGGCGTCTCGTTCCCTCTCTCCCCCTGTCCTCCTCCTTCTCCCTGTCCTCCCTCTCGCTGTCCCCCTCCTCTCTGCTGGGCCTGGGGGCCCTGGCCTCCCTCACCGCCTACTGGCTGGTGACCCGGCCCCGCCCCATGAGGCCCCCCTGTGACCTGCAGGCCCAGTCTGTGCCCGTGCAGGTGAGAAGGGACAACCCCATGGTATACAGGGGCATCAGTGTGTGTGTGTGTGTGCATGAGTTTGTATCTCTGTATGTGTGTGTGTGTGTGTATATATGTCATATCTCTGTGTGTGTGTGTGTGTGTGTGTATATATGTCATATCTGTGTGTGTGTGTGTGTGTGTGTGTATATATGTCATATGTGTGTGTGTGTGTGTGTGTGTGTATATATGTCATATCTGTGTGTGTGTGTGTGTGTGTGTGTATATATGTCATATCTGTGTGTGTGTGTGTGTGTGTATATGTAATTTCTGTGTGTGTGTGTGTGTGTATATCTGTCATATCTGTGTGTGTGGGTGTGTGTATATCTGTCATATCTCTGTGTGTGTATATCTGTCATATCTCTGTGTGTATATATGTCATATCTGTGTGTGTGTGTGTGTGTGTGTGTCATATCTGTGTGTCTCATAGGGAGAGCCTACCTGGAGGCGCTCAGCTCTCCTGAAGGACGACTCTCTGCTGGAATTCTACTACGAAGACACCAGGACGGCGTACGACATGTTCCAGCGAGGTGTGAGGATCGCAGGTGAGCCGCCCTGCCCCGTCTGGGAGCCCCATAACAAGCGCCTCCCTGTCTGGTCTGGTATGGGGACTGATTCAGTTCTGCTGGCCCACAGGAAACGGGCCGTGTCTGGGATACAGGACACCAGGGGAGGCCTACCAGTGGATCTCCTACACTGAGGTTCCGTACAGTCGCTGGTCTTCTCATCTCTATCACTGTCCTAGGTGTTCTATCTCTGTCATTCTAATAGGTATTCTATCTCTTTCACTCTTACAGGTGTTCTAACACTGTCTCCTCTTAGTTTCTTCTTCTTCTTCTTCTTCTTCTATTAGTCAGCTCTGGGGTGGAATCATGAAGAGAGTTTCTTAAAGAGACAGTGTCTTAATCCTTCCTTTCTAGGTGGCTGAGCAGGCCCAGGTTTTAGGCTCTGGCTTGTTGGCCAAGGGCTGCCAACCCAGCCCAAAGCAGTTTGTAGGAATATTCGCACAGAACCGACCAGAGGTACGCCAACAACACACCCCCATCACCCGCTCTGTATCTTGTGACTCAACACCAGAACGACCGCACGGTTCTGTTCAGCTTCTGAGCACCTGTGGCCCCGCAGGAGATGAGTGGTGTAATGGTGTTGCTCTGTCTCCCCCTGGTGGTGGCAGTGGATCATCTCCGAGCTGGCCTGCTACTCCTACTCCATGGCGGTGGTGCCCCTGTACGACACCCTGGGGGCGGAGGCCATGGTGCATATCCTCAACCTGGGTAGGAGGCAGCACCTCCTCACAACAAAGATTTACCATAAACATTCGTATTAGTTTCCGAGACCCCCTTTATCCGAAGCCGCGTAGAAAATGGCGCATATGTGCCTGGTTGGACGGTCTGCGCCAGGGTCTGACTGTCGCCTGTCTCCGTCCCAGCTGAGATCTCTCTGGTGATCTGCGACCGGGCGGAGAAGGCCGAGTCTCTCCTGGGGAATAAGGAGAAGGGCGTGACCCCCACCCTGTCCTGCCTGGTGCTCTTCAACGACTGCCCCGACGCCCTGGTGGAGAGAGGGAAGAACTGCGGGGTGGAGGTCCTGCAGCTGGCCTGGCTGATGGTGAGGGGAGGAGCCTGAGTGTGGAGGGGGGAGGAGCCACAGTCTGAAGGGGGGAGGAGACACAGTTTGGAGGGGGAAGGAGTCCGAGTCAGGAAGGAGAGGAGCCTCTGTGGATGGAGAGGAGTCAGCGTAGGGGGCTGATGTTAAAGGGGAGGAGTTGCAGCGAGGAGGGGGGAGGAGCCTCTGTGGATAGAGAGGAGTCAGCGTAGGGGGCTGCTAGTTAAAAGGGAGGAGTCGCAGCGAGGAGCATGACAGGAAGGGCTTCAACCTTTTGGACCATCTGTTTACGGCAAGTAAAGATGTGTCACTTTGCCATGGTCATGTGGTACTGCTCTCATGTTGTCGCTTTGTGTCGTCTCCGCAGGATCTTGGACGACAGAACCTCAAGGATCCAGTGGTGAGCCCCCCCCCCCTCCATCCTCCTTACTTCTGTCACACCAGACTTGAGCTCACGCATGGCTGGTCTGCTGTGGGATTGACCTGTGCTTCTCTCCCAAACCTGGCAACCCCCACCCCCACGTTGTGTCTCCGCAGCCCCCCAGCCCTCAGGACCTGGCGGTGGTGTGCTTCACCAGCGGAACCACAGGTAGTGTGTTCCACCGGGCCCCTTCGGCGCTCCGCCTCCACGCTAATGACAGCCCTCCTCCACGTTAATCACACACCAAACATTCCCCCCGCTCCCCCCCCCCCCCGACGGAGCCATCTGACAGCCTCTCATTACGTTATGAAAATGGATTCGCTGCGGAGCGCTGCAGTAATGGCCTTCCTCCAAACTCTTTGTGTTGTTTATTTGACCAGGGAAGCCCAAGGGGGCCATGATCACCCACGGCAACATCGCCTCCAACACCTCCTCTGTTATTAAGATCCTGGAGGTCGGTAGCTCCTCCCCCCCCCGCCGCTCCTCCCGCCTCCCACTGTTGTTCCAAAACCGTTTCTGAATCTCACTCTCTTTGACTCACGTTTCCCTCAATCTGTTTCTCTCCCTGCTGTGTCCTGTGGCATGATAAATTGGATGTTTGATTGCCCATGTAACTGCTAGATAGTGGGCCTAATTGTCCCTGTTAAAGATATCGCGCTTGTAATTGCCATCGTAAAAAGCTAGATTGCATGTATAATAGCTCTGTGGGTGATCCGGTTCGTGCCTCGTTTCCCGGCCGGCGTTTCCCCAGGGCTCGTTTGTGATCCGCCAGGAGGACGTGTCCATCTCCTACCTGCCCCTCGCTCACATGTTTGAGCGCATGATCCAGGTACTTATGCCCCCTCGGTGTGTGTGTGTGTGTCTCAGTGTGTGTGTGTGTGTGTCTCAGTGTGTGTGTGTGTGTGTGTGTGTGTGTGTCGATCTGTCTCTACGTGAGCATGTGCTGCAGGTGTGTGTGTCTCAGTGTGTGTGTGTGTGTGTGTGTGTGTCGATCTGTCTCTACGTGAGCATGTGCTGCAGGTGTGTGTGTCTCAGTGTGTGTGTGTGTGTGTGTGTGTGTGTGTGTGTGTGTGTCGATCTGTCTCTACGTGAGCATGTGCTGCAGGTGTGTGTGTCTCAGTGTGTGTGTGTGTGTGTGTCGATCTGTCTCTACGTGAGCATGTGCTGCAGGTGTGTGTGTGTGAGCACGTGCAGACCTGTGCCCCCTGCGTTCCTCCAGGTGTCCATGTTCTGCCACGGCGCGCGGGTGGGCTTCTACCAGGGCGACATCTCCCTGCTCACGGACGACATCAAGACCCTGAAGCCCACCTTCTTCCCCGTGGTGCCTCGCCTGCTCAACCGCATCTATGACAAGGTCAGCCCCGCCAGCACCTCCTCCAGCACACGGAGAAGCACATCACCTGCCTGAGCTGTAGGCCTGCATGCCTCGCCCATCCCCTGTTGAGCGTGTGTGTGCTTGTATGCATGCTTACGTGTGTGTGTTTTCGTGTGAATATGGGTGTGTATATGGGTGTATATGATTGTGTGTGTGCATGGATGTGTGTGTGTATATGGATATGTATATAAACATGTGTGTGTGTATATGGATATGTATATAAACGTGTGTGTGTGTATATGGATATGTATATGACAGACGGTGTGTGTGTGTAGATCCTGGGCTCCGTGACGTCTCCCCTCAGGAGAGCGCTGCTCCACTACGCAGTGAGGAGGAAGCAGGCAGAGCTGAGCAGCGGGGTCGTCCGGAACAACAGCTTCTGGGACCTGCTGGTGTTCAACAAGATCCAGGTCCTCTCTCACGCGCCTCCCAATCCAAACACAACCAGAAAGCTGCTCTCCCAGCAGCGCTGCACCACCCGGCATCGCCCCGCGTTACGCCACTCGCCCGTCTTAACTGGCTCCTGGTTGTGTCTGTGTTTCAGGCCAGTTTGGGAGGGAACCTGAGGTTCATCCTCACAGCCTCGGCCCCCATCTCCCCCACCGTGCTGTCCTTCCTCAGGGCCACGCTCGGATGCCTGGTGAGTGGGACGCCGTGTGTATGAGTGTGTGCGTGCGTGAGCTTGAGAGTGAGGGAGTGCGTGACAGGGAGCGTGTGCGTGACAGGGAGCGTGTGCGTGACAGGGAGCGTGTGCGTGTGCGTGACAGGAACCGTGCTGTAACCCTGCGTGTTGCGGCCGTGTGAGTGCAGATCTTCGAGGGCTACGGGCAGACGGAGTGCACGGCCGGCTGCACCTTCTCCATGCCGGGAGACTGGAGCGCAGGTACGACGCCCCGCCCTGCTAGCCTCATCTCCCAACCCCCCTGTGTTCCTCTGTCAGCCTCCCTGACCCTCTGCAATCCTCAGGTCACGTCGGCGCTCCCCTGCCCTGCGCCATGGTCAAACTAGTGGACATCCCTGATATGAACTACTACGCCGACAAAGGAGAGGGAGAGGTGAGGCTGGATCATACGAGGATTATGCTCGACAACAATGAGTCACTTTGGTCCGTGTGGCCTGGGCAGCTCATCGGTCGTGTGTGTGTGTTTGCGTTAGATCTGTATCCGAGGCCACAGTGTGTTCCGGGGCTACCTGAAGGATGAGGAGAAGACGGCCGAGGCGCTGGACAGCGAGGGCTGGCTCCACAGCGGCGACGTGGGACAATGGCTGCCGGTGAGCTGGTCCACCATGGGGGGACCGTAGGAGAGAATGGAGTTCCGAGGCCCCCGCTCGTTCTGCCGTACTGTTGTTTGTAGGCCCGGAAGTCACTAAAAAAAAAACTACAAACATGGAGACAATTCAACAGCGAGCCCCCCGGGGCTTTTATCTGGGATTTTGAGTTCTGATTTTACAGACTGGATATCAACAACATTATGACAATTCTATTGTGCCTGTGTAGAAGCTTGGTTTCTTCGCTTCTTCTCCTTTTACGTCAGGAGGTACATGTGATTATGGAAGAGGGGTTTCTTTGGTGCTCTCTGAAGACGAGCTCTTCTGTGAATGTTGTGTTCTCTCCTCCAGAACGGGACTCTCTGCATCATCGACAGGAAGAAGCACATCTTCAAGCTGTCCCAGGGAGAGTACATCGCTCCGGAGAAGATCGAGAACGTCTACATGCGCTGCGTGCCTGTGCTGCAGGTGTTTGTGCATGGAGACAGCCTACAGGTACCTGGGAGCAATCACCTTCATACTAGGGGCGCACCGATGGGGGAAGTCACTACTTACCTTGTAAAGCTCTCTTTTGGAAGTCGCTTTGGATCAAAGCGTCTGCTAAATGCATAAATGTCAAATGCTACATTTACATTTAGTCATTTAGCAGACGCTCTTATCCAGAGCGACTTACAGTAAGTGCAGGGACATTCCCCCCGAGGCAAGTTGGGTGAAGTGCCTTGCCCAAGGACACAACGTCATTTGGCACGGCCGGGAATCGAACTGGCAACCTTCAGATTACTAGCCCGAACTCCCTCACCGCTCAGCCACCTGACTCCTATGTAAATGTACTTCATATCATACATAACAAACCCCCGGCACAAGTCACATTGCTATAACGTCTGGTGTTGCCCGTGTGTGTGTTCTGTGTGTGTATAGTCTCACCTGATTGGCATCGTTGTGCCCGACCCAGAGGTGTTTACTGATTGGGCCAAGGAGAGGGGCATTGTCGGATCCTATGAGGAGCTGTGCCTGAACCCAGTATGTGATATCACCCTTATCACCGTAGTCCGAATGCTCAGTGAGTGTCTGTGCCTGTCACGAGCTATTACCAAATCGTTTGACAGAACTCTTGTCTTCCTGCAGGATGTGAAAAAGGCAGTGTTGGAGGACATGACCGTTGTGGGTAAAGAAGCTGGACTGAAGTCGTTTGAGCAGGTAAGGAATGTTCCACAAAAGCGCTACGAACGAAATCGTTTTTTTTCTTTCTCCCACCGCCCCAAATTCCGCGTGACGTCTGATTTGTCTCCGTCCTCGTCCCAGGTGAAAGACCTGCACCTGCACCCTGACATGTTCAGCGTCAGCAACGGCCTCCTCACCCCCACGCTGAAGAGCCGACGTGTCGACATCCGCCGGGTTTTCCAGGAACACATCACAAACATGTACAGCAAGACCTCCCCTTAACAGCCTCTCCCACGTTCCAGAACATTCCCACACCACTGACAAACTGTGTGCAGTTATGATGTTTTCCATCGCTGGCTAAGGGTCTGCTCGATAGTATTAGCAGTAGAGAAGTAGGTACTAGCGAATGTGCCGTGTGTGTGAAGTTCACAAAGTGACCTACTGACCTTGGAAAGACAGACGTCAAGCCTCACTAAAAACTCATCCTGTCAGACAGTATCTGACGCTCGTCCATCTTGGGGCGCGTGTTCCTAGTTTGAAGTCACACGCTTGATAGCACAGTGAAGGAAGTCAAGTGTTCCAAGGTTTCTTACAGTTTATAGATGAAGAGAAACGACGACATGAGGGACCAAACTCTTGTCCTAGATCTAGCTGCTGGGTGAGCTTAGCACTAGACACCCAGCTCAGGGTCGGAGAGCACATGGTACAGGAGATCGATCTGCAGTAACAGCCTAAATCACACCACATCCGTCCTCTAAGTCAAGCTGGTGACTCGTTTCGAATGGTATAATTCTAGAAATGTGGATGTCTAGATAAATAGTAAATGTTCTGTGTAATGAAAAGACCTGCAGTACCTTAGTAGATATATCTGCAAGGTAGCTCAATCCCCTTCACTCTTCCTTACTCTGTCCACGGTTATGAGGAATGACACTGACTATATGTTCTACATGACATAATTTATGGTACTGAATTTGTAAATGGGACATTATGAAATGTAAATATTGAGATTGGTGCTCTAAGCTGACAAGACACTACTTAGACTAATTCCAGCTGTAGAAAAAATAAATCACGATCAATGATTTGAATGTTTTGAGTGATTTTTCTGACTAACTAACTGAAAAGCATCTGTAACTGTTAAAGAGCATTTCATTTATTGCATGATTGTACATAGAAAATGACAATGCAGCTTGCCTAAAATAAGAAGCAAAAAATATTCCTGATAAGTCAAACAAACAACATAATTAAGCCCACACTACCATTAAATACGGAAATAATAACAATAATGTTAAAACCAGTACTACATTTTGGAAAGATAAAAAAAAACGGTCATTTAGTAAAATACTCCTGCATAGCGGCACACAAAAGGCACAGTTCACAAAAGCATTTCCTTCAAATTAAACATGTCCTGCTCTTCAAAACCATGTTTTAGATTTTTTTATCAAGAATAAATATTCCTACATTACCAGGTACATAGACTCAGTAGTTTACTAACACCATTTACCAAACATCATCTTGCCTGACAGGAGATTTGGGAGAAAACGGACATTTGGTTTTGGTCCTCAAGCTCTGCCGGCTAAACAGGCCAGTCTTAATTTGATAAGATATGACGATATGTTTGAATATTAAGTATGTAGAAAAACGAAAAAAAAACTTGACTTTAGAGTTCTAACAACGTGAAGAGGTCCTACACAATCTGCTTGAGCTGAGCGACACGACAAACAATAGAACAAAGAGCGACCTGTAGCCTGTGGGACTGCGTGCGCTGCCACTAGAGGGCGCTAGAGCTCAGCTTTTGGAGGGATTTCCTGTTTCATGTCCTGCGACAGCTCAGTCCGAGGACAGGTCAGCTTCTGACCTCCGGTTAGGAGGAACAGGGAGGACTTGACGGTTGCTATGAGTCATTTTCTCTTTACCTATTAGCAGGTAACAGACAGGGTGATACGTATCTGGGGGCACCAACCTTGGATACCAAAAACAACCTCTTTGAACGGAGAGCGAGAGAGAGAGCGGATGGAGAGAAGTGTGACAGGCTAATTTGCTCTGAAAATAACGTTTTCATTCCGTGGTGTGAAAGACAGACACATTGGCTGAGGAGGATAGCACTCTGCTGATGGCTTAGTACATGTGGCATTTTGAACATTTTAAGTTGCTTAGTGTTTCTATAGAGGAAGAGGGGGGGGAGGGGGAGGAGAGGGGGGGAGGAGGGGGGGGGGAGGAGAGGGGGGGGAGGAGAGGGGGGGAGGAGAGGGGGGAGATGGATGAAGAATCACCCCCCCCCCCCCCCAAAAGAAGAAAAAATCGAAATCAAACTGGTCATGACCACAGCTGTCCTGTTTGAACCGTGAGGAGGTCCTGAAGGGCGGTCGGTCCAGGGCGGTCACCTCGCCCTCTCCCCCCCCCCCCCGTCGCCCCCTCCCACCTCCTCTCAGTCGTCGGCCACGATAGAGAGTGCCCGCAGCTCGCCCAGCCTGGCCTCGTTCTCCCGCTCCCTCTGCTCGTCTGTCAGCCCGGCCTGGTCGATCTGCTCCGTCAGGTCACTGAAGATCTTGTGCATCTCCGTGAAGTACACCACCTGAGAGAGAGAGATGGACAGAGATGTACAGAGAGAGAGAGAGAGAGAGATGTACAGAGAGAGAGAGAGATGGACAGAGAGAGAGAGATGGACAGAGAGAGAGAGAGATGGACAGAGAGAGAGAGATGGACAGAGAGAGAGAGAGACAGAGAGATGGACAGAGAGAGAGAGAGAGAGATGTACAGAGAGAGAGAGAGATGGACAGAGAGAGATGGACAGAGAGAGAGAGAGATGGACAGAGAGAGAGAGAGATGGACAGAGAGAGAGAGAGATGGACAAGAGAGATAGAGAGATGGACGAGAGAGATGGACAGAGAGAGAGAGAGATGGACAGAGAGACAGAGAGATGGACAGAGAGGAGAGAGAGATGGACAGAGAGACAGAGAGATGGACAGAGAGAGAGAGAGATGGACAGAGAGAGAGATGGACAGAGAGAGAGAGAGATGGACAGAGAGAGAGAGAGAGATGGACAGAGAGACAGAGAGATGGACAGAGAGAGAGAGAGATGGACAGAAGGTTATCCTGTTAAAACCTGCGGCAAGCCTTCGGAGAAACAACAGACCAAACGCAGACAGTCAGCGGGCCGCTTCACCGGGTGCAGCTGAACCACAAACACATCCAGGAGACCACAGCAGCGCTCCGGAACGTAACCCCCCCCCCCCCCCCCCCCCTCACGGCCTCCTCCCCCCCCCCCCCCCCCCCCCCCCCCCCCCCTGACCACAGTTGACTTACACCAATCAGGGGCTCGTGCTCCTCCAGCTCCTCACCTCCTCTAATGAGCGTCCCTCCCGCCCCCCAGGAGCGCTGGAGGATATCAAACGGCGGGAAGCAAAGCCCTCCACACTCCCCCGCTCCCCGGCCCCCCCGCTCCCCGGCCCCCCGGCTCCTCGCCGGGTAGTGACCCGGCCTCGTCCCTCCCAATCTGAACACGAGGTAGCGAGTGTTCGCTGAAAGCTTTCCTGACACATCCCACCCCCTCCCTCCCACCCCCTCCCTCCTACCCCCCCACCCCCCCCGCCCCCCCCCCCCCCAGTTCATGAGTCAGTATCCCGGGAGAGTTGCTTTGATGATTAATAGACTTTAATCACATTACAAGACTCCAGAAGAGTGGGCAGAGAATGAAAGTACTGGGAAATACAACTCCTTAAACCCCCCCCCCCCCCCCACACACACACACACACACCACCTTCATATTTATTCATGTACCCCATGCATACGCTTTCTGTGCTCTGAAGGGGGGCATCCCTGATCTGTTTGCAGGCGTAGGGGCTGACCCCCCCCCCCCCCCCCCCCCCCGCTCACACAGTCCAGCTCTTTTCAGTTCGGAGGGAGCCATTTTAAACAACGGTGTTGCCGGTCAGTGCTCTGCAGCCTGGGTTTGTTTAGACCCTAAACTCTGTCACCGCAGAGTGGCCCGGGGGGGGGGGGGGGGGGGGGTTAGCGGTGTCCCCAGGGCGGGGCTGACATATCTCATCGGGGGGGGGGGAATTGGCTCGCTGAAAGGGCCGTCGGAAACGTTGCGGTGATTGTATACAAGAGGACTGTCTGGACTGTCCTCGACTGGGGCCGATCCTCTGCAATTACAATTAGCCCAGTAATCTTGTGGCGTAGACGCAGCTTTGAGCCGCCCGGACCCCTACTGCACTGAGAGGATGTGCTGGGCAGCCCCTCGGGTCGTATTCAGGAGACCCCTGTCACGTCTCCTCGCCGCGGCGCAAACATCTCAGAGCGCGGGCCCTCGGGTGTTTGTTTAGACAGGAGGACCTCGCCGTGACTCACAGGAACACCGACCACTTCATTCGGCGCTCGGCCAGTTGAAATACACAGACGTGGGAGAGGAGGGCCGGAGATTTTTGGGGGGGCATTTAGCGCGATCCCACGTGACGACGCTCGCCTCAGGAGGGGGGCGGACGAGGGGGGGGGGAGGCGAGCGTGTTTAACGGAGGGAGATCGCGTCCAGCGAGAGAGACAACGGGCGCCCCTCGGAAGACGACGTCTTGCTTCTTTCATGGTGCGTGCAGGTGGACGAGGCAGGCTGGATCAGTGATGGGGGCTGGACAGGGGGCTGGAGGGGGGCTGGACAGGGGGCTGGAGGGGGCTGGAGGGGGGCTGGAGGGGGGCTGGACAGGGGGCTGGAGGGGGCTGGAGGGGGCTGGAGGGGGTTGGAGGGGGGCTGGAGGGGGGCGGGAAAACAATGGGGGGCTTTGTGAGGGAAAAGCCTCTAGAGCCCTCTAATATGTCAGAGGAGGAGGGTGAGAGAGATAGAGAAAGAGGGACAGAGAAGGAGAGAGAGAGAGGAGAAAGAAGAAGGGAGGAGCAAGAGATAGACAGAGAGCGAGAGAGGGAAGGAGAGAGAGAGATAGAGAGAGGGGGAGGTAGGGAGGGAGTAATGAGAGGGAGAGCCTGAGATGGACAGCAGCTCTGTGGACCACCGCTGACCACCCAGGAGTGGCTGGAGGAGTGTTCAGTACCTCTGCAGGCCGGGGGCCAGCCTTCCTCTCTGACCATACACCCCACAGCAGCCCCCCAGACCCCACACCAGCCCCCCAGACTCCACACCAGCCCCCCAGACCCCACAGCAGCCCCCCAGACCCACACCAGCCCCCTAGACCCCACACCAGCCCACCAGACCCCACAGCAGCCCCCCAGACCCCACAGCAGCCCCCCTGACCCCACACCACCTCCCTGCCTCCATTCACACTGTGGAGCACAGTGCTGAGCTCTCTATACTCTCTCTACGCATGAGTCATCAGAGCCTGACTATCTGAAGCCTCGCTGGGTTTGTGAGTGTAGGTGTGTGTGTGTGTGTCGGGAGGAGGGTGTGTGTATGTGAGAGTGTAGGTGTGTGCTAGTGTGTTTGTGTGTGTTCGCGTAGGTGTGTGTGTGTGTATTGCACCAGCAGTGAGTCAGAGTCTGTATGAACAGATGACTACACACAGACCTGCCTCTCCGCCCACAGAGGAGGGGCCATGCTAGTGGGTTCCCCGACGTGTCACTATCAACCCCCTGAGCTGCTCCCAGCAGCGGCCCGCTGTTCAGTCGGAGGCAGCACCAGAGCCCCGCACATCCAGGATGTGCTGGTGGACTGGTTGCGTTTGCTCTGGGGGCACCGGGGCACCTGGGTAAAAGGGCGCGCTGCGTAACGACAGACTCTCATCTCCGCAGCCCAGAACCGGGGAGACACCCAGGATAGCCTGGCAGGAGCAGATCTGGACAGCTTCATACAGCTATTAGAGATCTGGGTTTGTCTATGTGTGTGTGTGTGTGTGTGTGTGTCATTGACAACAGGACGTATTAGTCCACCAGGTTAGTTACGGAGGTGGAGCACTCTGAGTCTCACACAGAATACAACTCTCTCTTTAGGTGTGAGGTAATCTCGTTTACTGATTAGGAGAGTCTTTGAGAGGAAGAGGAAATGACATCGTAGGGTGGGGTGGAAGGGGGGGGGGGGCATGATCAGCTCGTTAAAGGGAGCCAGACTGTTCAGGTTGGAGCCAGAGCCAGACCTAGCCTTCCTGTGATTGGGTCGTCACTGGGGCTTAATCACATTAGGACTGGGTGGAGGGACAGGAACACGCGGCCTGCATAACACTCCCTCTCTCTCTCTGACCTTTGACCTGCAGCTGGGACTAACAGATGCAAAACGACACCCATATACAGACACGCGTAAAGACCTGTGTGGATGAACACAGCCTGGATTCGATCCCATTCGAAATACTGTCCATACATGTCCGGGGCTGTGTGTGAGTGTGAGTGTGAGTGTGAGTGTGTGTGCTCACCTGCGCCCTAATGAGAGCCTCGAAGCTGGGCTGGAAGTAGTCGATGCGGCTGTCGTAGAACTTGGGCATCTCGTCCAGCAGCTGCTTGTTCTTGGCTTCGAAGTCGTCCCTGACCGGCCTCAGCTCATCTTTAGCCTGGCGGGGGGAGAGGAGGGCGGAGGGCAACGGTCAGATGTCAAACCACACCCATCACCACCGCAACAACAAGTCTCGAGGGGGAGACTTGGGAGTAAAGTGGCTGAGCGGTTAGGGAATCGGGCTAGTAATCTGAAGGTTGCCAGTTCGATTCCCGGCCGTGCCAAATGACGTTGTGTCCTTGGGCAAGGCACTTCACCCTACTTGCCTCGGGGGGGAATGTCCCTGTACTTACTGTAAGTCACTCTGGATAAAAGCGTCTGCTAAATGACTACATGTAAACGTAAGTCTCATGTGTGCCGTGTTCTTTCACAACATCGGACCACAACAATGACAATGAAGCTCTTTTTTTTCCTTCTCTCCCTCCAACAGAAAACACTGCGGAGGAGAAGAAGGAATTGAAGAAAGAAAAAAAAAAAGAAGCGTGTGGTTCTAATCACGACCGGGGAGTGAGGAGGAGTGGGCTACGTGGGCAGGGCCGGCCTGGGTGCTCGCCACCACCGGCACCACTGATCTGGGGAGCTCCAAGTGGGCATTCTGGTGGTGGGCACGGCTCTGACACAGCACCATGAATATCATCACAAGTCGGAGTGTCTGTTTCACTCAGGCCTGTGTGTGTGTGGTGTGTGTGTGTGCCTCTTTATGTTCAGGCCTGTGTGTGTGTGGTGTGTGAGTGTGTGTGTCTCTTTATGTTCAGGCCTGTGTGTGCGTGTGCTTAATGACCGATACCATGTTGGGATGGTCTCTCTGGGAGCGGGGAGACTCAGAGGGCAGGGCTGTGGAGGTCTCCCTCGTCGCCCATCCCCCCCCCCCCCCCCCCCCCCGACAGTGCTGCTCTCACCGTGAGTGGGTGGGCGGCACACTGAGGATGTGTGACAGTCCATCGCTATCTGTGTGTGTGTGTGTGTGTGTGTGTGTGTGTGTGCTCAGACGCGTGTGTGGGTGCTTGTGTGTTACCCTGTACGCTTCTCTCTCTCTCTCTCTCTCTCTCTCGAGCGTATGTTTACGGTACTGAATGATGTGCCTCTGTGCGTGTGTGCGTGTGGTGTGTGTGCAGCGCTGCCTTTTGAAAACGCTGAAGAGCCTGGTAGCTTGCGTGGGTGAAGCCGTGCACATGCACAGTATGCATGTGCTTTAACTATTTTTGTTCACATCCAGTCAGCATCCGTGCCTTGTTCACTTGCTGCTCTTTTCCCAGAGCCCTGACTCAACTGTACGAGATGCTGGGGGGGGGGGTTGGAGTGGACAAGCACACACACACACACACACACACACTAGGGGTGGAACGGTACACTGAAGTCACGGTTCGGTTCATACCGAACCGAATCAGTACAACGGAGGGGAAAAGCAAAACAAACCAGGTTCCTCTACGAGTGAATACGCCGCATTGAAGATGACAGTTATTTTTTGGCCCTATTTGTATGTGTATCTAATGGCTGGTTAAGCACTGTAGGGAGACGTAGATTTTTTGTGTGTGTCTCGTTCCAGTGATTGGCACACCTGGGTGATGGTGTCGGATATTTGTAGTCATTTAGCACACGCCAGATGCGTTATTTGCGTTAGCATGTTAGATGTATTTCCAGTCACACCCCACAACCAGTGACGTGCGGTGATGTCAGTAAGAGGCTATAGGCAGTTGAATGGGAAAATGTGTCCAAACTTTTGACTGGTACTGTAGCCTACATGTTTGAAGAATACAGGATCGAAGGGACGCAAGTGAGTTTTCTCTTGTCGTCCGCAGTGAACGGACAGTAAAAGCACTGCTTATTCTACCATTTTTTTGGTATTTGATTATGCGTAACTGCTACATTCGTCATCGTAACGTCTAAACAATTGGAATAAACACACATATGCATATATAATCACTAGAATAAACAGTAAAAATACAAATACAAGTTTATTAAATAAAATGATTTGATAAAAAATGTTTACGTTTGAATTTTGGCAAGGTAGGCAGTGCCTACTGAGTATCTAACAGCAGTTCTGCATCACATTAATGAATTTGCACGCAAGTTTTATTTAATTTTATACCGTGTATTCTCCTTGTAATTTCATGCACCGAACCACCCCTAACACACACACACACACACACACACACACGGAGTCACCTACCTGATGGAGCTTGACCATGTTGGGTCCTGTCTTCTCCTTCTCCTCGTACTTTCTCCACCTTGGACTGCAGTCTCTTGTAGTCCTGGAGCGCCTGCTCTCGTCGCTTCACGGCCATGTTGAGGCTGGGAAACACACTGCTGTACCTGGGGGCACACACACACACACACACACTGATGCTCTGGAACTGAGACAAGACACACACCCCGATACTGACAACACTTCTGAACCTGACACACACACACACGCACCACACACAATGCCATGGAGACCCTTTGGCACCCTTTTAGAGGATGAAGGCTTTGCGTCCTGATCCTGATGTGATCCCAGTACAGGCCACTTCCACCAGCTGCACGATATCCACTACCTAGCTCAAAAAATCTATCATTTAATTACTGGAGTACGAATGACAATTCATGACTATTCATTTGCTGTCAATTACTTCCCTCAAAATGAAAATACATTCTCCCAGTGACTATCCTAGTCCCAGAGACCTAAAAATAGGAAACATTCATCTGTAACTTAGGCAACAGGAGTCGGTGCCTCATACTGGGCCTACTTTACTGTACTGGTCTCTCGTGTGGTTAGACTGGGGGAAACTTGCTGTGCTGCTCTAGCTGTGTGGTTAGACTGTGAAGCTTAGTACCGCAGGCCACACACCTCTCTCCTAACCATGCAGTGTGGAAGATTGGGCCGCATTGGAAAACACTGCAGGTGCAGAGTGTACCTGTACAGTACGGCCGCTGTTACACTCAAGGTGTCACTCGTGCAATGCTAGACTACTCCAGGGCTGTCTGTCTAACTGGAGGGGAAGGAGGGAGGGAGGGAGGGAGGGAGGGAGGGAAGGAGGGAGGGAGGGAAGGAAGGGGGGGGAGGGAAGGAGGGAGGGAGGGGAGTGAGAGAGGGAGGGAAGGAAGTGGGGGGGAGGGAGGGAAGGAGGGGGGGGAGGGAAGAGGGGGAGGGAAGGAGGGGAGGGGGAGGGAAGAGGGAGGGAGGGAGGGGAGGGAAGGGAGGGAGGGAAGGAGGGAGGGAAAGGGAGGGAAGGGGGGGAGGGAAGGAGGGAGGGATGGAGGGAGGGAGGGAAGGAGGGAGGGGAGGAGGGAGGGGAGGAGGGAGTGAGAGAGGGAGGGAAGGAAGGGGGGAGGGGGGAGGGGAGGGGAGGGGAAGGGAGGGGAGGGGGGAAAGGAGGGGAAGGGAGGGAGGGAGGGGAGGGAGGGGATGGAGGGAGAGGGGAGGGAGCTGAGCTGTGACAGGGCGCAGTCTCAGACCAAGCCCCGGGGGATTTTTTCCCCGCACAGGAAGTAGAGCAGGGGAGCGGCCCTGTGCTGAGTGGAGCCCCGTCACAGAGCCCAGCCCTGCGGCCCACGCTGCCTCTGTTTAGAAGAAGAGAAAAACGTCACGTCAGCCTCAGTTTACGGTGGGTGGCCGTCCTCCCAGCTACTGTCAGCCCCGCCGTCCTCGCATACTCAGAGTGCCAGGGGATTACATAACCACCCTCTAGGCACGAGAGCACTCGACGCGATCCACTGGCTTACGACATGACACACACCACAACGCTGGCTTGTGGAGACACAAAAGGCCTTTTTCCCTCAGAGCACCTCTACACACACACACACACAGCCTTTCTCTGCACATGGCTCACAGGGCACCGAGACACAAAATCACTCCTACTTCACACGGGGAAAAAAGAAAGACGTAATCCGAGCCCTCCCTGACAAGCCTGGTGGAGCCCTCTCTCCTCTCTCCTCTCTCCTCTCTCCTCTCTCCCCTCTCCTCTCTCCTCTCTCCTCTCTCCCCTCTGATCCTCTCTCCCTCTCATCCTCTCTCCTCCTCTCCCTCTCTCCCCTCTCCCCTCTCCTCTCTCCTCTCTCCCCTCTCCCCTCTCCTCTCTCCTGCTCCTCCTCTCCTCTCTCTCCCTCTCTCCTCTCTCCCCTCTTCCCCTCTCCCTCTCGTCCCTCTCTCCTCTCTCCTCTCTCCCCTCTCCGTCTCTCCTTCTCTCCTCACTCTCTCCCTCGTCATCCACCACCTCTCCCCTCCTGTCCTCTCATCCATCTCTCCCCTTCGTCACTCTCTCCTCTCTCCTCTCATCCCCCCTCCTCTATTCCTCTCTCCCTCTCCTCTCGCGTCCTCGTCCTTCTCTATTCTTCCTCCCTCCCTCCACTCCCGCCCCCCCTCTCTCACCTATCCTCTCTCCCCTTCTCCCCTCTTACTCCTGCCCCCGACTCCCTCCCTACTCCTTCCACCTCTCCCTCTCCTCCCTTCCCATCCTCTAACTCTTCCCTCTCTCCTCTTCCCCGCTTGCCGGTCACCGTCTCCCTACTCATCAACCAATGCCTCTTCCACTGTTAACTCTCGTCGAGTCTCGCGTCCGCGTCGCGGTGCGGTTCTGTTCACGATACATCCACCATCGTTAACAAAGACCACCACCCCCCACCCACCCCTGTACTCGGGATGATTGTAGCTTAACTTCCTGCTGTGTATTACACCGCATCCCCCCTCCCGACTGAGAAAAAAAAAAACCCCTGATAAAAAAGTAATGCGGCCACCCTACCCCTTTCGTCCTCACACCAAACCCATCGGGGGCCTTCCACTGAGGTCAACGTTTGACATTCCTCCCGCCCTCATCCCTCGGAAAAGTTTCCACCGTTAGCAGGGAGTCCCAACACTTCTTGGCGGTGAGCCAAAGAAAAAGAAAGGAGTGCTGGAAGAGCGGACTGAGAGAAAAGCCGAACACAGGAGGCCGCCAGAAAACCACCCCCCTACCCTTAACCCCTAACGCCGCGAGCCATAAACGATACGGCGACGGGGAAGACCGGGGGGGGGGGGGTAAGGGGGCGGCAAAAGGGAAACAACCGGGGGCCAGAAATAAAACCACCCCTCCCCTTCTAGTATTCACTTTGACCCTCTGCCCTCACTTTGGCGCAGTTTCAACGTTAGCGGGTCCCCAACTTTAGGCGCACATAGGAAGCCACCCGCAGCAAGCAAGGCTGCTGGCAGAGTCTGAGAGAGCCCCTTGCAGCACAGCGGGACAGAGCAGAGGAGGGTGGGGGGGGGGGTCTGAGTGTGGTACAAGTGAGGGAGGTGGGTAGCACAACCCGCGACGGGGCCCAAGGAAGAAGGCTGAACGAACGAAGGGCCAATCTAAGAAAGCGAAAAGAGAAAGGAACAGCAATAGCACAGGTGGGGGGGCGGGGCGTGTGGTGAAGGGGGGGGGGGGGGAGGCGGGGGAAGGGGTGGGGGGGAAGTGGGGGGGGGGGGAGGGGGGAAGAAGGGTGGGGGGGGGGGGGGGGGGGGGGGGTGGGGGCGGGGGGGTTTCCGAGGTTGCGCCGGCCTGAGGTCGGCGCCTATCATATACCCAGTCGAGGAATAAGGGCGTCTGCTGCTGTCCTTCCCTCTAAAGAGACCAGTAGGGACCGCCCTCGGCCCGTGGTCATGGGCCAGCTCAGACGTCTACGAGGGATCCAGGGGCTATGGTTTTGGACAGGAGAGTAAGCCAAGGGTCCCCGGTCACCTCGTCTAGAGGGCGCTCGCTGTCCCGTACACATGCATGGAGAGATCTTGGAGGCGTCGGGGCATGGACTTCGGCATACGCTGACTGGGAATATCTACATGTCGACGACATGTGTGAGGGAAGGTCGGGTGGAAGAAGATTTGTGGTGTGGGGCATGGGATACAGTCCAAAGATGCGGAAATAGCAAATAGCAAAGCTTGGGACGTTTGGAGAATTTTGTTTTAAAAACCACTGACACTGGAAGTCCCAGCCAGCCGCCGGAGACATGCAGAAACAGCGCAAAGCAAGAAAGACTAAAAAAAGTCATGGTGAAAGCAAGGAACAGGAGGGAAAAAAGAGGGAGGAAGGGCGGAGGATGAAATGAAAATAACGCGAAAAAAAAATCCAAGGTGAGAGGCCAAAGGGAGAAGAGAATATCATCAAAACCCAGCGAAACAAAAGACACAAGGGGGCCTGGGGCGCAATCGCGGTAGGGGGCCATTCTGTGACGAGTAGGGGCAGAGGACAGGCACGTGGATATACTGGGAAAGGTCTATATGGAAGGAATACCACAAGAAAAAGGGGGGGGGGGAAAAGTCACGAACTAACACACAATGTGCACGAAAACTTAGTTCAAATCTATAAGAACAGCACGGCACGGGAGGAGGGAGAAGGGCAGAGCACATCAAACACAACGACACTGGCCGGATTGGTTGTGGGTGGAGGGGAAAATTCGGGGGTGGGGGTGACATGTGTTGTGTTTTTAAAAAAAAAATTGATGCGGCCTATATAAAAGACAACCGAAGAAGGGGGGGGGGGTCGGACAAGGTGCGTGCCAGTGTGAGTATACATGACGGATAAAAAAAGGGAATGGGAATACAGAGGCGTGTGCGAGAAAACGAAAAAAGCACCTGCTGGATTATTGATCAACGAACTAATGCAAGACGAATGTTGAGGATCTGGCCCGAGTGTGGATTTTTACAGGACCGAGAAAAAAAAAGTATCCAAACATGCATTCAAATATGTCACTTTGTCGCGCGTGAGCTGTGAAGGACGAGAAGTCCATGAATGCGCAGGAGAGCGGGTAAAGTGTGATTACATAGATAATGTAATAAATCTCTGTGTGAGACTACGGTGGTGGTGTTTGAATTGGTATGTGGTGTGTGTTGTAGCAACAGCCCTGTAGTCTTGGTAGTCTCGGGTCGAAGGATGTGGGAACCCTGCTGACAAAACTTGCCTGGACTCTTTGTTTGGAGCTCAAGGCAATTTTTGAAGTCAAAAGGTTACAACCATAACGAAGGGGGCAATCCAAACCGCGTCTGCCCGTGGTACCGATTACTGTAGTTGGCGGACAGGGCCAAATTAACCAATGGAGGGAAACAACAGTTTCCTTGTGCGCATCTGGTGGATAAGACAGTGTCCCCAGTGACAGTGATCGTGTCTGGTTAAAAAATGCCATCTTATGAACAAGTGGAATGTTTGTGTGAACAGCTGCCGAGCGCCTGTGAGAAGCAGCACTTCCTCTGTGGGCGTTGTGGAGATGTGGGGCGGGAGGCGAATGGGAAGGAAGTGTGGGGTGGGGGCTAGGTGGAATGGGCGTGTTAGAGATGTTGGGCGGCAATAGGGGTGGTGGGGCGTAGATGCTCAGACAAGGGGGTGGGAAAGAAAGCTACAGAAAAATATGGAGAAGGAGGGCTGGGTGTATCTGGTATTGCCAAGTCACGGCTTGGCGGAAGGACCCTGATAGGGGTCTTTCCCGAAAAAGAAAGAAAATAAACACAGGACACATAAGAAAAGAAAAAAGAAAAGGAAAAAAGAAAAAAAGCTAAAATGGTTTTGTACTGCCCTGGGTCCAGGTCTCACTGCGCAGAGAGAGCAACGTGCAAGAACGGGGGACAGGGGGTCTGAAGGGGGGGGGGGGGGAGGGGGAAGGTGCCTGGGTACGCAGGGGGCACGATGTCCTCAACCCACGCCCCAGCCTCCACGCTCCAGCCTCCACCCTCCAGCCTCCACCCCTCCAGCCTCCACCCCTCCAGCCTCCACCCCTCCAGCCTCCACCCCTCCAGCCTCCACCCCTCCACCCTCCAGCCTCCACCCCTCCATCCTCATAAATACCCTGATGTTATTATTCAGTGACCTTGTTGAGTGGATAGAACTTATGGCTGAGAGAGAGGAAAAGGGTGGGGGGGGGGGAGTGAATGACTTGTTTTTTTTGTGTTTATTTCCTAGATGTGTTACACTGAGTGTTAATTAACTAACTAAGTGCAAACAGCAAATAAAAAAACTATAATTGTTAGACAGTGACAAACACACAGACACACTCACTGGAGAGGACAAACAGCCTCTCCATTACAGGCACAGGTCTGGGCCCCTTTTTAGAAATCTCTACAAATTATCTTACCAACGACATCAAAATAATAAAATTAAAAATAAAGAATAAAATGAGCATTATAGGAACCGAAGAAAACAATTAATCAACATTCACTTACTGATGGACTAATGGAATTTTAATGGATGCCTGATGTATGGTGTCTTAATAGACCAGCTTTCTATAGAACACTTTGATATGGTTACAGTTCAATGTGGCTTCATTTCCACACCAAAGATTTTGAAACAAGGCCGTTTTCCGCTTCCATGCTGGTTGTTTTTGTTTGCTTTAAAAAGTTGTTTACACACTCGCTCCATTCCAGACTTATTTCAAATTCATCCGGGTACCCGTCTCGATCTGTCCCGTTCTGTTACAACAGCGGCTTCCCACAGTATGTTTGTCCAACGTGGTCTGTATGTGTTTGTATGTCTGTGTGTGTCTGTGTCTGTGTGTCTGTGTCTGTGTGTGTGTGTGGTTGTGTGTGTCCTGAGACAGTCCAGCTCTCCAGCCAATCACGGCCTGCCTGGCCCCAGGAAAGCTGGGCCCACTGCCATATTCAGGAGCCCACACATCCCGGCCGCCGCCCACCAGGAAGAGGAAATTAGAACCATTCCACCTGTCACAGTCCAGCCACCAGAGCAACACGAGGAAGGCAAGGAGAGCACATGGACACACACACACACACACACACTACCTACTGCACTCATGTCCCCTCTCTATGACAGGAGCTCATGGCTGATAAGCTTGTCCTAGTGTAGGGAAGTAGAGCAACAAGGTTCCACACAAAACACTAGCTGATAAGACACACACACCCGTATACAGTCCAGTAAAGACACACCAGAGTACAGTACACACCACACA